>JAHRHZ010000223.1:13166460-13192412 GCA_024137785.1 Ginglymostoma cirratum
GTCAAGTTTTCCTGCTCCTATGATGCTGCTTGACCTGCTGTGTTCATCCAGACCCACGCTTGTTATCTCGGATTCTCCAGCATCTGCAATACCTTTTATCTCTGACCAGTTAATTAGTCACTGGCTGGGAACAACTTTTGAACATGACATTAGGCCACTTTTTAAGTTTCGCCACCTTCCTTCAAAATCTGGCCATTTATTTTCCAATGTTAGAAGTTATCAACAGTTAACATCATTGTGTTCTTTTTGGGAAATGTTGTGTCCATCAAGATAGGAGATGTTAGCAATGTGACAATTGCCTGATAGGATCTAAAACCAAGTCTTATTTCCTTCGCTATCCCTCTAGGCTATTGCTTGTGCAGATGGAACAGTGTCAGGCTTGTCACATTGCTTTTTTAATTAGATAGGTAGTGCCAGATAGCAGATTCTTATCTTTGAATTGTGACAGCCTTCCTATTTTAGTGGTTTTCTTTATAATTTCGCATCCCACTTCCTAAAGGCAATGTTGCAAGATGGTTTTCCAGTACCGTTGCTAGGTACCTGGTGAGTATGTCTAAAGTTGGGTAATGACATGCTATTGCAATGTGAATGATGTTGCATAGTGTCCAGACATGAACATCTCCCAACAGGAATTGTGGAAGAGTCTTAGCTGGCTTTTCCCTTTATCAGTCTGGGTCACCAAACCTATATACGTGGCTGCGGTTAGTGAACTCAGTCCACACCGGAGTTTGCCTCTGTGACCTTTCTCATTTGCTGTGTTTTGTTTGTTTACTTTTGCAAATTTACAGATTACACAGTTCTATATTTAACTACACAGTTTGAATTTTGATGATATCGGGTTTCATTTCTTCCTGTACCTCCTCCCTGTTGTATAGTGTGTATGTTATTCATGGAGTAACAGTTCCTGTTATTCAGTAACTCTGTCCAAATGGGTCCAGCTTTTGCACTATCCCAATCACAACTCTGTATTCTGGCCATCTCACTTTTACTCCTCTTTTCCAAATAAATATTTTCCAATCTAAGCAGTTACATCTATCAGGATAGATAAAGACCAAGGCTCTTTGGTCGGGGGATTTGGGTCTGATGCTCATTAGCAAACAGTCAGTGGCCTTTAAACTTATAAAATGTTTGATGAGGAAGATGTAGATATGTTGTTTCCATTTGAGGGTGAGATCAAAACCAGGGACATAAGATTACCATTGATTATTCCTAAGTGGAATGCAGGAGAAACTCCTTCACCCAGAGAGTGGTAAGAATATGGAATGATAAATGAATGGGGCCAGGGTCAAGGACATCTCTGAGTAGGCACAAGGTATTCTGGAAGAGGAGGGTGAGCAGCCAGAGGTTGTGGTCCATATTCATACCAATGACATAGGCAGAAAGACAGAAGAGGTCCTACAAAGGGAATTCAGGGAGTTAGGCAGGAAGTAGAAAAGCAAGACCTCTATGGTTGTTATCTCAGGATTACTACCTGTGCTATGTGCCAGTCAGGCAAGGAAAAGGAAGATAGTATAGTTAAATACGTGGCTAAAGAGCTTATGTAGGAGGGAGGGCTTCAGATATCTGGATCGTTGGGATGTCAACTATGACAGGTGAGCTCTGTACAAGAAGGATGGGTTGCATCTAAACTGAAAGGGTACCAATATCCTGACACTAATTTGCTAATGCCACTTGGGAAAGTTTTAAACTGGAGTTGCAGCAAGGCAGGAACCACAGAATTAGGTCAGCAAGTAAGAAGATCGAGGAGGAGTTAGAGACTAAGGCCAGTAAGGCTAGGAGGGAGAACAGACAGAGAGAGGTTACTGAACACAGCAGGGCTTATCCTAAGACAGTGTGCCCACATTCCAGATACCCTTGCCAGGGAAAACCACTTCTTCGTATCTAATCTGACAAGCTCCATTATTATCTGGTATGTTTCAATGGGATTTATATGAATTCCAGAGAGTATTTACTCCAATTTATTCAGCTTTTTATCTGGAGGAGCAGGAAATATGGCAGATGGGAGCGGGAAGTTGCAACAGGACAGAAACAGTTTAAGAGAGTGGAAAAAGCTATGCCAGCAAATGTGAGGCCATCTGATTTGAATCTACAAAAGATCTAATTCTAATCCTAGAGTATTTTTAATTTGTGAGGAAGTAGGAGCAGCAGAGGAGAGAAGAATAGTGAGTCTAGGTACGTAAATTATTAAAAACCAAAAAATGTAATGGAAGGTTTTTCTTCGTCTCAAGGGAGTAACATGTAAAGAGGAGGAAATAGTTCTTCATTTATTGACAGTCTTGGTCGAGGGAGCGCTACACCTCAAGAATCTATTGGCCTTTGAGTAAACAGAGCACATGTTTGTTAGCATACTATTGGGATTTAAATGGGGTAAAATTATGAGAACAGTTCATATTAGTTTATCCTGTATTTCCTTGAGAAGGAAAGATTGAGGTGAGATCTGATCAAAATGGTTGAAACTTTCCAAGGATTTGTCAGCTTTGATATAGCAAAACTATTTCCTCTGATGGGGAAATCAGGAACTAACTTCTAAACCAGAGCTAGGCCATTGAGAAGGGAAATTGGAATGTGTGTGTTTTATTTTCCCATAAAGGATAGCATGAAAATCTTAAATTCTCTCCTGAAATCTTTGGGAGAGTTGAATCTTTCCAGGCTGAGAAGAACTTTAGCTTGATCTGGAATGATATCAAGGGATCAAATGCAGGCCAATGTATTAAAAATTCAGATCAGCCATGACCCATGACTATGCCCCTTCTAAATATTCCAACGTTAATCATGTCTATCAAGTTAATAACATATAAGTTCCTCTTCACAAAATAATTTTGGCTTTCTGATCTTCCTAGGCCCTTCAATGGTCATTGTTTAATTCAAATCTTTAACAACTTTTCTTACTATTTGCCTTCCCTATCTTTTCAGCAGGGTTATAACATTTTTTGTTCTCTGGTCATTTTATACTTTCTAATCCTTAATAAATTTTCATAGCTTATTGTCTTTTTTATTTCCTCCAGACTGAATATCTTTCTGTATTGCAGACTATGTAACATTTATTGGGCACATCTATTTCTAGCATCTTGAGCCCCTTAAGAGCCATTTCCTAATTTAAACACACATCTATTTTTACTCTTCTACTTTTGCATTTGTAAGCCTTCAAAGATTTCCTTCACATTCTTTGTAAATAGCAAACAAGTATTCTTTAAGCAAAAATCATTTCCTTATCTGACATAATAGCCTCACAGCACAGTTTTTTCCCAAGGTTTTGATTTATTCCTCTACATTGCTGTGAGATCTTTTTCATATTCTCGTCAGTGCTCCTTATCTTCTTTTATTACAATGTGCTGATAATGATATTTCTCGTAGTTCTTGTACCATGCATAGTTTTAGCTTTTCTTAAATTCTATTTTTTGACTTTATTATTAAAAGAATCAGATTATCTGTCCATAAGCCACTATCCCAGATGTAGGATCTTTTTTGCTTCGGCTGACTGTTTCTTTGCGGCACCGAACTTGCACTTCAATATCTCCTGTTCTTCTTCCATTATTTTAATAACTACAATTTTCTCAAGTTTACTCAGCCTAAGTCCTCTTCTATTTGTACATACTTTGTGTCAATAAACATTATTTTTGATAACAATTTGAGAGCATCTGTTCAAGTAATAAAGCTGAACACGTTATGATAATTTATTTTGACTTTAATTTACTTTGACATTCTTTCTGTCCACCATCCTAAACTCTGCAAAACCTGAGCCAGCTCATTTCTTTTCTGCTCTCGATATATCTGAAAGTATTTTTGCAAGTTAATTTTCCTTCTTTTATTTAAGTTTACATCTCTCCTGTTTTTATTTTAATCCCTCTTGACTTCACACACTGTCATGATCACGCAAAATAGCAAATACTAATTTTATACGTCCATCATGCAAGTTAATACCTGGAGTAGCCTCTGATGGTAACAGTTTTAGAAAGGGATCAAAACACTACCTCAAACTGGCCACAGTCATCTCTTGATCACACAGGTTGGTCAAGTTTCATGAAACCAGAGTCGAATAGACAAAAGATAGTCCGAATAGAAATTAATATTTTATGCGAAAGCAAGGAAACCAGTCATTCCCTGACAGGGAAGTGTGAAAAGATGCTTATCTCCTATTTTTCTTTGCACTTTAAAGAGAATGTTGAGAATGAAAACATCACCTGTAATTATCAATCTGGAGACAATGAAACCTGACACAGAAGTACACCAAAAACTTGTATTTCTAGAAGCTTGCTTTTGACAGACGCGGAGGATACGGCACTGAACACAAGTTAGGAACATGCCTTCTCTCTCTGTCTCTCAAGAAGGAAAAGTGGTCAATGATAATACAGATTAAAACATCAAAACACCAAGAGGACAAAGGAAAGCTGCAATATTTGCTATAATTGAAAGTCTGAGATACCAACTAAACAACCATAGTCTTAGGTTAACACCTTGTATGTGTGAAACCTTGTGACTGACTCCTTACTACCATAGAAATCAGTTTGCCATAGTTTAATTTGAAAGAGTTATAGCTTTGTGCTAGAAAGAATATTTGTTGTGGTTCACTGGCAAAGTTGAAATGAAGAGAACTGATGCACCCTCTATCACCTGTTTCTCCACTCAGAGAGGGCCTGAAACTAGAACCCATTGCCACATGGAATGACTGAAGCAAATAGCATGGACATCTTCCAGGTGAAGCTCTATACGTACATGCTGGAGAAAGGAATAGAAGGACATATTGGCACCATGAAAGGAATTAAATGGAATGGGTGAGGCAACATGCAGAGCACAAACTCTGGCATAGATCAAGCTGCCTGGCTCTGCGCCAATATTTCTACATTATTCTATTCTATAATTTTATAATGTCCCTGTTGGTTGGGGGTTGGGGGTAGGGTGTGTGATGGGAGCAGTGGTCAGTTAGATGAGATGGCTGGTTTGCAATACATTATAGGTTCAATTCCTGCCCCAGCTGAAGTTTCCATGAAGGATTTTCCTTCTCAACCTGTCCTTGCCTGAGGTGTGGTGACCCTCATGTTAAACCACCACCAGTCATCTCTCTCATGAGAGAGCAGCTTTATGGTAGCACTATGGTGACATCTTTACCTTTTAATGTCCCTTATTAGACGTGTTATTTCCTCATTGCTGATTCCTTTGATTTGGAATTTTCTTTGAGAGTAAAAGCTACTTAGTCTAACTATGCTTCAGTTATATTGAACATTTCATGTTGAATGTTCTGCAATCACCCCATACCACTGCAGAACCTTTTAGCTGTCAGGCTGTTTGATTTAGTTGTACCTCTAGTTCTCAGACACCTCACTGGAAATTTAATTTTCTAATGGCGTAATATTTGTAACCTAGTGGAACAAGGTAAGAGATAGGATGATCGATGGGATGCCTGTCCTTCTAAATTATTTAACAAGGAGGAATAAAAACAGTGAAGAATTGTATAAAAAGGAATAATTGAGCCAAAACTGTAGACCAGATTGAACTGATGTGGAAAGTTGCCATTCTGAGAAATAAGGATATAATTCCAGAAATGAAGTCAAATAGTATGCGATTTCTATTGCAGCAAACACCAGAAGGGAAGAAGCGGTTTGCTCCAATAATTCACTACTGTACATTATTAACAATGGAAATATAACCAAGAAAACAGGTCTCCTCTTAACCTCCTAACACTTCCCCCACAACCCCCCAACAGGTTAAAGACCTAGATAACAAGGTGTGGAGCTGGATGAACACAGCAGGCTAGGCAGCATCAGAGGAGCAGGAAAGCTGACTTTTCGGGTCTGGACCCTTCTTCAGAAATGGGGGAGTGGAAGGGGGCTCTGAAATAAAAAGAGTGAAGTGGAGACGATGATAGAAGGTGTATCGTGGAGCAGATAGGTGGAGAGAAGACAGATAGGTCAAGGAGGCGGGGATGAAGCTAGTATGTCGGAAGTGGGGGTGGGGGTTGGTCAGTGAGGTGGGAGGAGTGGATAGGTGGGAGAAAAGATGGACAGATCAAGGAGGCGGGGACAAAAGGGAAGGCAGGTCTTGGGATGAGGTTGGGGGTGGGGAGAGTTTGAAGCTTTGTGGAGCACCTACGCTCAGTTTGTGACAAACGACAACGCCTCCCAGTCACAAACCACTTCAACTCCCCCTTCCACTCCTTGGACGACATGTCCATCCTGGGCCTCCTCCAGTGCCACAATGATGCCACCCAAAGGCTGGAGGAACAGCACCTCATATTCCACATGGGAACCCTGCAGCCCAATGGTCACAATGTGGACTTCACAAGCTTCAAAATCTCCCCACTCCCGACCTCACCCCAAGACCAGCCCCCATCTAGTCCCCGCCTCCTTGACCTGCCCGTCTTCCCTCCCACCTACCCGCTCCTCCCTCCTCACTGACCAACCCCCCATCCCAACTCCCTACCTACACTCGCCTTTACTGGTTTCATCCCTGCCTCCTTGACCTGTCTGTCTTTTCTCCATCTATCTGCTCCACGATACTTCTTCTATCATCGCCTCCTGCTCTCTCTATTTATTTCAGAGCCCTCTTCCCCTCCCCCATTTCTGAAGAAGGGTCCAGACCTGAAACGTCAACTTTTCTGCTCCTCTGATGCTGCCTGGCCTGCTGTGTTCATCCAGCTCCACACCTCGTTATCGCAGACTCCAGCATCGGCAGTTCCTTCTATCTCCAGTTTAAAGACTAACTCTGACTGCAGTACAACTTCAAAATGTCAGCAACTCCCCTTTACTTCATGTGAGTCCTATTCATCATTTAATGGTGAAATAAAGGCAACAGGCTGGTAACCACAGATGAGGATCACAGGATATTAGTATGGGGATGGTGCAGGAGAGGTGGGGAGCAGAATCAGAAACATGAACAAAGGTTAATAATTTGCCCTACTCAGCCCCCATACCTGTAGCATCTCCTGGTTTATTCAGGCTGACGCTATTTATTTTGGGTGTAACTTTTCATGTTGACTGACGGACAGTGAACTTTCTGTTTTCCTTTCAGATGAGTTTGAATGAAGGGTCACACCCAGATTATTAACTCATTTTTCTCTTTCTGAAAGTAATCTCTTTGCTCTGCTTTTGTTTACATTTCAGATGTGCAGCATTTGCATTTGTTATTTTAATCTCCTCTGTGTTTAAATTTGGTATGTGAGCTAAATGTGCTTTGAGTGAAATTTAGCATGTTATGTTGCTCTATCATTGTGTCCAGAATTTGTACATTAGAATCCCTACAGTGTAGCTGGAGGTCATTCAGCCCAAGGAGTCTGCACTGATCCTTTGAAGAGCATCCCACATAGACCCACACTGCGCACAACCCCTCGTATATAATGACTAATCCACCTAGCCTGCACACCCTTGGATACTACAGGCAATTTAGCATGGCCAATCCACCTAACCCACACATCTCTAGATTGTAGGAGGAAACCCACATAGACACAGAGAGAACATGCAAACTCCACACATACAGCCACCTGAGGTTGGAACTGAACCTGGGACCCTGACACTGCGAGGCAGCAGTGCGAACCACTGTGGCACCAATTCTTTCAATTTCCATTTTAGGGCAGGAGGGGTTGCTGAATAATCAGACAGGACAAGCATTTCACTTCTATTAACCATTTTGACAAATTATTATTTCCAATAACTTAGCACACTTCTAAAGTATTTGACCTTTTTTCAGATAATGCATTGTACAACCCTTCCAGATACCCCAGGGTCCATTGGTTTGCTCTTTAATTAACTGTGCGTTGTGAATATAATACAGTCATTTATGGGAGGGCCAACAAGGATGCAGCTGCTGCAGACAGGAGTCACTGCACTTGACATAATTGTGGATAGATTCTTATTGTTCTCCCCTAAAAAATGCTTTAGCCTTTATCGAAAACACTATTACACTGCTAAATGGCATTGCTGAACTCTCTCACTTGTCGGGGTCTGTTGGTTTTAAAGGTGTATATTCTCCCACGAAAAGGCAGCAAAATTCTACTTTACATTGGCTCCTGAACTCGGACTTGTAGGGGATTCTGCTGATCATCTCAACTTCACATTTGGAGGGTGATGGTGGCCCAGTGGTGTCACTGGGTTAACAAACTAAACAAGCAGCTGGGGTTACCATGAATGTTTCACCTTCACAACCTCAGCTCTTACCTGAAATATAAGTGACCTCCAGGAGAAGATCAGCACCAGTTGTCTATTACTAATTAGAGAGCAGCCCTATGGTCCTCTGCAACTATGGTAACTGTCCTTCCCTTTAATTTGGAAGCCCAGGTTGAAGCTCAGGATACGTGGTTCAAAACCTATTGTGGCAGCCTGTAGAACTTAAAATCATTAACAAGAATTTAAAGCTCACCTCATAATAGCGACCACCAATTAGTCTAACAACCCACCTGGTCACCAATGTCTACTTAAAGGCAGAAAATCTGCTACTTCTACCAGATTTGTTGAACACGTAGCTCCAAATCCATAGTGATATGATTGACACCAAAATACTTCGGTAAAATAATTGTTGATGAGCAACAAACCTGGCCTTGCCAGACAAGCCCAAGAAAATAAAAATAATTCCCAAAGTTGCATGGAGATATCTGATTCACTACGCCCCCAAAATAGACCTCCCCCTCTCCTGAATTTCCTCTGATTTCTGGTAATATTTGAATATTGGAATTAAATGGTTTTACTTTTCTCTGATCATTTCACAAGCTGCCAGGGAGTGCCACCTCCAGTTTGATGTATTCCTGCAGGTTTAATTAGATGCTTGTTGCCTTCAATCAACCTGTCACCACACTCTCAGCATTGGTCACCCACCATGACCACTCTCGGAATTCAACACTTCATTATCTGATAATTAATGGGGCAGTTTTCCATAAGTGAAGTCAATCATTTCTCATGCCTCCAATAAATGAAAGTTGCGAAAATAAAAAGCAGAATCTCACAATTGTTATTAATGTTCTACAATTATTTTGTAGTTCCAGGACAATCCTAGACAGAAAGTAAGCACTAATAATCAGCAATTATTCTCTGAATGTCTCTCTACAACTGATGTTAAACTGATTGTGTGTACCCTTTCTTCATATTTTCATGCGATGAGGGCATCACTGGCTAGACCAGCATTTAAAGCCTGTCCCTAATTACCCAAAGGGCAGCTAAGAGTCAACCACATTGCTATGGGTCTGGTGTCACATTTAGGCCAGACCACGTAAATATGGCAGTTTCCTTCCCAAAAGGACATTAGTGAACCAAATGGGTTTTTCCTGATAACCAGTGATGGATTCATCGTCATCATCAGATGCATTTCTTTTATTATTGAATTCAAATTCCACCATCAGCCATGGTGGGATTTGAACTCAGGGCCCAGAATATTACTTGGATCTCTAGATTAGTAGTCCAGCAATAATACCACTATGGTTGTTGCTTCCCCTGTTAGAGCAGGGGGTAATATTTGTAAACTTCCAATCTTCCAGCACCATTCCATATCCAAGGATGATTGGAAACTCTACAACCTCCAGTCCTTATTCTCCTTGAGCAACCAAGAATATTTCCCCATCCAGGCCAGAAATATTTTCTGCTTCTATGCACCAATATATTAAGATTAAATTGAACTATTTATTATTATGATATTATTATGAAGGGGATATGATCATTTTTTTTCCAGCCAAGCCATTAGATTTCAGTTGCTGGTCCATCTGTTATTTCATACTGCCAACGTTTCTGGACCTTACTTTCTCTTGTAAATTTAACGCTCGTTTTAAGTTGAGTTTTCCATCAAAAACTGACATATAAAAATTTATATAAGATAACTTTCATGTAATTTGTTTTCAGGCTAACTGCAAAATTGTCAAGGTCATGTTTATTGCTCATCACGTATTGCCTTGGGAAACAGGTGGGAGATGTCTTTTCTTAAACCAGTGCGGTGCATGTGATGCTAATGTTCCCACAATGTCGAGAATCCCTGTGGATTGACCCATTGATGGTAAAGGAACAGAGACGTACGCCCAAGCCATGACGATGTGTGGTAAGAAGAGGAACCAGGAAGGGATGACTACCCTTGCAAGAATGCTGCTTTTTTCTACTGCCAACTGGTTGAAGTCAGATGCAAATAAGTTTGAAGGTGAGTAAGCCACAGTGTTTTTAATAGATCATGTATATTGCAGTCAGTACTTGATGGAGAGAATGTACATTGTGTCTAGAGGTGTCACTCAAGTGCAAACAAAAACAGAAATTGCAGAGAGAACTCAACAGGTCTGGCAGCATCTGTGGAGAGAAATCAGAGTTAACGTTTTGGGTTGAGTGACCCTTCTGCAGAACAGATGATAGCTAGGAAAATGTTGGTTTTTATGACAATTTGGTTTTAATGTTTGTTGGTTGTTAGAAAGAAATTGCTAGGAAACAGTTTTTTTTATGTCAATCAATTGGTTAGGCCACGTTTGGAATACTGCTTTCAATTCTAGTCACCCTGCTTAGGAATGATGTTGTGAAACTTGGAAGGGTGCAGAAAAGAATAACAAGGATGTTGCCAGTCTGGAAGGTTTGAGCTATAAGGACAGACTGAATAGTCTGGGGCTATTTTCCCTGGAATGTCATGGGCTGTGGGGGTGACCTTATAGAGGTCACCTTTATAAAATTGTGGATAAGGTGAATTGTAAAATCTTATACCTAGAGTAGGACAGTCCAAAACCAGAGAGCATAGGTTTAAGGTGAGACAGGAAAGATTTAAAAGGGCCCAAAGATGCAACCTTTCCACACAGAGGGTGGTGCGTGTATGGAATGAACTGCCAGAGGAAGTGGTGAAGGCTGGTACAATAACAACATTTAAAAGTCATCTGGATGAATAAATGAATAGGAAGAGTTTAGAGGGATGTGGGCTAAATGCTGGCAAAAGGGACTAGATTAATTCAGGATATCGGGTCAGCATGGACGAGTTAGACCAAAGGGTCTGTTTCTGTGCTGTACAACTCTGTGACCCTATGGCTCTAATTGAATTGCTCTGTACCGGATGGTACTGAGCATTGTGTGTGTTGTTGCAGTTGTACCCATTCAGGTAAATTGCGAATGATCCATCACACTCCTGTGTTAAGCATATGGGTGCCGAAGAAGTTCTGAGGATTCAGCAGTAATTGAGTCTCTGCCCTACTTTAGTTGTTCTAGTGGATTGAGCTTCTGGTGTGTAGTGGCCACCATGGATACAAGCTATAATCAGTTTACATGTAAGTCTATCCCTCACCACCCATATTCAGTTTAATTCCTTTAATGTTCTAGGCTGTTGTTTACTTTCCACAGGCCCTGTAAAGGCGAGAGCAGTATCATTTACCTGTACTTCTCACTGGAAGAAAATGTCACGCTAACCTAGTTGTTATAATTATGTAAGCACTTGTGATTGGAAATCATCTCATAGCTTCTCGGTCTCACTGTCACTTTGAGATTGCTAAGCACTCCTGATATCCCTGTGTGTTTTACTCACATATTGATTCATGAATAAAACAATTAAATTCATGTATTGAGCTACTTTACAAAGAATTCCCTTCGGTTACAATTTCACTTCATTCTAAATGTTCAGTGTTCTTTTTATGAAATGTTTGGATTGTCTTTGAATCCTTTAATTGTTTGAAAATTTACAATTAAGACTTTGACAGAATTTGCATCCATATTAATCAACATCTGTGTAAGTTCTGGACCTGCTGTTCAGAGCAAAAATCAATGCTTAATAAAAAATATTTGCTCTCTTGCGGTGCGGTGATAGTGTCCCTACCCTTGGACTTGGAGGCCCAGGTTCAGGTCCTACCTGCTCCCGAGGTGTGTAATGACAACCTGAACAGGTTGATTAGAAAAATAGTTAAAGTTATGCACACCACAGAACAGTTGTACAATGTCCATCACTAAGAGGGGTTTGATAGCACCCACCACCTACTGAAGAACATATCTACCAGAATGGGCTTGCAGCAAGTGGTGAGAAAAACAAGGAAAATTTTTAAAAACTACTTATCCTCATCCATAGAAACGAAGAGCAGGAGTAAGCTGTTTGGCCTATGAGCCTACTCTGCCAGTCAATATGATTGTGGCTGATTCTCTATCTCAATGCCATTTTCTTGCCCCATATCCCTTAATGCTCCAACATCTAAATAAAATCCCTTGCTTGATATATTGAGAGACTTGGTCTCCACAGCCATCTGTGGTAGAGAATTCCACAGGTTCGCTAGCCTTTGAGTGAAGAAATCTTTTCCTCGTCTCAGTCTTAAATGGCCTCCTCGCATGTTGTGCCCCAAAGCTAAATGGATGACTGATTCACTACAGATCTAGCGATTCAAAACTGGGCATCCAGGAGGCTCTGTGGGCCATTGGCAAAATTCTACTCCACCACAGTCTATAGCCTTCATAGCCTGGCATATTCCTTAGTACACCATTAGTACCAAGCAAAGAAAACAACCCTGGTTCATTGAAGGGCCATAGGTGGGCATTCCATGCGTACCTGACAATAAGGTGTAAACCCAGCGAAGCTGAACCATTAACACACACAGGTTTATATACTTGCTGAACAGCTGAAGAAATAAGCTACAGCTAAATCTAGGTGATTCCCACAACCAATGCACCAGACCAAATCTCTGATGATCAATCATGATTGGCAATGACAATTAAACATCTAACAGAGAGAAGAGGCTCAGTGAAATCCCCATTCTCATTGATGACAGAATCCAACATATGTAAAAGCAAAGTTAAAGCAGCTGCAGCCATCTTCTGTCAGAATTGTCAAGTGAATGATTTATCTTGGCCTTCTACTGGGGCCCTCACCATCACAGAAACAAGTCTTCAGCCAATTCGGTGCCAATCCATATCATATCAAGAATCAGTCTGATGCAGTAAAGGCTACAGTTCCCAATAGCATCCCAGCTATTGTGCTGAAGGTTGGAGTTTCAGGATGAGTTGAACCTCAGCCAGTCTGCTTCCAAAAGCAAAAAGATTGGCATCTACCCAATACTGACATTTACCCAACATGGTATCAACCTAACAAAGTGGAAAGTAGCCCAGGAATATTCCATCCACAAAAAAGGCTAACACAATTAGGTTAATGACAAACCCATTAACCTACTCTCAATCAGCAGGGTGATGGTAGGCCAGGACAGAAGAGAAGCTGAATAAGTGATAATGAGAGTTCAGAGAAGGAGCTAATGAGTAAGCTGTGCTGGAAGCAACCAATGTCATAGCAGGACTGGGCGTTGGGGATTGGTAAAACCATGGAAGGATAGAATCAGACTGTAAAGTTACTGAACTCAATGTTGATTCCTAGAGGCTGGAAAATCCGAAGTGGAAAATGAGATACTGCTCTTTGAGCTTGAATTGAGACTCACTGGAACACTGCAGCAGGCCTGCGACATAAATGATGACGTGGGAGTGCGGTGGGGTGTTGAACAACTGGAAGCCAAGGGTCATTTTTACAGACGGAATGTGGGTGCTCTGGAAAAATTTCTGTCTGTTTCGGATCTCCAGCAACTTGTTTGATTAATAAGTTAGCGGTAGTTGTCATTGTCAGTGCAGTCAAGAGGCATTTATTCAACAATAGCCTCTTTTCCAACGCTTATTTTGGGTTCTGCTATGTGTAATCAGCTCCTGATCTCATTCCAGCCTTGTTCCAAGCAAGAACAGAAGAGTTGAATCCCAGAGGTGAGTTGCAATCAACTGCTATTGACACCAAGACAGCATTTGACAATATGAGCCAGAATAAAACCAATGTGAATTGAAAACTCTTCACTGGCTGGTGTTATACCTAACACAGATGAAAAAGGCTATGGTTGTTGGAAGAGTATCATCTCAGCTGCTGGATACGCTGAAGGAGTTCTTTAGGTCAAGTCTGTTGGGTCTAACTTCAGTTGGTCAATTAATAGCATTTTTCCATTGTAAGGTTGAAACTAAGGATTGTGTCATCCTATTCACAACTCCTGAGATAATGAAAGCATCTGTGCTTACATGAATCAAGATCTGAGCAATATCCAGTCTTGGACTGATAACTGACCAGTAACATTGATATCACACAAGTACCGTCTCCAACAAGAGACTCCTGGGCATTTGATGACATTTATCAGCCTCAGCATCCCAGATCAGTAGGTGGAAAGGGGACAGAGGGTGAGGAGGAGGTATTTCCAATGAGCAGAAACATCACAGCACCAACCAGATAAAGAGAAATCTGGGGTGGATAATAAATTCTGACCTTGCCAGAAATACCACAACCTGTGAATTTACATCTTTACTGGCAAGCCCTGAAATCCTATGTAACTAAACATTTTAAGCCAGGCTTTCCATCCTGGAAAGATGATGCACATGACACAAGAAGCTTATATTGTTTACAAGGGTTTACTCGGTATCCCAAATGTTAAACAATGAAACAATGGCATCTCAACAAGTCTCAAATTTCAATCAGATAGCCCCCTGTATCTTTGCTTTTGATGATGCACCATCTGATAAGGAAGCTCGTGGCTGTCTCATACACATTAGACATTTGCAAACAGCTTGAGGCCTACCACTAGTTTCTAGGTCAAATCTCAAAATGTTAGAGTTAACAGCAACTCTCTCCAGACTAGGGAGTCAGAGCTGAAACATTTACATATCTTTTCTATCTTATAAACACATGCTGCTGAAGCTGCTGTACGTTTCCCACATTTTCTGTTTTTTTATTTCAGATTTCCAGCATTTTCTTTTCTCACTCTAACTTTGCTTTATGTGAATGCAGAAGTTTTGACAATGTCAAATAGCCTTTGTGCCTGCAGTACCAGTAATGTCAGTGTTGACATGTTACCTTAAGCCCAGGTGTTGGGATATGATAGTGTTAGAGCTGCAAAACTTTTGATTACTAATCTGAACCTTTGGCCTTAAGCTTCCAATGTTTGCGTACAACATCAGTGGAATTTACGTATGATTTGATAATTGCACATGCTAATGAGGGTGGCTGGCTATCATGTTCCATGGATAAATAACCAGAGGCTGATGATGTGAACAGTCTTACACTCATAGTTAAGCAAACAGAACTGCATCAAACCTCAAAGGTAAACAAGATCGAAGAAGACAGAGCAAATTTCTTTTTAGAGATTTTTTAGTTGAAGATGTTTTCTGTGTTACTTATGGAAATAATTACCTTAATCAGGGCCAGTTTGGGGGAATCTTACATTTCTTTTTGGATAAGAGTCAGTCACATTGAGTTTGTTGGAGTGAAACATGAGACCGAGCAAGTTTTCTTGCCGAATCTTACCAAACCTTGCCATAAGAGTTACCACTACTGTCCCAATGGTGAGTCTCATGTCCTAACTTTGGCACGTCTCACCACATGCCATTCTCAGAAGAATGTTCCACACATTGTGCTTCCCCCATAAGACCAGCATCCCTTGTGGCTGCGTTATCTTGAAGAGCCTACTGTGCACCTGGAGGAAAGCTGGCATCTGACCTGCTCGTGGCTGGTGACTGGATGGAGATGGCGCCAAGGGCATGTTGGCATCAAGGACAACCTGGAGGGTCCTGGTTAATGGGCTGATGCACTGAAGGGCCGTTCTCTTCCCAGAGAATGCTGCATCACTGCATGATGTCAGCCTGGGCAGTCACTTTTCGTCCTCGCCCATTCACCTTTATGGACGTTGCCAACAAGACAACCCCCTTGGGTAATGTGATTGGCCAGCCTTGACTGACCTCTGCACAGACCCCTGAATGGTGATATAGACCAGCAAACCCACTCCTGATATAGACTCTACAGAGATAAAGGACTGACTGTGATCAATTCCTGAAACAGAAAGGTATAGACCGCTATGCAAATCCATCCCAACCAGATGCCTGTCCGTGGCTGATGACCAGGACTGGCTTGGGAAGCTATGCTGGACCCCTCTGACTGATGACTGCCTGTATTGAGTTGCATGCTGACCAACCCAAAGGCTTTCAGAGATGTCCGTCTGCTTGTTGCAGAGCTATTGCGTCAAACGCTGCTGCCACATGGTGCAGATGGTGGCCTAACATTGCCCACTAACATAGAAGAAGACATAGGTGCCCTCGACTGACCTTTGCTGCACTGCATGGCCAGTTGTCTGGTTAAGTGCCAGGTCAAGGCAAGGCAAGGTGAGGCTTGCATGCTGCTGGCATGCTGATGGGCACCAGGTGTATCCATGCTGAGAGCAAAGGGCAGCCCTGGTGGTCAGCCTGATCCAGCCTGTTCATGCACAGTGACTCCCTCTCTGCTGCTACTGAATCCAGTGCAACCAGCTACTGCTGGCTGCCATTGTGCCCTGCTTCCCAAGTGTGCAAATGGAGGGCACACTACCAGTGGGGAAGTTACCCAAGACCATCTCAATGTCACGATATTCATTTCGCTGTAGCCCACATTGCTCAGTTAAGATTCCACCCAATAGTTGAAAATTAACATCGTGTGCTGCTGCTAAAAATACCAGAGATTTCTAAAAAACCTGTTTCAGATCACACTACGAAGCGAGGCCTATACTAACACAGGAAGCTTACTACTGAAACTTACATTGACCTTTGTGTTAAAATAGTTCCAACAATGCTTCAAAATGTAGAATTGATTTGTGTTCATTATAAGGAATTGTTAAATATAATAAACCATCAATTTGACTTAGGGAAAGAGCATCATTGGCACAACTGAATAATTGTGAAGCTTGCAAAATACCTATAAGTTGTAACTAGTATTAGAGTAGCTCAGCAGTGGTAGGGTTAAAACAAAAATGTCATGGCAAAGTATTAAGACTAAATAGTCTTGGAAGAATTGGAGACTGACACATCAGTTAGCAACTTTGAGTTCCAGAACGTGATGTGACGTACTGGTGAAAGTCAGGTGTAGACTTATGATGTCTCGTGCTATACTATATCCTATGACCAAAGTGGATGTGTTCTAGTAAATGCAAGAAATGTACACAAAAGTCATGCAAAATGTGATGAACTACCCAGCAATATATTAGATCTTAGACCTCAATAGTTATCCTACTTAATACACACACCACCCTCTGCGTGAAAAAGCTCCCCCTCAGGTCCCTTTTAAATCTTTCCCCTCTCACATTAAACCTATGCCGTCTGGTTTTGGACTCCCCTACTCTGGGAAAAAGACCTTGGCTATTTACCCTATCCATACCCCTCATGATTTTATAAACCTCTATAAGGTCACCCCTCAGCCTCCGACACTCCAGGTAAAATAACCCAATCCTATTCAGCCTCTCCCTATAGCTCAAACTCTCCAATCCTGGCAACATCCTTGTGAATCTTTACTGAACCCTTTCAAGTTTAACAACATCTTTCCTTATGAGATTATTGAAATCCTTCTTCTTGTAATAATCTCCTAATTTTCAATAAATCCTCGCAGATGATGTAGCTCTAGTATTTTTTGTGAAGAGCAGTATTAGTTTTGGTATAAGCCACTCTCCCATTTTTGATGAGGTCCCCTTGATTTGCCAAAGCCATTTCATAAATCAGTCCTGGGTATTAACCTCATTGATTTAAGATTTAACAAAAACGTGATGTGGGAATATTAACAATTTACTGATATAATTGTTTTCAACGAAGAACCATGTGCAAATTCTCAGACTCAATTTGCCAAATCACTACAGATTGAAAAAATCTTTTAAAAAATCTTAAAATTTTTAAAAAATCAGACTGTTTATTGCTTTCAGGAGACAGGTTTGTTTTCATTAAATGCCTACCAATTTTGAGCAAACACAATGAAATATTGTTTGAAATTCATATCAAGTTGGAACCTTGACATAAAAAGTCTGCATTAGGAAAGCTATGCAAAAGAGACTTAAATCATAATCTTAAAGAAGCAAAGGAAATTGATGGATATAAAATAAATTACTTCCAAGGGCGTATCTGTCTTTGATGACACAGTGCTTAATGCATTCAGGTAAAATTCCATTATATGGAATTTTAAATCGGTCGTTAACTTGTTTAAAATGAAGTCATAATTGTATTAGTAAAGATGAGGATGAGTAAAGGCCATTTGGCCCATTGAAGCCTATCTTTTTAAAATGCTAAATTTCCCATTATAGCATTCAACTGCATTTTGAAAATCCAAATGTTTTCAACTTCACTACCTCAACACCATTAAAACAATTTAAGTGATGAAATTCTTCCTATATCACTTTGACATTTGCTCCCAGCAATGCAAATGTATAGCCTTTGGTTATGATACTTTGTCTGAGTGCGAAACAATAATTGGTTTACCTTTACCTTTAAGCAAATTGTATTTGCTTCTGCTTTCACGGAATTATACCATTTATAAACATACCTTGGTCATTACAAGCAGGCCCCCAGGATGTGAACAGGTTCTGGTCTGGAGTCCATTCATGAGTTGATTTGAACTCAGGTCTTATCACAATGCTCGGCAAATGGAAAGCAGTTGATCATAAGCACAGGACACGTTCCTAATACTCTGTGTTTGGAGTCTTACACAGGGTTTGAGTGATGTGAGCAAAGGTGAGATTTGTAGCAGAATTGGACAAGACTTTGGTAACTTCTCATTTCAGCTTTTATGCTATTGTTGAGCGGTGAGGTGAGTGTCTTGCTAGGCAGAAGCACATTGCAAATTAAGGGGGATTATTGCTTCTTAAGTGCCTCAATTTACCTCATTAATATTCGGCTTCCTATTTTACCAAACTTGTCAAACTAGCTGGATGTCAAGGAATCTCAACAAGCCGCTTCAGCTCACTATTTGTTACAAAGTGTCCCAAAGTTGTTCAGCACAAAACAGCATTTGAGGCCAGGATCCATGGGTACCAGACACATGCACCCTTTGTTCATAGACATTCGTGTTTTACATTTGCCATCCCCCTCACAATCTTCAAGGCCACTTTCCAATGGACTGGCAGATCAATCACAAAATATCTACCTTGCAGTACACACTGGCAGCTACCACAGAAAGGCTGCAGCAGAGACACTACGTGCATCAGAAACATGCACCCAGTTAACTAACTAGACCAGACTGTATCTCAAAGCCACTCACTTGCTCCCTTAGTGCCCACTCACTCTGTACCAACCTGTACAATTGCACCATCCATACCTTGCCATGCTATGCCTTGTCTGTTAGCATTTCAGCAAGAGCCAAAGGCTATCAGTACTGACGTACTCTTTTGCGTGGGCACATGGACTGACAACTCGTCACCCTTGTCATAAGGATTGGTACGGTACATACAGAGATGTCAATCTGTCACCTACGGCATGTGCCAGCTGCCTGCATGGCAAACAAGCTGCACATTTATTCAACCACTTGGCCACGTCGGAAAATGAGTATGGGTTAGTCCAGTCAACAGAGTGGGGAGGTGGTCATTGTCAATTTGGGTTTTCTGGGAGCCTCAATCTGGGACAGACCGCACACACTCCTGGGTATGGACACCATCAGTCATGAGATTGGGATGACAACACCAAGGGACTACCTGATTACAGTCCAGGGAGTGGGCAACTGTCCATCATTTGGCACCAGCTGTAGCAGCCAGGAAGGGGAATTGCATATCATCAGTCATGGAGTTGCAAAGACAGTGGGGAGGGGGAGGCAGGGAGGAGAGGTGTTGGGTTTTGTGTGTCATGTCTAGGAGTTGCCTGTCGAAGTTGCTCAGAGATCTTGGCCTCGTTGTGGTAGATGTTTGGGACATTTTTCAAGGAAATTCCTAGTGTTTGGCTTCTTTCTTTCTTCCTCCATCAGCATGTTGCTTACCGACTGTGATTTTTAAGGAATGCTCATTTGAAGAGGATATATTTTGAAGAGCAGGGAGCAAAAGTGGTTCCACTGGGGAAGTTAGCTTGATCCAAAAGTGCCATAAAGGATTCTTTTATTAATTTGATGATTTTGTTTTCAGCCATACCTTGTTACTAAATTTTGTATGTTAGGTTAAAGGCATTCACTTTGAAAGAAAAAGGTCTCCGTTCACATTCATAAATAACTCAGTAAATAACTCAATGTACTGTCCATATTCATAATGAGACTTTATTGTATTAAATCTCTGTATTCATAATAAGATTTTATTCTATTAAATCAGAGAGAATATCAGCACAGCACGCCTCAATCTGTGTACTTCAAACCAGCAGTTCTCAAATATACAAGAGAATGCAGAGAAACTGAAAGATACTTAATGGTAAAGAAGTAAATAAATTGCATTCATACAGCACCTTTCACAACCTGTGGATGTTCCAACCAGCTTTACAAATCATGAAGTACTTCTAAAGTATAGTTATCAAATGTAAAGTTGTCATAGTCTTGACTGATCATCATTAAAGACAGTTGACTGGTGGTGATTTAATCTGAGGTCATCACACCTCAGGATGAGTGGAGAGGGATAGTCCTTCATGGTAATCTTAGCTGATGCAGGAATCAAACCCACACCATTAGGTACCAGTCCACATGGTGGACTAACCCACCCAGTCAGCTGAGCAATCAACCCCAAGCAGCAGGCAAGGTTACACAATTGCTAATCTATACATGCCGAGGTCCCACAAACAGCAGTGAGATAAAGTCCAGATGTTTTGTTTACTGATTCTGATTAGGAGGCAAATATTGGCTGGACCATAAAGGAGAATTTTACTGCTCATATTTAACAGTGAGATCTTTCACATTGTTGTGACCTTCATGGAGGCTGTTAATATTGAAAGAGAAATTTGAACGCCCAGGTGACTGAAAGAAATTATGTCACAAAATTATTTCACATTTTTCAACAAAACAAACTTTACCACATATAAAAGTATAAACAAAGCAAACACTGCTATGTACAATAAGAACTAGTGTATAAATCCACTTCCTCTTCTACTTCCTAAGTCCAGCCAAGAGTTCCCCTATGCATTACAAGATCTTGAGTGGTCATTCAAATTATGGAAACTTACCAAGTATTCCACAGTTCTCCAGACAGAAATGGACAGAAATGGATGGTCTAAAGCCAGCTTTGCCTCTGGAGATGACACAGCAACTGCATTAGAATCTCAGAATTATATATTCAAGCATTCAACTGGCTCTAAATTCAGACACATAACAATGTTTGGCACTTCAGGTGTTGAAGGCCCATCTAAGTGCACTAATTGAAAGTTCACTGAACTAACAGTACGACTTTACCTCCCCTGTTAGACTTTTTATTGTGAGGTACTACTAACAAAGATGTTGTGAAACTCGAAAGGGTTCTGAAAAGATTTAGAAGGATGTTGTAAGGGTTGGAGTGTTTGAACTATAGGGAGAGGCTGAATAATCTGGGGCTATTTCCCCTGGACCATCGGATGCTTAGGCATGACCTTGTAGAAGTTCATAAAATCATGAGAGGCATGGATAGGGTGAATAGCCAAGGTCTTTTCCCCAGGGTAGGGGAGTCCAAAACTAGAGGGCGTAGGTTCAATGTCAGAAGGGAAAGATTTAAAAAGGGGCCTAATGGGCAACTTTTTCCACACAGTGGGTAATGCATGTATGGAATGAGCTGCCAGAGGAATTGGTGTTTTACAACATTTAAAAGGCGTCTGGACAGGTACATAAATAGGAAACTTTTAAAGGGACATGGGCCATATGCTGGCAAATGGGACTAGATTAATTTAGGATATTTGGTCAGCACGGACAGGTTGGACCAAAGAGTCCGAACTCATCTGAGTCCTTTATGTGAGCTTTAGCTCATATGTTTATGTAATGAAAGGGTTCAGAAACCTCTGGAAATGCAATCTCGTGATCACCATTGGCCATTTTGTCTATCCAATGAGATTGACTATTTTTCACACTCAAATATGTGAACAGGAACAAAAGTAGGCCGTTCAGCCTTTCATGCCTGCAGTGCTATTCAATAAGATCATTGCTGATCTGTTTTTAACATCAACACTAAATTCCTGCATATCCCCCAATAATCTTTTATCCCCTTGGTAATCAAGAATGCATCAGACTTCTGCTTTAGAAATAATTAAAGATTCTCTGCATGCACTGCCTGAAGGAAGCCTCTGGAGAAATCTTTTCCTCATCTCTGTTTTCGAAGAACAACTCCAGATTATTAAACTATGACCCTTGGTTCTAGATTCTCCCACAAATGCAAACATCCTTTCCACATCAACCAAATCAAGTCCCCTCGAAGTCTTGAATGTTTAAATTAGGTCATCTCTGACTCTTCTAAACTCCAGACGTTACAGGCCTAACTTGTCTAGCCTTTCCTTATAAGGCAATCCCTCATTACAGGCATTAGTCTCATACAGGGTCTCTGAACTGCTTCCTAAACATTAACATCCTTCCATAAGTATGATGACCATAAGTGCATACTGTACTCCACATGCAGTCACATCAATAACCTATATAATCAAAGTATAACCTTACTAATTGTGCATTCAATCTCCTCGCAGTAAAGTATAACATTCCATTAGCCTTTTTGATTACATGCTGTACCACATAGTAATCTCTGCAAGTTATCCATTAGGACACCCAGATTCCTCTGCATCCTCTACAAAATGTCTCACCATTTAGATAATATACTTCTTTTTTATTCTTTCTGCCAAAATAGACAATTTCACACTTTCCTACATTATACTCCATTTGCTAGATTTTTGCCCACTCCCTTAAGAGAAACAAAATTTGAACAAAAAAATGAAGAGAATACAGTTGGCTTTGTGTTTTCTCTTCATGCTCTTTGCCTGTTGCATGTTATATTTTTATTAGACCTATTTTCTAATTAACCTGCTCAATGATGTAATTACACACTTCTTGAACCCAGGGCTCCTGGCTCAAGGACTCCGCTGTGCCACAAAAGCCTTTTAGCCATAACATTATTTTTTGTTTTTAACCTGTTTTTCTAATCAACCTGTTCACAGGTGTTATTACACCTCTGGAGCAGGTGGGACTTGAAACTGGGCCTTCTAGTCTGGGGTAAGGAAGCTGTCACCGTGCCATAAGATGGTCCCGGCCATGACAAGTCGCAGGAATGTTCAAATTGTTTGTAGCTGCAACTAGTTTTCCCATTCTATGTGTTAAAGTGTATAATCAATTCAATTGTATTAAATGTAGTCTCCCTTAGCGAGTTTTACATCAAATGTTTCTTAATTACTGGTTAATGAAAATATGTTTCTTCGAAAGCTTTATCATTAAGAATCTTGGCTGTTCAAATGAATACTTTAAATTTCAGTCTTATTTTCTTTTCAAGACGTTTTCTTTAATTTCTGTTAACTGACATGGAAAAAAAAGTCCATAAGTTTCAAAATTATGCTCCTTGTGAAACAAAAATGTAATCATTTAAAGGTAATTTTAAAAGCTCTAACATGGAGAATCAAGGAAAATCCTATTAATTAATGCCATTTTCACTTGTTAGCAATTGTCATGCCCTTTCTAACAATATGATCATTGTGCCTTATTGCTTCTTCCCTGTGATTCTTGCCACGTTTTTGCTTTACAATATGATATGGAGCTGTAATCATGTCTTTAATAAAAGTTTCAATTCCACAATAAAACTTAGTTGGACCCTCAAGCACTGATTTTTAATAAGCTTTTCTCCTATGCTCAATTTTCTCACTCCTGTCGGTCAAATTATAATTCAACTTTACCAAATTCTTCAATGGGTGTCCACTTTACAAAGATGTTCCGCAGCTTTTCCTGACAATTTAAAATGATTTTAACAATGTTCATTTACTAAATATAGCAATTTGAGCTTCTCAGCCTGGAACCTTCCTGTAAATGTAAGACTATTTTCCCTTCCTCAAAGAAACTTAACTTGCTTCAAGTGTCTGACATCAATCACTGCACCACAAATTTATCAGTTGGGCTTTTCCCCTTGCCGCTTTGGTGAGGCTACATAAAATTCAAAAGCTTTTTCAATATTTTCCATTATTTCTTGCTGTTTTAAGGTACGACAGACATGCTTACTACTACTAACGAAACATTTTTCCTCTTTCTTTTCCTTCGGGCTGTGGCTTTTGTGAAGATGAAGATTTATTAAGAAGAAATGCTAGCATAATATATGATACAGTGGTGCCTGACTGCTGCTACCATGGTATAATATGCAGCTAAATTAAATTGTCATCTACTGCTTCTACTATTGTACATTTACAGGTAACAGCCAGTTACAATGGTGTAGCTGAGAAGCCTCGGGTAAATTGACTGCTACCAATCCTTCTTATTAGCATATATCCAAGTTACTGATACGTTTGGGGAAAACAGCCCAAAAGAAGGCTTTGTCAGAAGTTTGGCTTATCTTGACAAACAGTGCTGTTTCATTTTACTGTAATTAATTTACGTTACATCTGGGATACATGTCAACCTTATAAGACACTATCTGGTTCATATTATTGTTAGTTTTTTTGTTCTTTACATAAGAACATCTGGAACACTCAAACACACAATAAACTGATTAGATGCTGGTTAGCATTTCCAGGGATACAGCTTTATATCCTGATAGTTGGAAATTGTCTCGTGGTATCAGTTAACCCTTTCTGTTTTATACAACACAATTCTCTGAAGACTGATGGAGATTTTAATTCTAATTCTCCCTTTTCACTTTAGAAACAAGCTGAATAAAGATTGTTTCCATTTTGCAAGTGTGTATAAAATTCCATGCAAATCAGAATCAAAACACAAGTCATATCTTCAAGGATTGCAAATAATGGAATTTAACGTAAATGTACATTGCTGGGTGGACAAATGCCAAAGGAAACCTTTGCAACAGCCAAGGAAATGTTGAGGAAAGTAAAGGCTTGCTATTGGGGGAGAAATCATCTGCTGGCCCCAAATTTGAGAAACATTATGGAACGCGTGAAAGCAGGAGAAAAATGTTGAACAGACGAATATGGCATGTGTCACAAATGTGTTAAATACCACCACTGAAATGAAGACAGCTCTGGAGCAGTGTAAGGAGAAAGCTATATTGTTGTGAACCTGGAGACAGATTTGCAACTCTTTCAAGGCAGCTGGAAGTGGGCCAATTTCCTGGGAGAGCACAATGTCAACTGTCCATACCCTTTTCCACTTGCAATGCATGTTACAAAAACAGATGACTGGACCTGAGGTGAAACCTAAAGGCATAGCTTCAAAAGCAAAGGTAAATCTCTCATCCAATTCAATATCTCATTTTCGTCATTTATTTTTTCACCTTCTGAATTTGCCTACATTTCCATTGAGCAACATGATAGCATAGAATGCTGTGTACATAATGAGAGGATAACACAGTGTTATGTACACAAAGAGAAAATATGCAGGTACACAGCAGAGAAAGCAAGAATATTTCACTGTAGCAAAAGAAGATATAAAATTGAAATGAGACATTGTTAATTTTGGCAAGCAGATTTGTTCTTTGGAAGGCAAGAAAATCAACGAAGCAATCACAGAATCCCTACAGTGTGGAAACAGGCCGTTCAACCCAACAAGTCTGCACTGCCCCTCTGAACAGCATCCCACCCAGACCCATTCCCCTATTTTCCCATGCCTAACCCACCTATTCTAAATATCCCTGGACACTATGGGCAATTTAGCATGGCCAATTCATCTAACCTGTACATCTTAGCACTGTGGGAGGAAAACCACATTGACATGGGGAGAACGTGCAAACTCTACACAGACAGTCACCCAAGGGTGGAATCAAACCCAGGTCCCTGGCGCTGTGAGGCAGCAGTGATAACCACTGAGCCACCATGCCACTCCAGAGACAAACAGATCTGTCTGTACATATAACAAGCATGGGGCTGGATGAACACAGCAGGTCAAGCAGCATCAGAGGAGCAGGAAAACTTGACGTTTCGGGCCTAAACCCTTCATCAGAAATGGGGGAGGGGAAGAGGGTTCTGAAATAAATAGGGAGAGAGGGGGAGGCGGATAGAGGATGGATAGAGGAGAGGATAGGTGGAGAGGAGGCAGACAAGTCGAAGAGGCGGAGATGGAGCCAGTAAAGGTGAGTGTAGGTAGGGGGGTAGGGAGGAGATAGGTCAGTCCAGGGAGGACGGACAGGTCAAGGGGGCAGGATGATGTTAGTAGATAGGAGATGGGGGTGTGGCTTGAGGTGAGAG
>JAHRHZ010000223.1:13203624-13234216 GCA_024137785.1 Ginglymostoma cirratum
TCTCCTCCCACCACAGCCCCAACCCCATCTCCTACCTACTAACCTCATCCTGTCCCCTTGACCTGTCTGTCCTCCCTGGACTGACCTATCTCCTCCCTACCTCCCCACCTACACTCACCTTTACTGGCTCCATCCCCGCCTCTTTGACCGGTCAGTCTCCTCGCCACCTATCCTCTCCTCTATCCATCTTCTATCCGCCTCCCCCTCTCTCCCTATTTATTTCAGAACCCCCTTCCCCTCCCCCATTTCTGAAGAAGGGTCTAGGCCCGAAACGTCAGCTTTCCTGCTCCTCTGATGCTGCTTGGCCTGCTGTGTTCATCCCGCTTTACACCTTGTTATCTCAGATTCTCCAGCATCTGCAGTTCCTACTATCACAGAAGAAAATCTACCATTCTTACCTTGTCTGACCTATATGTAACTGCAGATCCCCAGCAATTTGGTTGACTGCCCTCTGACATGGTCTGACGTGCAACTCAGTATGAAGGCAGTTAGGAGCGGTAAAATGTCACTTCCCATGAAAGAATACAGGCATTTAAGATCCAGAATGCATTGCCTGCTGTCTAAGGCGAGGTGGGGCAGATTCAATCATGCCTTTTGGAAGGAAAGTACCTTGCTATGGCCAGGTAAGAAGTGACAGAATTGATCCATCTCTCTACCTGCCTCTTGTTTGACCCTATGCACTGTTTTATAAATAATTTGCCTTTCAAATTAGTGAGTATCTAACTGTTCTGTGTTAACAGCTCTGTGACTGTAAACAGCACACACACAGATTTTCAGGGAAATTTGAGAAGAAAAAGAAATCACGTTCATTGTTCTTGCCATATAGCTGATTTTAAAAACTGACCCAACTTACACCCAAAAGGCGGCAATTTCTGTTTTTGTTCCGGACACACCTGGAGGTAGATTATAAGGAGGGAGATACATTAAATCCTTTAAGAAAGCCTAAAAGTGAGTCAGTTTTGTCCAGGATCCTGTAGGTTGATCTATCAGATGGTTTCAGACTATATTTGATCATTATTTTTCTGGATACACCACAGAGACAAACCAAGATCTTTTTAGACAATTTCTGTCTTTTCCTCTGAAATCAGCAGCTGAAGATGATAACTGCAATATTTGGAACAGGCAGGGTATACACATGCCAAACAGCTGGAGAGAGAGTGAGAGAGACATAGGGAGAGTGCACAAATCTTTTCTTGCGTTAGCCACTCATGGTCTGTCTGATTTTGACTCTGGAAGAGCAGCTTTAGCACAAAGGGTTAGCTTGCTATCACGTGACCTCCATTCATAAACATGCCAGATACTAATTATGCTGAAGAGCCCTCATTCCAGGTCCATGATTTACAGTGATTAGATTAAATGGCTCTCTTCTCAGCCAGGCTCCAATGTCCAAAGTAATTGAGTTTAATGACTCACACCACACCCATTTAGATACGCAGAATATGAATGCAAGGAGCTCAGGAGGACGGGCCGGTCACACTTCTTTAAAATAATTGTCCTCGCGGGCCGTGGGAAAAGTTGGGTGTTGGGCTGCTCTGTTGACTGGATAGTTACTTTGTGATGCAGACTGACATCCACAATATGAGTTCAAGTCCTGCACCGGCTGAGGTTACCATTCTCCTCCTCAATCTCTCCCCTTGCCCAAGGCGCTGTGACCCTCAGGTCAACCAACACCGGTCCTCTCTCTGTTGTGAGACAGCTTCCAGTAGAACTATGGAGGTTTTACCTTACCCTCACGCGGTACTTTCAAGCAAGCTCCAGAGAGCTTGGTAGTTTGCAAGGTGAAGTTGTGTAAACATGATCAGCAATGTTAAGGATGATATTGACTTGCATCGCAAGGATGATGCAACCTCATTAATTGAATCTCCAGGGATGTATAGCATACACATTCAGAAGAAGCTTCAAGCAGAACTAAATGAGGTGGAGTAAAATAGTATCCACAAATTGATGGAGCTCCATCACATTTCTTAAAGAAAAATGACAACATAATATTGCATCTAGATCCAAGGTACCTCAAAGACTCGTTCAAAAGGTATCCACACAAAACATTGGTGTTAGAAGAATGAAATCCTAAATTTTTCAGTGCAGAATTCCTTTCAAAGCTAGACGCAAATCCTGGATACTTGTTTACTTAACAGAAGAATTTATGATATTTACGGAGCCATTTGGGATACTGTTTCTACTGGTTGACATTTGATCTATTAGTTAGCGAAGGCCCCACACCAGTAGCACATGGATAGGGTTATTTTGAATGTAGCTGACTGTATTTGCATAGCAGATGATATTGCAGTAATGAATAAGACATGGCTGAGCACCACCACAACCTTCACCTACTGATAGCAGCACCACAATGACAAGGATTAATATTTAACAGCATGAAGTGCCAGCTCAATGTCAACCAAATAAATTCCCCTTGCGTCCATTTACTCCCTCTGTGGAGGTCTGTCCTGAATCCGGGAAGAATGGTAAACAAGTGCTGATCCTGCAGGATAAAGAGGATCTGCAGCATTGCCCCAGATTTTTAAGTTTCTTTCATTGTACTTTGCAGATAAGGTATCTCTGGCAAGAGGAAGTTCTGAGGAAGTGTCACTGGACCCAAAACATTAATTCTGATCTCTCTCCAGAGATGCTGACAGACCTGCTAAGTTTTTCCAGCAATTCCTGTTTTCATTTTGGCTGAGAGAATATGTATGTAAGGAGTGAAGGGGACAGGCTGTTCACACTTTTTTAACTAATTGTGCCAGAGGGCTATGGCTCAAGAAGATCATACCCTCCATTTGGCAAGACGACCACCAATTCAACACTGACTCTCTTGAACAGGTTCTATCAGAAAAATCTTGTCTGTTACAATCCAGGACACGATTCTGAAAGAAGGTACATTCCGAAAAGGCCCAGAGATATGTCTTTTGCAAGATGAGAAACCAAGTGCTTTTCATTCAAATTCCCTGTCATCTACCCAAGCAAACAATCCCAATATAGAACACAAGACATTAGATCTGGCATTCAGTATTCTGCAGTTTATTCGGCAAAAAATTGACTATTGAAACAGATCATGACTCACTAGAAATGATGTGCTGCAAACTGCTAACTAGTGCAGCACCAGGTTTGAAAGGTGCAAGGATATGACTTTGAAGTGAGATATAAGCCAGGAACCAGGATGGTTACATTTGACGTGCTCAGCAGATTACCCAATGCACGCAAAGACAAAGATGTTTCTCTTGATCTACACATTGATGCTCTGGACTATAGTGTAGAAGATATTCCCAAGGTTGATCTGCAATACCCTGGCCAGAACATTTGTGATTGTCAACTGCCTGAAGATGAGCAACTACAAGAGTTAGGAAAGATCATTATCCTGGGATGGCTGGATGGATTTAAAGAAATGCCTGAGAAGATTTGCTCATTTGGCTGCACAGAAAAGAACTTTGCATATCAGAACAAGTCATTTTCAAAGGTGAACAAGTTCAGTACTATCGGTGTTAGACCAAAATTTCATGTCTATGTTACATCAGGGACTCATGGGTATTGAATCCACAACTATGTAATGGCTAGAGCTGAATCAGGATATTTAATGATTCATAAATGCAGGTGAGGCATGACAATATATCAACACAAACAGTGGAGAGAGCCTCCACATCCAGACGATGTTTCAGCCGCAGTTTGAATGATAATAGCAACAGATCAATTCACAATGCATAAGGAATATTGCATCCTTGTGACAGATTACTTCTCTAAATTTCCCATTGTTCAAAGAATTAACTACACAAACGTCACTGACACAGTGAGTGCTATCTACAGTTTATTCAGTATCCTGCATCATATAATGTCTGATAAAGGACTGTAGCTCACTGGCAAAATATTTCCAGACATCACACCAACACACCAATAATGGTCAAACGATCTAACAAAATGAATTTTATGTACTAAAATGATCATAAGGTGTTGAGCAATGACACAGGACCTTTGCACTTCATTACTACATTTTCATGCAACACCAAACGGACAAGAGATTACAATCTCCAGCACAATTTAAGTGAATTCAAATGTGAGCCATTTTTACCCATTCTGAGACACAGGAAATTCTGCTTTAAAAGGAGAGGCAAATGAACATAAAACATGACACGTGAGCACATAGAGAATTACGTGCAATTTAGAAAAAAAAAATACAAATATATGAATACCTGCAAAGTTCGTTAAATATGCAATCAACCCAGATCATATTATTGATCACAGTGCTGCGTTGGGTCAGTACAAAAGCCAGCTCAGACCAATATGCAACACACCAATCATGCACTGAGAAGGTATCCACTGAAGATAATGAATGTATGGTAACATTGAGGGACTCAGTAGCAAGTCAACCAAGTTGTTAAATGAGCAGGATAGAGAACAACACAGACTTTCCTGGACAGAGAACAACACAGACTTTCCCAGACAGGTAATATGACCACCATACCAGGACAAGTTGTCAAACTTACAAAGAGTTACAAATACATTTGACATGTTAGTCTGGTAAACTCTGTCTTACCTGATGCATAAATATTAAATTGACAACATTTTCCTGTGTGTACAACATTTATATCTGCTTGGGATAAGATTTATCTTTGGGAAAAGGAGCATGTTATTTGATGTCTCATTACCTTTAAGGGACACGTTATGTCAGTGTGCCTTTAAGAAACAGGCTGATGATATAATTGTTTCATCATACGTGTGACCCGAGGATATAAAGATCACATATTCCATCTTAACTCAGATCATTTGAAGCAAGGTGGTCTATTGGAAACATGGTGCCCTGATGTAATTTATTAACCTAATTTTAGTCCAGACACTGGAGCTACTGTGAATCCAATATTTGTACTTAATATCTAGCTGTTATAAATATCTTTTGGGTCTTTCAATATGACTATGTTCACGCCTAGTTTCTCATGTAATGTGGGGTAAGATAAGCATTGCTACATCTGTGAAAATATCCTGTTGGAGGCAAAACCCACTTTAGTTACAATACCAGACAAATGTAAGCTAGATAGGAGCGAATTACTGCAGATGCTTGAATCTACTGAAAACAAAAAAATGCTGGAAATCACAGTGGGTCAGGTAGCATTCGTGGAGAGAAAGGTGGCAGACTCTGTATGCAATTGAGAAAGCTAGATGTTGACAGATCAAAGTTCTGCAGCCATGCTACATTCAGTTACTGGACAATTCCATACGTAACAGGAAGAGGTAGTTCCATGAATATTGGTATCCTCGGTGGATATGGCCAGGCATGTATGAAAATGCCAAGGATAAAAGACATGCAGCCAGGTTCATCCAGATGCACTAAGTGGCTGCTTCTTCTTGACATCTCCCTGAGGTCTCCAGCGTTTCAAACGTGATTTTATCGCCTAGTCAATTCACTCTTGATTACAGCACAGGTTACTGGCCCTGACAATGAGTTGTAAGTGCTGAATATTTGTGCTCCAAAACTATCATGTGCCCCTGGCCGCTTTGCTCTGACATAATGTCAGCTTCTTCCTGAGAAAGTGTGCAATTGATCAGTGGTGTCTTGCTCAGGGAACACAGGTCAAATCCAATCTGAACAATTAATGCCCCAGCCACCTACTATCAATATTCAGCAAAGTGATGGAAGGCATTCTCGACAGGAGTATCAAGCAGTACTTAGTCGATATTTAGTTTGTGTTTTACCAGGACCACTCAAATTCAGATCTCATATCATCCTTGACCCAAACATGATAAGAAAAAATGAAATCTGGAGGTGAGATAAGAATTTTTCACTTTGATACTAAGGCAACATTTGACAGATTATGCTGTACAGAGGCCCCAGCAGAACTGAAATCTGTGGGAATTGAGAAGAAAATTCTCTACTGGTTTGAGTCAAAGTAAGATCGTTGTGGTTATTGAAACTTTATCATCTGAGCTCCAGGATTTGACTGCAGGACTCCTCAGGACAGTGTACTAGTCATTATTAGCAGTTTCATCAAAGACCTTCCCTCCATCATAACGTCAAAAGTAAGAAGGATCAATGAAATAGCCCGATATTAAAACAATGCATACCCAAATGCAGTGAGACCAATGAGATTTTGGTGGTTAAGTGGCAAGCAACGTTTCATTATACAACCTAACCGGAAACAGTTACCTAATTGGAAACAGCTTTATCAATATGGTCAATGAATGATCAAGTCAGAAGCTGGGTACTCAGTGATGAGTGGTGTACATCTTACCTTCCCAAAGTTTTTACACTGGCTGCAAGGCCTAAATCAGGAATGTCATGGTGTACGCTTCACTTGCTCATTGAGGGCAGCTTCAGTCGCACTCCAAAAGCCTGACAAAAGCACACAGTCCACTTTATTGGAGTGCTATTCACCACCATTAACACTCAGGCCCTCCACCACCAGCACACAGTGTGCCGTGTACGACATTCATTGCAGCAACTCGCCAGGCCTCCTTTAACAGCACGTTTCAAGCCTAGAAACTCTACCAGAATAAGGGCAGCAAATGCATAGGAATGTCACCACCTGCCAGTTCTCCTCTCCTCCAAGTTTCACATGATCCTGCTTTGAAATGGTATTGCCATGTCTCAATAATCCCTGGGTCAGAAAAATGGAACTCCTTACCTAACAGCATGAGGAGAGGATCGCAGCAGATGTATCACCAACTCCTCGAGCGTACCGTTGACATTCTGGACAGGCGAATGAGCGAAAAGTCTTGGCTCAGACATCATTAAAAAATCCCAATACCATATACGATTCCATTGCTATTACATTTTACATTATACCATTCAAACAATACCTATGGATTTCACATATGCACCCTAACAAGCAGAGTAGGAGCTTAGTTGAAAGTTGCATCGAAAATATGGCTCCACCAAAAGTGCAGCACTCTCACAGTGCTGCGCTGACACATCAGCTGAGATCATGCCCCAGAATATACCATGAACTAATTCAGAGGCAAGTGTGCTAGCTCTTGAATACAGCTAACATGGATGCGATCACTCCAAACCGTAGATAGCACAATGCTTTATCCAAGCATGCTTGCTTGCTGTTTTTAAAAGTATTTTGTTAACATTTCTAAACAGCAAGAGAATGTGAGGAAATACTTAAAGTTGCCAGTAATGTTTTTATTCTATGCTCACTGAAGTTACGACATGAGCACATTTAATAAAATGGCTTTATCTGATAGTTTTTGAAGATATAAATTGATTCGCCATTGGGCAAACTAACAGACAGGATCATGAGGCTATGGTTCTAATGGAATGCACAGGATCCTTAGAAGTTGGCAAACACAAAAAATAGGCTAGAGATAGTAGGAGCTGCCGATGCTGGAGAATCTGAGATAACACGGCGTAGAGTTGGATGAACACAGCAGGCCAAGCAGCATCAGAGGAGCAGGAAAGCTGACATTTCAGGTCTGGACCCTTCTTCAGAAAATAGGCTACTTGCTCTTTCCCGTAAATGAAGGATGATAGCACAGTGGTAAAGATAAGGGTGTCATAATCTCAGGGGACCATGGGGCAATATTACTGGAGTGCTAATCTAGAGGCCCTTATCAATGGCCCAAAGCACATGTTCAAATCCCACCAAAGCAATGAATAAGAGTGGATTATTTACATCCAGATTGCAAATGTTCTTAAGAGGAGGAAATTTGCTGGCCAACATGTGATTGCAGACCCACAACAATGTAGCTGACACTCAAGTGCCCACTGAAATGTATAAACAAGCTGCTCAAGGACATTGTAAAGTGCCTGATGGGTATTTAGGGAAAGCAATAAATGCTGGCCTTGCCAGTGATGCTCACGTCCTAAAAATAACACAATACTTTTCCAATCCAGGAGCAGCATCTTTCTTATTCCATGATGTCTATGTATCTCAATGTGCAGGCAATCTGTTATTTCCACAAAACTGGAGAAATCCTTTAAAATCCTGGGGAGTTTTGGCTCTTCTATCACTGTTCTGGGTAAACAGAAAATTGTCCATCATTTTCTATGAGCAAAATTGCAATTACCTTACATATACACTTCAATGAGAGAGGATTTACAATAATGCTGACGGGAAGTTAAAACATGCCAAGCACAGTTGGAGGGTAGTGGAGCAGATGTCACTTCCAATGGTATAAACAAGACTGCGCTCACTGAAAATTCTGTTTCTAAAGCAACTTCAAATCCTGACAAGAACCGTTTGCTTTGACAAGCAAAATCTCGAGTAATTCTGTCAACCCAACACAGTTCATACTATGAAGTTAGTTTCTCTTCCACATTCTTGGCATTTCTCACTTTGGTAGCTCCTTAAAGTAAACAAAATGTATTTATCATGTTTCCTCACTGCATCATGCCCGTTTATGTTCTTCCTGCAATCCTCTTCAACACAATTAAAATGTAGTATCGGAAGGGAAATTACATGCCTTCTCCCTCTTCTGCTTAAATTTAGCTTCTGACTCAGTTCCATTGTAAAAAGTACAAACAATATTTATTGAACAGTGTGCATTTCAAGCAGCAGGTACAACCTCTCGCAAATTCCTATGCATGGTGCACAAAAGCATAGGATCATATTTATTACTTCCCCATGTTGGTATCACCCCACTTTGCTCCACAGAAGGGATAAACCAGAAAACTACAGGCCAGTCAGTCTTACCTCAGTGGTGGGAAGCAATTCTGAGGGACAGAATTAATCTGTACTTGTACAGCAGGGTTAATCAAGAATAGCCAGTATGGTTTTGTTGAGAGGAATGTCTGACCAACTTGACTAAATTTTTTGAAGAGGTGAATATAAGACAGCAATGCATTTGACATAGTTTACTTGGACTTTGACAAAATTTTTGATAAGGTTCCCTTTAGGAGACTGATTGCATACGTAAGTGTTCATGGGATCCATGGAAATTTGGCTAATTAGATTCAGAAATGGCTGAGTGGCAGGAAGCAGAGGGCAATGGTTAAGGGATATTTTTGTGATTGGAGGTCTGTGTCCAGTTGGGTTCCATGGGAATCAGTTTCAGGTCCCTTGTCCTTTGGGGTACATACATAAATGATTTAGACTTGAGTGTAGGAGGGCCAATCAGTAAATTCACCGATGAAATGAAAATTGGTAAGTAGTAAATACAGAGAATGATAACCTTAGATTTCAAGAGGATGTCGACAGCTGATCAGATGGGCTGATCAATGGCAAATGGAATTCAGTCTGAATGTGTCTAAGGTGATGCACTTGGACAGGACAAACAAGACAAGGCAATAAGTGATAAATGATAGCACTGTGGGAAGCACTGAAGACAAGAGGGACCTTGGCATGCATGTCCATTAGGTAGTGAGACAAGTAGATAAAGTGGTTAAGAAGCCATTTGGGATACTTGTGCTTATTAATTAAAGCATGGATTTTAAGAGCAGAGAGATTAGGCAGGAACTGTATAAAAAGTTGGTTCGACCACAGCTCGGGTATTGTGTGCATTTCTGGAATCCAAATTATCGAAGGGATGTGATTGTACTGGAAAGGGTGCAGAGGAGATTTACCAGGATGATGCCTGGGCACAAGAACTTTAATCATGAACAGAGATTTGACAGACTGGGATTTCTTACCTGTAAGGAGTACTGTACTCAAACCTTTACTCAGGTATTCTTCCCTTTTGTGACAGACAAAAGACAGGGAGTCGACTCAGACTTCAGTTAAACAAAGCCCTTCTTTATTTAACTCTTTGAGTACCAATACTCAATTATAAAGCATTCATTCTTTGTAACATTTACTTCTTACTCCATCTAATTTCAACTCAGTTCATTTCACCTCAATTAACCATACTTTCACTGAACTCGTTGGTTATTCTAACTCCAACTTTAACTTGATAAACTTGGATTGAAGCAAATACCACCCCAATTTGAGGGAAATGGCCAACTTTGCTCTTGGTGTAGGTCTTGCCTCATGGTTCTTTGTCTCTCTGAAGATAACTTCAGGGTACGTACTTCTCAAATGTTGGTTTCAAGGGTCCACCCCTGCAAAATCCTTTGTGCTTTTATCCCAAAGTGTGGTCATTTTCCAGAAACTTCTCTGGCACTCAGCCAATGAATGTCATCTCCCTTATTTATTCAAGACAGGAAACTGCAGATCAGATCTTACAGGACAGGTCATATGAAGGGTATAAGCCCGAAACGTCAAGCTTTCCTGCTCCTATGATGCTGCTTGGCCTGCTGTGTTCATCCAGCTCCACACCTTGTTATCTAGGTCATAACATGCCCTGGCTGCAGTTTTAATCTAGTTTAAAGTAGTTTGACCAAAGTTCCCAGCATGCTTGATTGTAACTTTATACCAGTCTTGTAGACATTTCTCCTGCTGGCCACTTGACCATGGGTTGTTATCTTTGGAGCAGAGGAGACTGAGAGTATTTAGTGATTGTGACAAGGTCAGCCAGATGGACCTCATAGAATATGAGTTCCCTGACTGGGGCTGTTAATCTGCTCCAATCTGGGAGCCCTGGCAGAGGTTCTGCTCACTCTGACAGCTGGCTCTGACGGAGCTGGACCAGTGTCAAGGGTTCTCCACATATATATAAAGGGTGAGTTGGTGATGGGATACCTGCTTCTGTGGAGTTACTTCAGGGGGAATATGATTGAGATGCATAAAATGATGAGGGACATAGCTGGAGTAGACATGAAGAAATCTTTTCCCTTGGTGGAGGGATCCAGGTGCATAGATTTAAGGTAAAGGGCAAATGGTTTGGAGGGGATATAAGAAAAAGATCACTCTGAGGGTGTCTGGGACTCACTGCCTGTAAGGCTTGTAGAGGCAGAAACAATCATAACATTTAGGAAGTCTTTTGATGTGCTCTTGTGATGCCAAGGCATTACAAGGCTGTGGGCCAAGTGCTGGAAAATGGGATTAGGATAGTTGGGTGTTTGTTTTTGACCAGCACAGTCACGATGGATGAAGGGTCTTTCTCTGTACTGTAGACCGCTATGATTCTGACTCTGCCCACAAAAGGTGAATTTCACAGGCAGTTCAGGAACATGTTCCCACAAAACTAAACAGTTTCAAAACTGACCAGTTTCTGACTTAAATTAATTATAAGTGAAATAATATTTGTGTTGATACATTTTTTCACAAGCCAATCAGAATTCTATTCTCATGGATGATTGAGCAGTTATTTTCTCCTCTTTTCATAGAACTCAGCCATCATGCCTGCACACCGCTGGCTTTAACAGAGAGCAAGGTCATCAGGAAAAGTTAACTGGATCACCAAGGAACACAGAACTACTGAAATGACTCAGATGGTCAGTAAGCTCTTTATGTTTAGCACAGATTGAAGAAGATATTGAAGCTCTGAAGTAAAAGACTATAGAAAGTGTAGTTAAAGAAAATTGCAAATATAGTTAAACAATTTTGTGTAGAGTGCCAAAAGCAACATTACAACTATTTCAAGGTAATGAGTCGAGCTTGTAATGTCACTCATTTACGTTTGCAGGAAGTGACACACAATCATTCTCAATTTCCATTCTCTGCAAATGAAAGGAATGTGTTCAAGCCATCTTTGCCCCTTTTTGAATTGATCCAGGAGTTTGAGGAGCCTGTAGTTCCCAATTCTTATCTCCATGGCAACAACCCAACTAATCATAGTTGACTTGTCAATCACTCAGCACGCTCGTCTTCCAGACTATATAACATGTGATAATTTGAAATTTGGCATTCTTTCATTTATCCTGATGAGTTCAGGATGAAAATAGTGTCAGAAGTCATACAGCACAGAAACAGACCCTTCAGTCCAACTCGTCCATGCCAACCATGCTTCCCAAACTAAATTAGTCCCATTTGCCCATGCTTGGCCTGTATCCCTCTGAACTTTTCCTATTTTTGCATCTGTCTAAATGTCTTTTAAAATGTTGCAACTGCATCTGCATTTATCACTTTGTCTGACAGTACATTCCACATATGAACCACCCTCCATGTGAAAAGGTTGCCCCTCAGATCCCTTTTAAATCTTTCTCCTCTCACCTTAAAATTATGCCCTCTAGTTTTGAACTCCCCTACTGTGGGGAAAAGCCAAGATTTTGACCCAACGATGGTGAATGATCAGTGATATATTTCCAAGTTAGGATGGTGAGTGGCTTGGAGTGGAATTTGCGGATGGTGGTGTTCCCATATATCTGCTGCTCCTGTCTTTCTAGATGGAAATGGTCATGGGTTTGGAAGGTGCTGTCTAAGGATGTATGGTGAATTTCTATAGTGCATCATGCAGATACACACAGCTGCTACTCAGCGTCGGTGGCAGAGGAAGTGGATGTTTGTGGATGTGATGCCAATCAAGCAGGCTGCTTTGTCCTGGATGGTACCAAACTTCTTGAGTATTGTTAGAGTCTTATGCATCCAGGCAAGTGGGGAGTATTCCATCACACTCCTGACTTGTGTCTTGTAGACGGTGGACAGGCTTTGGGGTGTTGGGTGGTGAGTTACTTACTGCAGTATTCCTAGCCTCTGACCTGCTCTTATAGCCACTGTGTTAATGTGGTGTGTCCAGTTGAGCTTCTGTTCAGTGGTAAAGCCCAGGATGTTGATAGCGGGAGATTCAGTGATGGTAACACCATTGAATGTCAAGGGATGGTGGTTAGATTGTCTCTTATTGGTGATGGTCATAGCCTGGCATTTGTGTGGTGTGAATGTTACTTGCTACTTGTCAGCCCAAGCCTGGATATTATCCAGACCTTATGATGGAGAGAAGGTCATTGATAAAGCAGCTGAAGAGTTAGGTTCCAGCAGAAGGTAACAAAAGAGTTTCTGGAGAATGAGTGGAGTCAGTGAGCATGACGGGGCAAGCCAAAAACAGCCATGGAGTGAGGTAGACCTAGAACAGGATGGTTGTGCAGAAGGAACAGGTCAAGGCATCTCAACATTTGTTGAAAAAGATCCCAGTGAAGGAGCTGAAAATCATGTTTATAGAAGTGGATGAAGTGGCAAAAAGAAGATGGTCAAATGGAGGATACAACTTCTGTAAAAAGCAACAGGGTTGGCCTGGGTGGTGGTGAAGAGCTATGCCCGTCCAGCAATCAACCTGCAGCCGAGTAAATCTAAGAATCTATCAGGATACTGAGTGTAGACTTGAAGCTGAGTGAGCTAACAGCTCTGGGTGAGGGTGGGGTGGGGCACAATATAGGGCCCCATACACAGGAAGAGGTTATCTTCAATTGGAAGTGAATTTTTAAGTGCCAGGATAAAGCCACAGCAGGGGCAGCCCTAATGTTAGAGGAGTTGAAAATGACGGGAAAGTAAATGTTACCAACTTATGAAAAGACCACTGTGCTAACATTGGGCTGAGGTGAGGTGAGTAATAGGCTCTGTGAGAGTTTTAAACTTATCACTTAAACCAATAGATTTAAGTAAAATGCAGACACTATTGGGGGTAGGGAGTGGGCGGGGGGAGGTATGGGGAGAGAGGGGAAGGGCGGTCCTGACTGATGTTGTAAACCAGAGAGCAACGAGCTCATTGGTGGGCTTCCAGCCAAGAGCCATCTTTGCCGAGCACTCAGGAAAAGCTAAGATGACCAGAAAGCCATGGAGGAAACGGGACAAGATCTAGTAACATTGCCAGCCTTGGCTCCGGTTGTTACATGATGTAGTTGCTTTGCTTTTGGAAGCTGGCCCTGTGCCACGTGGGGAAATTCCTATTCCAGTAAACACGAATGTGAGCTCAGCAATTGCCTCTCGCAATGCACAGCAATGCTGCCAAGTGAAACAGCAGCATCGAGCAGGATCTGGGACTAGTCCAACAACAGTCAGGAAAACACCAGCAAGTGGAGCACCTGTAACCTCTTGGGAAACTGCCTCAGGGCAGCTATTCAACTCCTGCAATTTGTCTAAATCTGCAACAAAATACAGAATGAGGAAAAAGCTAACCAGGAGAAGGATGGGTTTGCTTCTTTCTTCCATCACCTCAAAAGCTGGGAGTAAAATATATACAGTGCTTTCAATCTAAAGATATTTTGTGAGGATGAATTCCAGTCATCTTCTAATCAACCTGTTTAGAGATGGTATGACACACATCTCTGGAGCATGCGGGATTTGAATCCAGGCCAGGTTGGTTATAAAGTGAAAGGCAAACCTTCAGGAGAGGAAATAACTTACATTTCTTTAGCACCTTCCATGACCTCAGGATATCCCATAATGCATTTCAGCCAATGAAATGGGTTCCATGATGTAATGGTGAGCACTCGGGACTTTGACAGCATGTTCAAAGTTCAAATGTTGTTGGAAACTGAGTTCTTGCTTCAGATAAAATGGAGTCAGCTGGTCCCACACCTCACCCTTCCACCACCATCCCCCCCCCCAAATCCTTGCAATTATCTTTCCCATACAGGTGCTTACTGAATTATCTTTTCAAAGCTACAATCGAATCTGCCTCCAGCATTTTTAATTCCAGATCGCAAACACTCACTGCATTAAAAAATGTTAGTCCCACTCCCCTGCTGTTTTCCCACAGCTCTGCAAATTATTTTTCATTCAAGTATTTATCCAGTCCCATTTTAAAGGCTAGTAAATAATTTGCATCCATCACCCCACCAGACAATACATTCCAAATCCGCACCAGGGTGTTAAAAAACCTTGTCATCATGTCACCTCTGACTCATTTGACAATCACCTTCAAACTCTAATTTCTGGTATTCAACCCTTCAGTCATTTAAGCAGTTTCCCTTCATTTATTCAGTTTAAAACCTTTGTGATTTTAAACGCTAGGCACGTAAAACAAAATGGGAGATTTCACATGAAATGTCACTGGTTGTACGTTTGTAACTTCATGTTGAATCGTAAACAAAATGCAATATGCAATAAAAGTGCATGCTGTATCCAGCAGTGTACAACTTACAAGTGATTCATTGTCAACATCCTGAATAGGAACGTTTACTCATAGCTGTGTGACTGATCCTATTTATATCGGAAGCATACAATTTAATTTTAAAGTTTATATTTTCTAAAGCATCATAAATGTAATAGTATGAAATATATTTGCATGAACCCCAAGATGTATTTATGTAATTGCATGTGTCACCTGAAAAAACTTGTAGAAGCTTTTAAACATTGTTTATAATGGCCTCCAGCATGTCATGAGATTGCCTTGATCCTCTGCTAGTCATTCAAAGGGCTAAATTCCAAAGCCGACAGCAATTTTAATGTCATTTAAGGTTGAAATTATGACAATAATGCTTCTATGTAAGCCTTATAAACATTATTCAAAAATTAAAAATAAACAAGGTTAAAGAGTTTGGACCTGTGGTGAATGGTTTGTGCATGATTAGGTTTTATCAAAAACTTTGGTCCCAAAACTGTTTTCTCTAACGCATACATGCTAGTTATGTGTGCTTTCATTCCAGCTTGTTTTGCAAGTCCTGATTTATTTATCCCCCAGAAAAGAAAACCTTCGGAGTAGGGTTACACTGGCACGTTGTTACTATTTGAACTGGAGGAGGGAATAAGAATTATATAGACTGCTCAAAAGAAGTTGTATTAGACTTGAATGTTACGTCTATTTCTCTCTCCACAGATGCTGCCAGACCTGCTATGTTGCTCCAGTACTTTCTGGTTTTATTTCAGATCTCCTGCATCAGCAGTGTTTAGCTTTTATAACAATATCATTGGTTGAAATCTGGCCTGGTTGCTGAATTAGTCCAATGGTTGATCATTTGTTCATTTCTTACCACTGAAGGAACAAGTGCCAATGATTTGCAACAAGTATTAATATTTATTGAACCATTGACTGTGTTGTGGGCACTTCTTTTGAAAGTAAAGCATCCATGTTTCCTTGGTTACACTTTTGCTATTTTTGTAAATGCTTCTTTTCATTGGAACAGTTCTCAGATGCTAAGTCATGTACTTTAGAGAACTCTTAAGAAGATCAGTAATTGCTGCCTTTTAGATTTTTCCTGTGGGCTGTTGTGCAATGTGTTAACATATTTACAGTTACTTCAACTAGTCATTGTATACCAATTATGGGAAAATTAGAAGATATTAGGTTAACTACAAATAGTGAAAAATATTGTGTTCTATTTTAAATAATCACTGCTAAATAGTTTGACATGGGTGTGGCTATACCAAGCTTGGCTTCTAAGGTTAGACATACAAGATGTCATTTATTTATCTCCAATAATTTTAGAAATACATTTTCTTCAGTGATTGTGCCCAATCTCCTTTTAAATTGCGGTTTAATTGAGTAGTTATGTGCACTCAATGTAAATATTCATCAAGGCACAAATGAAGCTGTTTCCTTAGGATTCTATTGCCATTTCTAATGAAGCAAATGTTTTCATATCTGCGTAGTTACACTGAGGTGTGCCAGTTTGTGGGCTAGATATGTAGAAAATAATAATACAAGATGCGTTCCAAGATACTGGGGCAAGTGTTCTTACCCTAAAGATTAATGCTGCAGCAAAGACAATTTTTCCACTCAAGTCATGCATTATAAGACGCTGTGATGTAAATTGTACAGGTCGCTTACTCAGCATTGTAACCCTGCTTTGTGGCACAACACTCCGGCAGTTTAATTTAAAGCACAGCAGATTATATATTGAAAAATAGATGGTTAGTGGCAAAATGTTGTCCTAGGGAAAAAAATAGCAACAATAGAGAGGCAGCTCACTTTTCTACCCTTTCTGATTCAAACAGCAAGACCATTCAAGGGGGCACAAATTAAAACATAAAAGAAATATTGATGTGTCAGCAATATTAGCCATTTCTCTTATGTAGTGCCACTCAAGGAAAAGAACATTCAGATCAATTTCTGGGGAGCAGTTTGATAGATGCTGAGCAGTAGATTGAACACTTTAAGTTTAGGTTCTTAACAGGTTTTGGTAGAAGGGGAGAGATATCAAAATGAGTGAAGTTCAGGGATAAGACAGAGAGCCCAGGTATGGTCTCTGAAGGATCACACTAGTAGTGGAGAGGAAGGTAGTGTGGAGTATGCAGAAATCAACAGGCAGGTGACTAAAGAATACAGGCAGGGGAATAGTTCCCACAGCCTGGAAGGAAGTCATGTCAGAATTTGACAATGAGGAGAAAGATGGTGAAGCGAATGACCGGGGGGCAGGAGGATTCAGCATGGATCATGAGGATAAGATTAAGCAGTTGTACTCTTCATTGAAGGCGACAAGCATTAGGTTTCTAAACTAACTGTAATTACTGAAGGAGAAGTTGATGAAGAAGACATTTAAGTAAACTTGGTCTTCAACCTATTAAAATTTGGGTGAAGATTTTGTGAATAAAAGGTGAAGCATAAGTTGACAATCAATTTGAGCTGGAAGAAAGCAATCTCGACAACAAACTAGACATACTTTTTTGATTTCTTTACCACATTGACATCCCTCCCTTCAAGTTGTCTGGGTTCCTTTCTACCTGTCTACTTCTCTCTCCTTCTTAAAGAAGCTCCACAAAACTTGCCTCTCTGACAAGCCTTTGATCACCTGTCCTAACATTTCCTTGTCCTGGGTGTCAGATTCTTGACCAGAGGAACTCCATAGCAGATACTAAGATGAAACATTTAAAAGGTTTGCAAACAGTTCCCCTCAATTGAGTTAAATGGTTAAATATGATAGAGGAAGTGGTCACGAATACTGCGTTTGAGCTTCTGCATACAAGTTTCAGGCAGAGAGGAGGTGTGACGAGACTCACAGTGTTGCCTGTCAAATTCCAAACAGACTTATTGTCTAACACAAAATGCTGAGATGTAGCTTCAGCAGTTGGCGTAAGCCTGGATGTGTTTCTCAAACACTGTCAATGCCCATTTCAGACTAAAATCTTGACAGCCAAGTCTCTTCTCTGATATAACGACAGTCAACAGTCATGGAAAAGTAAATTGAGTCAGTCTGTGTTGTTTCTAGGATTGCTCTGGTTCAGGAGCTGGACTTAAGTTTAATTAATTCCCTATTAAGAATCATAAATTAGTTTTAGATTTAACCTGCTATTTACGCAATTGTAAAACAACAGATGATGTTTCTCTTTTATTGCTGGGTGTTAAATGAGCAGTGGCACACTGGGGACCCACTTTACGCACAGTCCAATGTTCCACCAGAGAAATGAAAATGGAGAGGGGTGCAGAGCATATGGCTGATAAACCCTTTCTCTACCTGGTGTTAAAAGTGAAAGTCATCCTAATGTTGTGGTCATGTGTTTTGGTGTCAAATTTTGTTTGATAATGGTGCTCTAAAATGCCTTGGAAGAATTTCAAAGAATCCCTACAGTGTGGAAACAGGCCCTTCGGCCCAACAAGGCCACACTGCCCCATCCCCCTGTAACCCACCTAATCTACACATCCCTGGACACTATGGGCAATTTCCCATGGCCAATCCACCGATTCTGCACATCTTTGGTCTGTGGGAGGAAACTGGAGCACCCAGAGGAAACCCACATAGACACGGGGAGAATGTGTAAACACCACACAGACAGTCACCCGAGGCTGGAACTGAACCCAGGTCCCTGGCACTGTGAGGAAGCAGCGCTAACCACTGAGCCACTGTGCCGCCCAATTTACCACATTCGAATGCTAGATAAATGCAAGTTGTTGTCGGTCCATTCCTGTGTCGTGTGACAGGCTGTGGAGAATATCGAAAGTGTTTAACATAGGCCGGTCAGCTTTGGGTTCCTCACAGTTAAGTATTTTTAGACTTAAAACTACAACTTGCAACTACATAGCATCTTTAAATAGTGAAAAATCCCTAGGTTTTCCAGCAGCATTACAAAACAGAATACAGCTGTAAGCTTCATAAAGTGATACTAGGAGAATGACCAATAGCTCGATCAAAGCAGTCAGTTTTAAGGAGATTCCTAAAGGAGAGAGATTTTTAAAGAGGAAACTCCAAAGTTTAGGGCCATGGCAGTAGAAGACACAGCCAACAATGATGGAGCCATGAGAATCAGGTCTGCTAAACTGGCTAGAATTTGGACAAACGCAAATACATTTGAGTGTTGTAAGGTTGGAGGAGGTTTCAGAGATAGGCAGGGACCTAGATCAGGAAGGGAACTAACTACAAGGATGAGAAGCTGTGGTTCCGTAGGTAACAATTGCACTTTGAGTCAGACATTTACAGTTCAATGAAAACTGAAGGAACTGAGGATACTGTAAATCAGGAACAAAAGTAAAGTTCTTTTTAATTCATTCGTGGGATGAGGGCATCTCTGACCAGACGGCATTTATTGCCCATCCCTAATTGCCCAGAGGGCAGTTTGTAGTCAGCCACGTTGCTGCGGGTCTGGAGTCACATGGAGGCCAGCCAAGGTAAGCATGGCAGTTTCCTTCTCTAAAGGACATTAGTGAACCAGATGGGTTTTTACGACAATCAACAATGGATTCATGGTCATCACTAAACTCTTAATTCCGGATATTTTAATCAAATTAAAATTCACCATCTGTCATGGCGGGATTTGAACCTGGGTCCCCAGAACGTTACATGTGTCTCTGGATTAACAGTCCAGCAATAACCACTAGGTCATTGCCTCCCTATTGTTATGTTCAGTAACTTTTATATGTAAGTGTAAATATTGTGTTACAAAGCTGACAAAAGTGAAAGAATTGAGGATACTCTAGGATAAGTACAAATTAGGGATGTTGAGGACTCAGAATTAGCAACCTAGTAAACCAGTGTAGTTTCTCAGAGTGCAAGTGCCCAAGAGAGTGTAGAATCCATGAAGAGACAAGCAGCAGGCACAGTCCAAAGACTGGGCTACAACTGCTCAGGGCACGGTTACTGCAGAGTTGTCTCAAGAGTGCCATTCATTCAGTTCTGCACCAAACACGTAGTTGGGAATTTTAAACTCAGGTCTAGAGTGAGACTTGAACCTGCAAATACAAAGTTGCTGGAAAAGCTCAGCACATCTGGCAGCATCTGTGAAGGAAAAAACTGAGTTAATGTTTCGGGTCCAGTGACCCTTCCTCAGAATTGATGGTGGTTGGGAAAAAGTTAGTTTATACGCAGAAAAAAGGGGAGGGGTATGGGGTAGGGAGTAACCGATAAGATAGTGCCTAAAGAGAGAGAAGAGCAGCTGGACAGACAAAGATTTGCTAACGATCAAGCTGGGAGAGTGAATAGTTGTTAATGAGGACTCTTAGTGACTAATAACATACCTTACCTTCCAGGTGAAGCAACACTTCACCTGCATTTTTCAGAATCTAGTCTACTGTATTCACTGCTCACAGTGTGGTCTCCTCTACATTGGGGAAACGAAGCATATTATACTTCGCAGAACATCTACAATTTGCTCGCAAAAAAGACCCTGAACTACCCGTTGCCTGCCACTTTAACACACCACCCTGTTCCCTGACCAACATGTCTGTCTCTGGCTTGCTGCAGTGTTCCAGCGAAGCCCAACGCAAGCTGGAGGAACAACACCTCATTTTCTGCTTGGGGACCTTACAGCCCTCCGGATTCAATATCGAGTTCAATAATTTTAGGGCCTGAACTCTCCCATGTCCCAGCCCCCTAGCCCATACACCAGACCTTGTTACCACATAGCCTGCCATTATACACGACCTATTATTAGTCACAAAGAGTCCCCATTAACAACTATTCACTCTCCCAGCTTGATTGTTATCAAATCTTTGTCTGTCCAACTGCTCTTCTCTCTATTTAGGCTCTATCCTATCGGCTACTCCCTACCCCATACCCCTCCCGGTTTTTTTGCATATAAACTAATGTTTTGTCAACCACCATCAGGCTGGGCCTGAAACATTAACTCTGGTTTTTCCTTCACAGATACTGCCAGATGTGCTGAGCTTGTCCAGCAACTTTGTATTTGCAGGTTCAAGTCTCACTCTAGACCTGAGTTTAAAATTCCCAACTACATGTTTGGTGCAGAACTGAATGAATGGCACTCTTGAGACAACTCTGCAGTAACCGTGCCCTGAGCAGTTGTAGCCCAGTCTTTGGACTGTGCCTGCTGCTTGTCTCTTCATGGATTCTACACTCTCTTGGGCACTTGCACTCTGAGAAACTACACTGGTTTACTAGGTTGCTAATTCTGAGTCTCTAACATCCCTAATTTGTACTTATCCTCGAGTATCCTAGATCCTTTCACTTTTGTCAGCTTTGTAACACACCCTCAAACAGTCTTTCTCTCCTGCTCCATTACATGCTCCTCTCTACTAACATCTTCATTTACATCATTGTCATATGCCATTGTACCAGGAGTGGTACACCATAAGAATTGCTGCCTGCCAGGTGAGACATTAAACCAAAGTGCCAACCGCTCTCCCCAGTGGACATAAGCAATTTATGCTTCAAAGTAGAGTTGAGGAGCTCTCCTGTCCTGGCCTATATTTGTCATTCATTCAATAACACATCATGTTGCCATTTATGTGAACATGTGTGTAAATTGGCTGGCTGCCACACTTCCTATCATACACAGTGACTACTCTTTGAGAGCATGCCATTGATTGTAAAGATCTTTGGGACAACCTAAGTCATGGTATGAGCAGTATAATAGCAAATGCTTTTTGATTAATTTTGAAATTGAGGCATTGCTAGAGACCACAAACTGAAAGCGAGGGCAGAATGAACACTCTGTTATAATCAATGAATGATTGATTTTCAATCAATGATTGATTATTTCAGTGAACGATCCTGCCAGGTCAGGTGTTAAACAATTTAATTTGGACAGCAGGTACTCATGATATACATAGAATACGAAGTGCTACTTTACAATTGGTGTATCATTGCCAATGAAACTGAAGAGGCCCTTAAACATGACCTAGATCTTTATTGCTGATCGTTTTGCAACTATGTCTTCCTTTGCCTAGGTTTAAAGCACTGAAAGTTCTTGGCTGAAGTTCTCCAACTCTTTCTCTCCCTTTAACATAGTTCTTAAAAATTATTACTTTCAGCAAGTTTTTGGTAAGTTGTCCAACATCTCCTCATATGAAAATGGAAAAGTTCTAGAAATACACACAGCAGGTCAGGTCGCTGGTGTGGAGGAGGAAACCAAATTAGAGTTTCAGCTCAATGACTTTTTATCAGAGGGGGAAGAATTTTGTGAAATAACAAGTCTGAAACACATATGGAATCAAGGAAAGGGAATGGAGAGAGGAGGAATAGAATGGCAAGATCTTATAATATTGAGGAAGGCTGTCGATACTAAACACTGAACATAGGGGGTGATTCTGGAACAAAGAAAAGTGAGTCCAGAGGAGCTGTTATTGATAATGGCTGAGTTGTTTTCACAGCTACAATTTGAATAAAGTTAGACAGTGGCTAAGATCTGAAATTGTCGAATTCAATGTTCAGACCGAAGGCCTGTTGACTTACCATTCCTTGAGCTACCATTGAACTGCATGAGGACATTTTCTGAGGAGAAGGGCATGGAGATCAGACTTGGAGGTCGGACCAGGAATTAAAACAATGAAAGATCTGAAACTCGAGGGTCATGTTTGAAGACTGAAAGGCATTCTTCAAAACCATCACCACATTGGGTCTCCTCAATACGTAAGGTACTGCAGCCTAAAAAGGCGAGACTGCGTGTTATCATTTCCAGAAAGGATGTCATAATTTTTGTTGTTTGCTGTTTGTTGTCATAATTCTAGCTTTCACGATGCAGATTTCAGTCAACATTGACTTTTTAAAATTAACCTTCAAAAGCAATCAAAATGCTGCCATACATGGCTGCTGAGAGTCAGCAGACCTTTCATGATTTCCAGTCAGATTACCTCATGTTGGGACACGCTTCTGAGAAGTTCTTAAAATGTAAATGATGCTGGGTGGAAATGCCTTCTCTTGCACAGAGGTTTGCAAAGCAAAAACTACTTATGAATTTACACTTCCTGTAGACTGGGTATTTACCCAAAACTCAAGTCCAGAACTCATGCGTCCTTTGGTGATACTTAACAAGACAGAGCCATTTAATCATGAGTCGGCATGAATAACTCATCCTTCTCCCCATTGTGTAGCAATGGCTTCAGCTTTGAACTTCCACACCATTTTGTGTGAACAACAGAAGCACTTACTCAGGGTATGAAACCTGTCTTCAGTGAACAAATCTTACACTCAAAGCACCAGGGAAGAACAAGTCAGTCTAAAAAAAACACCAGGTCTAATCCTGAGACCGTTTCAAGAATTCAAGATGGCGCCAGTGCATGGCAACATTTTGTGAGCTGTCTGCAGCAGATTTTATTCTTACATATCTTATCATTATTCTGCTCTCTTAAACCTCAATTCTCACCTCAATCAGAATTACTAACAATGTTCTCTTAAATCTGCTTTCAGGTTTAAAGTTTTGACAACCAACCAAGTTCAACTTCCAATGCTGACCTGACATGGAGGAGGCCCAACTGGCCACAAGAACCCCTGGAATGCTCAGGGCCACAACTGGTACCCAGGACCCCACCGGGGACACACACCTCTCGGAGCAGCAGACTTTTCTTACCGACATCCAGGATTGATTAGGAGCAGCCACCTACCCAGGAAACATGGGAGATGCTCTAGATTTCAGGTGAGACTGAAACTCCAGGGTTTCAAGTCCTGCCTCCCAGCATACTCCTGGCAAATGTCCAAGCCATTGAGAACAAGATGGATGAACTTAAAGCCGGACTCACCTTCCAAAGGGAATGGGGAGACTGCTGTGTGCTCCCTTTTACAGAGAAATGGCTCCCTCCTGCTACCCCTGACTGTGCCTTATATACTGAGCGTTTCTCAGCTCACCAAATGGGCCACATGGCATCCTCGGGCAAGGCATGGGGCGCTGGGGTTTTCTTCCTAATCAACACCTCTTGGTGCTCAGACATGGCAACTCTGGGAGTCACGACTTCCAGGATCTAGAATATCTTAAAGTGCTCTCCCTGCTACCAGCCATGCAAGTTCACCTCCGCTGTCCTTTATTTTATTCATTCATTTGGGGGATATGAGCATTGCTGGCTGGCCAACATTTATTGCCCAACCCTAGTTGCCCATGAGAAGGTGGTGGTGAACTGCCTTCTAGAACCACTGCTGCCCAGCTAGTGTGGGTTAATCTACAATGCCATTAGGGAGGGAATTCCAGAATTTTGATCCAATTCCTGACAGCAATCTACATCCCACTCCATGCAGAAGTAAAAAAGTTCACCAAGTATACAACACTACAGATAGTCTTGAGACAGAATACCCTGAGGTTTTGTTCATCGTAGCCAAAGACTTCAATCAGGCCAACCTCAAGAACGTGCTACCAAAATACCATCAACCCTTCTCCTGTCCAACCAGAGATCTGAACATCCTTGACCATACAATGATCTATACAACGATCAAAGATGTCTACCATTCCATCGCCCATCCGCATTTTGGAAAATCAGATCACAACGCTGTGCTCCTCCTCCTGGCTTACAAGCAGAAATTGAAGCATGAGGACCCATTAAAGAAAGTAGTGTAGTGTTGGTATGAGGCAAGAGAAGGACTTCTACGAGACTGCTTAGAGTTGGTGGACTGGTCCATATTCAAGAACTCAGCAGCCAACCTAAATGAGTATGCCACTACTGTCACAGACTTCATTAGTAAGTGTGTAGAGGACTGTGTGCCAAAGAACTTAATCCAAATGTACCCCAACCAGAAACCATGGATGAACTGGGAGATCCACTCCCTACTAAATTTGAGGTCTGAGGCAGTAAAGTTGGGCAACCCTGGCCTCCACAGGAAATCCAGATGGGGTCTTCATAAGTCCATTAGACATGCCAAGAAGCACTACCAAATTAAGATTGAGACCCTGACCAATCACATGGACGCCCATCATTTGTGGCAAGGCTTGCATGACAAAACGGGCTGCAAAGCCAAGTTGAACAGAACTACAGCAATAGTATATTCCTACCCGACAAGCTCAGTGCATTCTGTGCTTGCTTTGAACTGAAGGTCAGTGAAATGATGTCACCTATCCCAACAGCCTCAGATGCACCTGTACACCCCCGTCAACACCACAGATGTTAGAGCCGTCTTCCTGAGAGTGAACACACGGAAAGAGACCAGCCTGGCTGGACTCCCTGGTCGTGCGTTCAGAATGTGTGTGGACCAGCTGGTAGGGATGTTCACAGACATCTTTAACCCCTTCTTACTACAATCTGAAGTCCCTGCTTGCTTCAAGAAGACCACCATCATCCCGGTGCGATAGAAAAATCATGCAGCGTGCCTGAATGACTACCGCCCTGTGGCTCTGACCTCTAGAATTATGAAGTGCTTTGAGAGGTTAGTCATGGCCACATCAACTCCAGCCAACTAAACTGTCTTCATCCTTAGTAATTTGCCTACCGTCATAACAGGTCCACAGTAGACTCTGTCTGCCTGGCCCTACACTCATCCCTGGAACATCTGGATAACAAGAATACCTATGTCAGGTTTCTACTAATTGACTACAATTCCATCTTCAACACCATAATTCCAAACAAACTCTAAACTCTGAGACTTGGGTCTGAGCTCCCCCTCTGTAACTGGATCCTTGACTTCCTGACCCATAGACTGCAATCAGTAAGAATAGGCGACAACACCTCCTCCACTATAATCCTCAACACTGATAGCCACATGGCTGAAAACTCAGCCTCCTACTGTACTCCTTATACACACATGGCTGTGTGGCCAAATTCTGCCCCAACTCTATTTACAAGTTTGCTGATGACACTACCATTGCAAGTTGGCCTTCAAACAATGGACTTCAGACAGAATACAGGTCAGAGATTGAGTGCTTAATGGCAATGGTGTAAAGACAACAATTTCTCCATCAACATCAGCAAAATGAAGGAGCTGGTCATTTGCTTCAGGAAGTGGAGTGGAGGGCACGCCCCTGTCTGCATCAATGGTGCTGAGTTGGTTGAGAGGTGGTTGGGATGGTTGAGAGCATCATGTTCCTAGGAGTGAAGATCACCAACAATCTGCCCTGGTCTACCCATGTCGACGCAACGGTCAAGAAAGCACACCAATGTCTCCACTTCCTCAGGAGGCTAAGGCAATTCAGCATGTCCACAAGGACTCTTACAATTGTTGTAGATGCACCATAGAAAGCATCCCATCTGGATGCATCACGGTGTGGTTTGGCAACTGCTCTTTCCCAGACCGCAAGAAATTACAGACTCATGAACACAGCCCAGTCCATCACACGTACTAGCTGCTGCCTCAGAAAAGTAACCAATATAATCAAAGACTCTCCCACCTCAGTTATACTGTCTTCCACCCTTTTTCCATCAGGCAGAAAATATCAAAGTTTGAAAACATGTAGAAGCAGATTCAAGAACATCTTCTTTCCCAATGTTATCAAGCTTTCAAACTGACTCCCAAATGTTAATTCTGATCTCCGACTCTCTGCACCTTCTCTGCGGCTGTAACACTGTGTTCTGCACTCTGTTCTACCAACCTGATGCACTCTGTATAGTGCAATCTGGCTGTATAGCATGCAAAACAACACTTTTCACTGTATCTCGTTACATGTGACAACAATAAATATATCAATTCATCAATTTCTACAGTCAGGAGAGCAGAACCCAGCCTAACACTTACACCACATAGTTCAATTTTGATATGTGTTCATCTTCTAGCTTCATGTTTTTTCCTCCAAAATACGTCTTTACATACGTCTGTTTGTCTGTATGCATGAGAGAATGAATATTTTTCATTGTGTTTGTGGTTGTGTGAGAGTACATGCCAACTTTTCTTCTGGTTTCAACTTGCCCAAGAGCAGGCTTCATATCTGTCCTAAAAGTCACGATGCTCAAAGGTTAAAGTACTCCATCTAAATGCAATCCTTTTTATAGGAAACCAATAACAATGCTGAATTAAAGTAAGGACAAATGCATCACTATTTCACCTGGAGAGTGTGTCTCTCTGCAAAGTGGGAGGGAGGAGATAAAGGTGGGTGGAGACAGCAAGAACTCTAGATGCTGGAGTCAGAGTCAACACAGTGTGGAGCTGGAGGAACACAGCAGGTCAAGCAGCATCAGAGGAACAGGCAAGCTGACGTTTTGGATTTACACCTTTCATCAGGACTGGGGAGGGGGAAGGGAGCTGAGAAATAAATAGAGGGTGGTGGAGTTGCGGTAAGGTGGATGCAGGTGCGTGTTCATCTCCTGGATTTGCTGAATCAATTACAACGGAAGGTGGGGATTTTTGGAGGCGGTTGAAGAGTGGCTGAGGTGGTGTGGAGTGAACACTCCCTTGGAAGGAGAGGTGAGGATCTGTTTGATAGTGACACTGCATTGGAGGTCATGGAAATGGTGGATCAATTGAATGTGAAGGTCACTGGGGTGGAAGGTGAGGACAAAGGGAACTCTGTCATGGTTCTGGGAAAGAAGAGAAAAGGGTATGAAGAGCTGCAAAAAAAGGAATGTGATCAATTGCCTCATTAAGCATATGGTGGCAGAACCTTGGTTGAGGAGAAAAGGAAGATATATCAGAAGTGCAGATATGAGAGGTTGTAGCATCTGAACAACTGCAGGTGTAGCCAGGGATTTCAGTTGGGATGGTGATGTTCTCAAAGAACATATTAAGATTAATAAGGAGAAGGTATTAGATGTTTTAGTGGGTGTGAAGGTGCATTAATCTCCAGGGCCTGATGAAATGTATCTGCGCTGTTATGGGAGGCAAGGGAAGAGACCGCAGGGGCCCTGGCAAAGATATTTAACACTTCACTGGCCACAGTTGAAGTGCCACATGATTGGAGGATAGCTAACAGATTTTCTTTGTTCATGAAGAATAGCAGGCATAGGCCAAGTAATTATAGCTCAGTTAGTCTGATGTTAGTGGAAAGGAAATTATTGGACAAAATTCTGAGAGACAGAATTAGTCAACTTGGAAAAGCAGGGATTGATCAGAGATAGCCAGCGTGCATTTGTTTGAGGGAGATCCTGTCTGACAAATTTAATTGAGTTTTTTGGAAAGGTGACTAAATGTGTTGATGAGGGTAATGCAATTGATGTGGATTATATAGACTTCAGTCAGGCTTTTGACAAGATCCCACAAAAGGTACCAGCCCATGGGATCCAAGACAATTTGGCAAACTGAATCCAAAATTAGCTTGCAAATAGGAGGCAAAGAGTGATGGTGGGCGGTTATTTTTATCATTGGAAGCCTGCGACAAATGGTGTACCAAAGGGACCAGAGCTGGGATCCTTACTGTTTGTTACATACATTAATGACTTGCATGTGAATGTAGAAGGTATAATTAGTAAGTTTGTAAATAATACGAAAATTGGTGGTCTCAGGCTATTGTCTGATATTGAGCAGCTGGTAAATTGGGCAGACCAATGACAGATGGAATTTAACTCTGATATATAGGAGGTGATGCCTTGTGGGCAGTTCAATAAGGGAAGGATATATATAATGTATGGTAGGTCCCTAAAGATTACTGAAGATCAAAGGGATCTCGGAGTACATGTCCATGGATACCTGAAGGTGTCAGCGCAGGTAGACAGGGTGGTGAAGAAGACATACGGGATGCTTGCCTTCATTAGCCAGGGTGTACAATGTAGGTGCAAGGATGTCTCGTTACAGCTATATATAACATTGGTTAGGCCATAGATGGAATACAGTGTGCAGTTCTGGTCACCACGTGATTGCACTGAAGAGGGTGCAGAGGAGATTCGCCAGGATGAAAAGTCTCAGTTAGAAGGAGTGATTGGTTCGGCTGGGTTTGTTTTCCTTGGAACAGAGGAGGCTGAGAGGGAATCTGATTAAAATATACAACATTAAGAGAGGCATAGACAGTGCAGATCAAGAGAATCTTTTCTCCATGGCAGTCATACCTCAGACCAGAGGGCACAAGTTTAGGTCGAAGAGATTAAGGAGATCTGAGAGAAAAAAAAAATCACCTAGCGGGGAGTAGGAACATGGAGCATGCTGTTTGAGAGGACAGTGGAGACAAGTACTCTTGCTAAATTTAAGGAGCATCTAGATGAGCACTTAAAATGCCAGGGCTTAGTAGGCTATGGACTGAGTGTAGATAAATGGGATCAGTGTAGCTTGGTGTGTGGGATGGCTTTGACATGGCAGGCCAATAGGCCAGTTTCTACGGTGCATGAGTCCCTGACTCTAACGGAGAAACTGGGAGAATCCTTGCTCACAGCAAGCCCAACACACCCCTTACACTTGTACTGGCTATCATTTAGGCAATGCCTTGATTGCAGAATTCTCAAACTCGCTTTCAAATACCTCCCAGGCCTTAACCCTCACAGCCTCTGGTTCTGTTTCCATTCCCATAACTTCCTCAGATATCTGCACTCGTCTATTTCTGATCTTTTGAGACTTTCTGGTTTTAATTGCTGCAACTTTGGTGGCTGTACCTTCAGCTGCCTAGGCCCTAAGCTGTGAAATTCCTGATATGAACCTTTCCAGTTCTCTCTCCTTCTTCAAGAATCTCCTCTTGACTGCACCTTTGGTGATATATTGCCTTATGTAGCTTGGTGTCAAATTTTGCGTATAAGCTTCCGCTGAAGTTAATTATGTTAAAGGTGCTGTATAAATTCAAACTGTTGTTGACCTATTTCAATGTAGCTGTAGGAGTCATTGCATTTATAGTGTGCCAAGAGTGTGAACATAGAACACAGAATATAGAACATTACAGCGCAGTACAGGCCCTTCGGCCCTCGATATTGCGCCGACCTGTGAAACCAATCTGAAGCCCATCAAACCTACACTATTCCATTATCATCCATATGTTTATCCAACAACCATTTAAATGCCCTTAAAGTTGGCGAGTCTACAACTGCTGCAGGCAAGGCATTCCATGCCCTTACTACTCTCTGAGTAAAGAATCTACCTCTAACATCTGTCCTATATCTATCACCCCTCAATTTAAAGATATTATCTAATACTTTTTAGGGAAAGAAACTGTTTTAAGACTATTTCTTTTGGCAAAGCATGGCTGCTATAATTTCCTGACTATGCAACTGCAAGGTCAAAGCAGATCACAGAGGGACATTTAAGGACGTTCATCCACGAAATAGTAAAATTTAATTGATGACTTATTGTGACAAGGTCATCACTGACCAAAACCACCAAGAAACCCAATTGGGAGAAGGGCTGTTTGCAAAATGGCAACATGGAACATGACTTAGTTTTTTGCAAAGGCCACCTGGTAACAGATGAGCACATCAGCTGCTAATAATATAAAAAGACAAACTGTATAGACGAAGAGAGATTCCATTTTGAACATTCTGACAGAAACCTCTTGCCAGTGTAAGAGAGAGATATCTCACAATAACTAATGGTCAGCCATAGAAAATAACTAGGCAGCAAATAACTGGTGACCCACAAGGCTTTGCACTCAGTCCCTTACTGTCCTCCTTATACACTCCTAGCTCTGTGGCCAAATTCAATGCTAACTCCATTTACAAATTTGCTGATGACACCACCACTGTGTGCCGAATCTCAAAGTGCGATAAGACAGAGTACAGGAATGAGACAGAGACCTTAACACATGGTGTAAAGACAATAATCTGTACCTCAATGTCAGGAGGCTAAGGAGTGTCCACAATGACTCTCACCAATTGTTATTGATGCACCATAGAATTTTGCTTGGTATGGCCACTGCTCTTCCCAAGACCATAAGAAATTACAGAGAGTTGTGAATGCAGCCCAGTCCACCATGAAAACCAGAGATAACACAGAATGGAGCTGGAAGAACACAGCAGGCCAGGCAGCAACAGAGGAGCAGGAAAGTTGATG
>JAHRHZ010000223.1:13234616-13252867 GCA_024137785.1 Ginglymostoma cirratum
TTGTTATCTCGGATTCTCCAGCATCTGCAGTACCTGTTATCTATGAAAACCAGCCTTCTTTCCATTGACTCCATCTACACTTCCCGCTGCCACAGGAAAGCAGACAGCATAATCAAAGACCCCTCCTATCCTAGTTACACTCTCTTCCACCCTCTTCCATTGGGCAGAAGACACAAATATTTTCAAACACATACTAACAGATTCAAGAACAGCTTCTTCCCCGCTGTGTTCAGATATTTGAATAGACCTTTCATACAGTAGAGTCAATCTTTTTCTGCACCTTCTCTGTAGCTGCAGTATTATATTCTACATTCTGGTCTATTACCCTGATGTACATTACATAAGGAATGATTTGTCTGGTTAACAAGCAAAAGAATACTTTTCACTGTATCTCAGCACATGCGATAATAATAAATTAAATCAAAGCTACAAGTGCCACCATGAAGATCCAGAAGTCATGAATTTTCTCTCTGTCCTCAACCTGCTGTCGTACCATGTCTACCTGCACAAGAAAATACCAACAATCCAACCAAAGAGGCCATCGTATCTGCTGAATTTTACTTCAAGTGTTAACCTCTTTGCTACAAGGAATTCAAACAACAAACCTCAATGAAAAGATTGATGAGGGCAAAGCAATAGAGATTGTTTATTTGGACCTTAGTAAAGCCTTTGACAAGGTTCTGCATTGTAGACTAATGAGTAAAGTTAGATCTCATGGGTTCCTGGGTGAGCTTGCCATTTGGATAATTGGCTCAACAGCAGAAGATTGGTGGTAGAAGGAGACTGGAGGCCTGTGATCAGTGGTGTTCCACAGGGATCATTTCTGGGTCCTCTTTTGTTTGTCATTTATATAAATGATTTGGAGAAGAATATGGAAGGCATATTTGGTAAGTTTGCAGGTGACACCAAAATTGGTGGGATAGGAGACAGTGAAGAAGGTTTTCTACAATTACAAATGGATCTTGAATCAAGAGTCAGAAGGCTGTAAAATGGCAGCTGGAGTTCAATTTGGGTGAATGTGAGGTATTGCATTTTGGTACAACAAACAAGGGTAGGGTTTATAAAATTAATGGTAGGGCCTTGCCTAGTTCTGTCGATCAGAGGGACCTAGGTGTGCAGGTACATAATTCTTTGAAGTTTGTGTCACACATAGACAGGATTTACCATGCTTGCCATCATTGCTCAGTCATTTGTGTATAAGAGTTGGGAAGTCATGTTGAGGTTGTATAGGACGTTGGTGAGGGCTCTTTTAGAGTATTGTGTCCAGTTCCGGTTGCCCTGTTATAGGAAGGATATTATTAAGCTATAGAAAGTTCAGAAGGGATTTACCAGGATGATGTCTGTATGGAAGGCTTGAGTTATGAAGAAAGGCTGGATAGGCTGGGACTTATTTCACTGGAGCATAGGAAGCCAAGAGGTGATCTTGTAAAGGTTTACAAAATCACGAGGGGTAGAGATAGGGTTAATGGTTGGTGTCTTTTCCCCAGGATGGGAAATTTCAAGACTAGGGGGCATATTTTCAAGGTGAGAGGAAGGAGATTTTTAAAAAGACATGTGGGGTGAATTTTTTTACACAGAAAGTGGTTCATATATGGAATGAAATTCCTGAGGAAGTGGTGGAAACGAGCACAGTTACAAAGTTTAAAAGGCACTTTGATAAGTACACAGATAAAAAAACGTTTGGAGGGATATGGGCCAGGAACAGGCAGGTGGTACTAGTTTAGTTTGGGATTATGTTCAGCTTGGATTGAAGGGTCTGTTTCCATGCTGTATGACTCTGTGACTCTGTGACTCTACGATATACCATAAAGACTTACTGAGGCTTTATTCTTGGCATTCTTTTGTCTTCTGTGTTTGTTTTAATTATTTGTATCTGTAACTTTTAATTAATAACATTTATATATTTATTCTTAAGGCATCATCATCAGTAACAACTTGAAATACCTAACCTTTAACCTGTTTAAACAAAAAATCTGACTGCTGGATTATTTTCCTGTGAATTTCTACAAATTAAGAAGGGAGCTGAAAGATCGTTATAAATTCAGTTCACTGACCCAGTGATGGGGACATGCCTGGTACTCATGATAATGATGAACAGCCTAGCCACAGAAATAGAGCAGCAAAGTCTAAGTAGGGAAGAGTTGGAGATGGGCCATGTGAAGAGGAGAGAGAGAGAGACAGAGAGAGAAAGAGACAGAAATGTGAATGAAAGGTGTTGAAATTTTCCAGTTCAGGGTAAGAACACCAACCAACATTTGGAACAGACACTAATGTACCAAAGAAAACAAAGGAAGAGGACCTAAGTGGAGCTGAAGTGAAGAAGGTTCTACGTAATCCATTAAAAGGAATGCATTACTAAGACTTATATAGGTTTCCATAGCAACAGCTTTGATTTGGAGGAATTGAGTCGAGTCAACGGAGAAGCTGGTCAATGTAACAACACGTTCTGCCAGCCTGATAGTCACAGTTAGGGACTGGTTAGGCCTCTGTTTGAAGATTAAGTGCCTCAGGCCTTAAAAACAATCAATGGTTGCCCCTTACAGACTGCAGCTACCTTCTTTAGCTCTGGAGGATGCCATAATTACACCAGTCCATAACAGCATGCAACTTAAAAAACCATAACACCATTAGAAATAGGAACAAGAGGAGGCTATTTGGCCTCTCTTTGCTATTCAATGGGACCATGGATGATCCGACTTCCTCACTCCCAGTTTCCTGCCCATTCCCTGTAACCCTTCATTCCTCTACAGATCAAGAATCTACCCATCCCAACGTTAAAAATACAAAAGGATTCTGTCCCCACAGCTCAGTGGCAAGGGGTTTCAAAGACTGTCAACCCATGGGAGAAGAAATTTCTCCTCATCTCAGTCTTAAATTGGCACCCCTTTATACTGAAACTACACCCTCTGGTCCTAGACTCCCCCATGAGGGTAAACATCCTCTCAGTATTTACCCTACCAAGTCCCTTAAGAATCCTATATGCCTGAATGAGATCATCTGCCATTCTTCTAAACACCCATGAGTAGAGTCCCAACTTCTTTAGTCTTTGCTTATAAGATAAGCCCTCCATACAAGGATCATCCAAGTGAACCTTCTATGAACTGCCTCCAATGAAGTGTTGATATATCCTTTAAATGAGGGAACCAAACTGCTCGCAATCTTCCAGATGTGGTCTCACCAGCACCTTGTACAGTTGCAGTAAGACACCCCTACTCTTATACTCTAATGCCCATGAAATAAGGGCCAACATTCCATTAGCTTTCCTGCTGTACCTGTTGCATCTGTGTTTCATACACAAGGGCCCTCAAGTCCCTTTGTGTTGCAGCTTTCCACAATTTCTCTGCATTTAAATGAAGTTCCTTTCTTTTGTTCTTCTTTCCAAAATGAAGAACTTCATATTTTCCCACATTATACTCCATTTGCCAATTTGTTGCTCAATTACTTGACCTATCGATATCTCTCTGTAAGCTGGGCACAATGAAATCCATGCACCTACAGTATATCATTGTAGAGGTTACTGTTGGTGATTCAAAACAACTTCTCAGCTCCCCTCAAATCAGGGGCCGTCAGAGTCTCCATGATCATTACGCCTAGATGCTGCACAACTTTGCAAATCAATTTAACATAACCGTGGAGGACGAAGGGGTCAATCTGCAATCAATGTTAGAGCAAGTTATACATTGCATTATCGTCTGGAATACTTTCTAAAATGCTTCCTACTTCTTCAACCACCATCAATGCCTATTCTTTACTGTGCATTTCACCTATACTGTCAGAAAGAAACTCTGGATAAAATTCAAATAGATAGAGTCATAGAGATCTACAGTACAAAGGCCCTGCATCCCATCACATGAACACAGTCAAAAACAACCACCTGATTATTTTAATCCCATTTGCCAGCACTTGGTCCACAGCTTTGCATGCCTTGAATGACAAGCACGCATCTAAATGCTTATTAAATATAATTAGGGTTTCCGCCTCTACTACTATTACAGGATGTGAATTCCTCGGGGTGAAAAATGCTTTTCCTTTCATCTCCTCTAAACCTTCCGCTCCTTACCTTAAACCAGTGCCCACTAGCCAGTGATCCCTCCACAGAGTGGAAAATTTTCTGAGATAATAAGGTGTAGAACTGGATGAACGCAGCAGGCCAAGCAGCATCAGAGGAGCAGGAAAGCTGACGTTTCGGGTCTAGACCCTTCTTCACCCCATTTATCTCAGCCTTAAATATACACAAGGACTCTGCCCCCACAGCTCTCTGTAGCAAGGAGTTCCAAAGACTTAGAATCCTCCCAGAGAAAAAAAAATTCTCTTCATCTCAGTCTTAAATGGGTGACCCTTTATTCTGAGACTTTTCCCACTGGTTCTAGATTCTCTCATGAGGGGAAACATCCTCTCAGCCTTTACCCTGTCAAGTCCCCTAAGAATCCTGTATGTCTCAATGAGACCACCTCTCATTCTTCTAACTACTAGTGAGTAGAGTCCCAACCTATTTAATCTTTGTTTATAAAATAATCCCTCCATACAGGGGATCATCCAAGCAAACCTTCTATGTACTGCCTTCAATGAAGTGATATATGTCCTTAAATAAGGGGATTAAAACTGCTCACAGTACTCCAGATGTGGTCTCGCCAGCACTTTATACAGTTGCAAGTAAGACTTATACTCCAATCCCCTTGAAATAAACAACATTCCATTAGCTGATTATCTGCTGTACCTGTGTACTAGCTTTCTGTGTTTCATGGACAAGTGCCCTCAAGTCCCTTTGTGTTACAGATTCCTGCAATTTCTCTGCAGTTAAATAATATTCTGGGTTTTTTTGTGCTCCCTTCCAAAATGAAGAATTTTGTATTTTCCTCCATTATACTCTATTTGCCACTTTTTGCACACTTACCTGACCTATCAATATCTCTCTGTAAGCTCCAGTGAGCAGAATCCCAACTTGTTCAGCCTTTGCTCATAAGACAATGCCTCCATTGTGAGTGTCAGTGATATGTCTTTCTGTTTTGTGATGTGCATTATATGTGATTTGCAAGTCCTAACTTAAGACTCCGAAGTAGAAGGAATAATGGCGCTCCACGGTTGCACAATTCCAGTGGGAAGCTGCATGGGATTAATATATCTCCTCCTACTTGTTCTTGAAACAACTGGGCATTTGATTTAAAAGCATTTGCTTTTGCCATGTCTAGTTCAACTTGATTTCTCGTGCATTTACTGCCATACCCAGAAATGAATGAACATTGAGGTCTCCTTGAAAAACAGTAGCCTCATGGCTGTCAACACCAACCTGACAGAAAACAGATCTCTTGGAGCATCTCAATGTTCAATCAAAGAAGAAACTCTTGCATTTTTACAGCATCTGTCATGACGTCACAATGTCCCAATGCAATCTACAACAAGTTAAGTACTTTGGAATTATAATCACCGGTCTGATGTAAGAAACAAGCTAACTGGTTTAGGCATGACAAAGCTCTACAAAGTGAAATAAAATAAATGAGCAGATAATATGCTTCAGTGTTGTTGTTTGAGGAATAAGTATTGAGCTGCACACCAGGAAAAGTCATCTGTTCTTCACTGAAATGCTATCATTGATTCTTTTGCACTCACCTGAAAACTCAAATCGGATCTCTGTTTAACATTTCATCCATAAAGACAGCACCTTTGACATAAGAGCATAACAAAAGGAGCAGGAGTAAGCCATCCGGTCTCTTGAGCCTGCTCTGCTGTTCAATAAGGTCATGGTTCCACTTACCAACACACTTACTATAACCCTTAATTCCTTTACTGTTCAAAAATCTATCTTTGCCTTAAAAACATTCAACAAGGTAGCCACAACTGCTTCACTGGGCAGGGAATTCCACAGATTCACAACCCTTTGGGTGAAGAAATTCTTCCTCAACTCAGTCCTGAAACCTGCTATGCCTTATTTTGAGGCCATGCCTCCACATTCTAGTTTCACCTGCCCGTGAAAACAACCTCCCTACTTCTTAGCTATTCCCTTCATAATTTTTTATGCTTCTGCGAGACAGAAAAACTCTCCCTCAGTGCTACACTTAAGTATCATTCCAGACAATGTGTTTATGTTTCCGCAGTGGACTGAGAACCCACAATCCTCTGACTCAGAGCTGAGAGTGTTACTGTTGACAGAATCCAGTCCCCCAGCACCATGAGGACGGAGAAAACTGCCTCTTCCATATTGAAGCCCAAAACAATAGGAGTCTGAGCAATTCAGGAGAAGTATTCCAGACAGAATTGGAACACATGGCACTCAGGATTGTGCTGTAAATGACCCTGGAATTGTAACATGTTCCAGGGTAGACTTTTGTTCAGACACCACCATGTGCCACAAATAGATAGCTGATCACAAAGTTATTCTTGACTCTTCACATTTTCCTTAATATACAACCTACATCTTATACTCGGTATTCCTTTCACAGTACCGAGAAAGGTCACATAGACACAGATCAAGTGTTCGCATATTTGAAAATTGGTGTTTCCTTAAATGTTTTAAGGAATTTAGTCAATGTTAAATATAAATAGAAATTAAAACTCCATTTTGGAGTGTGAACAAACTGGGTGAAACAATGCAATGCAGAAATAGTCAACATATCTCTAACTACATAATCAATTCCTGTCATTATCTGACATATAAGCTAAATCATCAGTACATCTGGAGTATTGCGAGCAGTTTAGGTCCCTTTATTTAAGGAAAGATGTTATTTCATTAGAAGCAGTTCCGAGAAGGTTCACTGGCATGATGCAAAAACAGAAATTGCTGGAAAAGTTCACCAGGTCTGGCAGTACCTGCGGACAGAAATCAGAATTAACGTTTCAGGTCCAGAGACCCTTCTTCAGAACTGAGGAAGGGTCACTGGACCCAAAACATTAACTCTGATTTCTCTGAGCAAATGTTGCCAGATCTGCTGAGCTATTCCAGCAATTTCTATTTTCGTTTCTAATTTACAGCATCTGCAGTTCTTCTGATTTTTATTCACTAGGATAATCCCCAGTATGAGGGAATAGTCTCATGAGCAAAGATTAAACAGGTTGAGACTCTACTCACTGCAGTTTAGAAGGATGAGAGGTGATCTCATTGAGACATATAGGATTCTTAAGGGGCTTGGGTAAATGCAGAGAGGATGTTTTCCCTAGGGGACAGTCTAGGACCAGATTGAATTGTCTCAAAATAAAGGGGCGCCCATTTAAGGTGAGATGAGGAGGAATTTCTTCTCTTATAGTTTGTGAGTCTTTGGAATTCCTTGCTACAGAGCTGCGGAGGGTTAAATCCCTGTGCATATTTAAGGCTGAGATGGGTAGATTCTTGATCAGTAGACGAATCAAGGGTTGTGGGGAATGGGCAGGAAAGTGGAAGTGAGAAATGTCGGATCAGCCATAGTCCTATTGAGTAGTGGAGCAAGTTCAAGTGGACGAACTGCCTCTAATTTGTTCCTATCTCAGAGAACTGGAGGGGAAATTCCTTCTGAATATCAAAGGCTGAGATAGATAGATTCTTGATCAACTCACCTCCTGACTCCCCAAAGTCTGCGCACTAAGGCACAAGTCGGTATTCCATTCCCATTTGCTTGGATGGGTGCAGCTCCAACAATACTCAGGAAACTTGACACTATCAAGCATGAAGCAGCCCGCCTAACTGACAAGCATCCACTCCTTTGACCTGATACTCAGTAGCAGCAGTGTGTACTATCTACAAGATGCACTGCAGAATTGCACAAAGATCCTTAGACATCACCTTCTAAACCCACAACCATTTCCAACCAGAATGACAAGGACAGCAGATACATGGGAATGCCATCACCTGCAAATTCCCCTCCAAGACACTGGCCATCCTGACTTGGAAATATATTGACGTTCCTTCACTGTCACTGGGTCAAAATCCCAGAATTCCCTCCTTGCTGGTAATGTACACCACATAGACTGCAACGGTTCAAGAAGGCAGCTCGCCACCTTCTCAAAAGCAACCAGGGATGAGCCATAAGCGATGCCCACATCCCACAAGTGCATAAAAAAGAAAATAGGGGAATCCAGGCTTATGGAGAAAATGTTGGAAAGTGGTTGTGAGGAGTGTTGGATTGGCCGTGATCCAATTGAATTGCGGTGTAGTCTCGAGGGGCCAAACAGTTTACCTCTATTCTGATATTTTATGGTCTTAAATGATCAATTGCCAAAAGGTCACCGCATCCTTAAATAATAATCTGCCCAATAGGTTTTTCTCCAGATTTTTCAAACCGACTGCTGATAAACCATATTTGGCATGTACAGGCAATCCCAGCATCACTTGCTGTTTCCAAAAGTCAGAAAGGCTGACCTAATGTGATTTAAGTTTCTCTGATGCCATGGTACTATTAAAAAACACTTTATGACTGAAGGACAGATACAGCCTCGTGTCATGATTACTGCATGCAGACTTAGAATAGAACCCCAACTCAATGAGGAAGCAGGCCATTCAGCCCATCGAGTCCACACAGGCCCTCCATGGGTTTCCTCTGGGTGCTCCGGTTTCCTCCCACAGTCCAAAGATGTGCAGACCAGGTGAATTGGCCATGCTAAATTGCCCATAGGGATGTGTAGATTAGGTGGGTTGTAGGGGGATGAGTCTGGGTGGGACGCTCTGAGGTTCGGTGTAGACTTGTTTGGCCAAAGGGCCTGTTTCCACACTGTAGGGATTCTATATTTAAAAACATTTGCTCAGTTAATCAGCATTTCAGAGATTTGGAAGTTGCAGCACTAACAACAGAAGCCTCTAACCTTAATGGTTATGTATGAGAAAGATAATGTCAACTTTTAATCGTATGTGTGAATGGCTACTGGAAGTCTGGACCCAGATCTCATGTTGGACAAATTAAAGCTTCTTGGACCTACCACTTCAATGTGTTACATTTTTGTGAACTTGGAGACGGGAACAGAATCCAGTGTTGCCCCAATGATTGTCCTCACCTAGTCCATCATTATCGTGTCAAGAATTCTTTTTCTCCTTTGCTGAATAAATTGGCCAGTATAGAGTTGGCCGGTTCTAAGCTACTCAATGAGAGAAACTTAATACATTTCAGTAAAGCTATGTGTGAATTATACATTATACAATCTATAAGTGTCAATGTGTTGCTAAAGTGATTACTCAACTGAACCTTTCTCTCTTATTTCTAAAGTCCAAGCACTCCATCATGCTGGCTGTTGAAAGCAAGGCCCATCGCATTACTTCAATAATGAGAAAGAGAATGGCATAAATAGCTCCAGGCAAGAAGCTGACAATGGAACAAAAACAGGCTTCTTTGTATTATTTATTCTTGAGTGTCACCGGCTGAGCCAACAAATGTTTCTCATTCCTAATGGCACTGGAGAAGTTGGTGGTGACTTGACTTTTTGGGATTTGGGTATTACCCACAATGCTGTTAGGAATTAAATTCCAAGATTTTGATCCAGCAACAGTGAAACAATGGTGATCTAATTCCAAGTCAGGATGGTGTTTAGCTTGAAGGGGAACATTTGGGTGATGGTGTTCACCTACATCTGCTGACCTGGTCCTTTGAGGTGATGGAGGTCCTGGGTTTGGAAGGTATTTTTGAAAGGCTTTGGTGCGCTGCTGCAATGAATCTTGTAGATAGCACACACTGTGGCCATGTGTGTTGGTAGTGGAGAGACTGAATGTTGAGCAATTTGCGAGCTAATTAGTCTTCTTCAGTGCTGTAGTTTCTATGTTTTCGTTCTCTGGCTCGTCATTTCCCTAAATGTGCAAACTAAAGGTCCTACTGCTCTGTTTGAATAAAAATAGGAGTTCGCTAGTGTAGAGACCTATCTTTATCCTTCAGTCAAAATCAACTAAAGAACAGTGACAGGAATGCAGATGCTGCAAGTCTGAAATGTAAACAGAAATTGCTGGAAGTACGCAGTAGATCTTTACAGAAAGAGAAACTGTGCCCTTTCATCCTGTCAATGATCAGTAATTCCTGTTCCTTTTAAGTATCTGGTCCTAATCACATTGTTCCTGCAAATTGGCTGCCATGTTTTCTACATGACAATGGAGATACAATTTCAAAAGTATTTAAATGGCTGTGAAGCATTTTGAGTTTGCCTGAGGTTGTGAAAGGCACTATATAAATGCAAGCCTTTCATTTAAGTCTGCACAACATAATTTTTAGTATTGTCATGCAATCAAGGCTTTTCAAGATACCTAACTTATCAAGTATCCATAAGAAGATAAGATATATATAGAAACAAGAACAGGAGTTGGCCATTCAGCCCCCATGTTTGCCCCACAATTCTCCTCTTCCAAGACATTAATGTAGATGGTAACTAATTGAGGCCCTAGGACTGAACTTTGTTGCACTCTGCTAGTTAAGACTTCCTAACCTGAAAAAGATACGTTAGTCCCAATTCTTTGTCTTCTGAGCATTAGTCAGTTCTCAATCCATAATAATTCATTACTCCCAAAATCGTGAGCTCCTATCTTATGCAGACCGTTTATGTGGCACATTATTAAATTCCTTCTAGAAATCCAAATACACTACATCTACCAATTCCCCTTCACCAAATCTGCTTGTTATATCCTCAAACAACTCTAGTAAACATGATTTCCCTTTCACAAATAATGTTGACCCTGTTTGATTATGTTACACTTTTTTACAATGTCCTGCTATTTCTTTATTAATAATGAAGTTTTGTATTTTCTCACCAACAGATATTAGGCTAACTGGTCTATAGATTCATGCTTCCCTTCTTTAATAGGAGCATCACATTAGCAGTTTTCTAATTCATTGGAACCCATCTGGAATCCAGTGAGTTCTGTAATATTTCAACCAACACCTCCACTATTTTTGCAGCCACGTCTTTTAAAACCTTTGGATGCAGACCATTAGGTCCTGGTGACTTGTCTGCCTTTAGTCATATTAACTTGTCATAGAGATGGTTAAGATACATTTCTTCCCATTAGCACCTTGCTTCTCTGATGTCTTTGGGATGTTTTCAGTGTTCTCCTGCAAAGACTGATGTGTACTTTTGGTTGAAATTATCTGCTATTCCCATATTCCCCATTACCAATTCTTCAATCACATGGTCCAAGGGTCCCCCCAATCACTTTAGCTGCTGTCTTTCTTTTTATATAACCCTGAAACTCTTGCCATTTGTTTTATATCTCTTGGCATTTTATTTTTATAACCAATTTTCTCCCTTTTTATTAGCTTTTTAGTAATTTGTTGATGTATCCTAAAAATTTCCCAATCTTCTGGCTGACCACCAGTTTTTACCACTTTGTGTTCCTTAATTTTTGGCTGGATACTATCCTTGAGAACCTTGTTAACCAGGGATGGCTCATCCTTCTCATCAAATCCTTCTTTTACCCCAGAATAATTTTTTGCTGGGCAATATGAAATACCTGCTTAATTATCTGCCACTGCTCATCTGCTGACTTTCCCCTTAGTCTATTTTCCCAGGCAACTCTAGACAGTCTTTCTTCCTACGTCTGTAACTGCCCTTATTTAAGTTGAGGACACAGATTTTGGACCCAAGTTAACTCTCCCTCAAACTGAATTTGTGATTGTTATTCCTTTAACTATGAGATCTCTTATCAAGCCTCTGTCATTACACATTACTAGAGCTAAAACTGCTCTGCCCAAGACTGCAAGAAATTACAGAGAGTTGTTAACACAGCCCAGTCCATCAGCAAACCGGCCTTCCATCCTTTGACTCTATCTATACTCCCTGCTGCTTTGGGAAAGCAGTCAACATAATCAAAGTCCCCTCCCATCCCAGTTATACTCTCTTCCACCCTCTTCATTGGGCAGAAGATAGAAATGTTTGAAAACACGTACCAACAGAATCAAGACCACCTTCTTCCCAGCTGCTCCACGACTTTTGAATGGACCTTGCATATATTAAATTTGATCTTTTCTGCACCTTCTCTGTAGCTGTAACACTATGTTCTGCATTCTGTTCTATTACCCTGATATATTTATGTAAGGTATGATTTCCCTGGATAGCATACAATACAATACTTTTCACTGTATGTCTGTATATATGACAGCAATCAAATCGAATCAAACCAAATCAAATCAAAATAGCTTGTTCCCAGGTAGCTTGTATAACACACTGATCTAAGAAACGCATTCTACACTGTTGTCTTCCATGTTACCCTTGCCCATCTGATTTGTCCAGTTAATATGTACATTAACATCATATATTACAATTGTACATTTTACATGCAGTTATTATTTCCGATTTGTACTTTGTCCTACAATGATGTGGTTCTTCATGGGCCTATAAACAACTCCCGCCTGTGACTTCTTTCTTTCCTACACCTTGTTTCCAGCCAAATTGATTCTATGCATCTAATGCATCTATGTCACTACTCATAGAGCATTGATATCATCCTTCTGAGGATATTTTCTGTCTCTTCCAAACACATTTTGATTATCATTCACCTCTTCTCTAGCCTACACCTCTGCCATCTTATTGCTTTTTAAATTTTTTAAAACTACCTTCAATTGAACCCTCCCCCAATTATTTAGTTCATAATCATATTGACAACCTTAGTTGGACAATTTGTCAGGAAACTCATTCCCAGAATTGTTCAAATGAAGCCCAAAAAAACCCTCTCTCTTTCTCCAGTACTGGTATCAGTATCCAATGAATCAGGAACCATTTTCCCATATCAATCTTTGTGCTACATACTTACCTTTCTAATACTTCTTAACTTATGTCAATGTTCAAGTTGCTCAGGTAGTAATCTTGATATTATTAGCTTTGTAGTTCTGCTTCCTAATTTAGCCAATTCTCAGCAGAACCTCTTTCCTAGTCCTATCCATGTCATTGGTATCTATATGAACTGTAATGTTTGGACCCTTCCCTCCCACTCCAAGTTTATCTCCAGCCAAGAGGAGATGTCCTCTGCAATGGCATCAGGTAGGTGGTACAGCCTTTGGGAGTCTCTGTCTTTGGTACAGAGAACTTTCAACATCTTAATATTTGTGGTTTTTTTGCCTTGGCTTTTCCTCTACATTTCTCAATCTATAAAATGTACATTCCAGTCACCAATGTGTCACCTCCCACTATCCACTCCTCTCTAGCAAATTAGAATCCAGCATAATCAGCTATAAGATCCCAAGATTTTGTCTTAGTTGCTTTTCAATACATCCCTGTAACTTGTATGCATTCTCACATAGCTACCTGACTTCATTGCCAAATTGTTCTGTTAATACTTGTGCACAAAACAGCAGCACTACAGGTATTAAATTATAGGGTGAATGCAGATCTATGAAACTTAATGAGACTGCTAATCACATTGTGAAATTTCACGACTTGGCCACCAGTCAGGCAATACTCAGGAGTAAAACAAAAGTACCTCAAGGGATCTGAATATCCCTCAGAGGCCACAGGTGTGCAAAGCACATGCTGAACTCAAAGGATTGAGAACTTCAGAAATCCTGGGAGGAAAGCTTGAGTTGTTTACACCACCAGCTCTTGGTAAAAAGGTGGCACAAAGTGCTGAGACACTTAAGCAGATCAGGCAGCACCCGTGGAGAGAGAAAAAAAGTTAATGTTTCATGGTTGATGACTGTTGCTGGTTAGTTTTGCATTGGTTGACAACTCACCACGGTTCAATAATAGTTACATTTTTCATTGCTGTAGATGTGCATTGACCTTTCTCATGTCCACCAATTACACGGCAGTAATATGTGTGACATATTTGACTTATTTGGGTGCAAGTTGCTTATCACATAAGACCTTGTCATCCTCCATAAGGGATCATAGATTTGAAACTTCTTAAACATTATCATTTGCTTGCTAGGTCTCAAGGTGCATCAATTCCAACTCTTGAATCCCACCTTTCCTAACGTTAAAGTGTTGAGGCAAACTTTGCACACAATTTGTCTTTTCTGATCAAATAACCATTTCCTTTGCCAAGATAGCTCACTGTTAAAATGGTTATTTCACAAATACTGTGGTACAAATGGGCATGGTTGTATCACATATATCCATACCATCATGTATACATTTGTTGGACAGTGCATCCATTACAGAAAGGGCCAATTATTTTGAATGCATTTTTACATTCAGGTCCATGGTTCAAGTTAAAAACGGTAAGAATTTTTTCTACAACATTGTGGCACATTGGTATAACCATTAGGAGTATAACTTTTCAAAATACTGATGCAAAGTATGTTTGAATTAAAAATTGTGAATATGTTTGCCTTCCCAACCTTGGGATGTTTTGTAATTATTTTTAGAAAACAAAAGCATATTCTAATAAAAAGTTTGCGATGCTTTATCTGTTTTCCAAAGCAGTGGCAGGCTGATACCATTGAAAGTATGCTCATGCAGAAGCGTATTTCAGTTTTCAAAAAGTGTAAATGTTTTTGTTCTCAAAAAACACTGGCACGCGGCTTACCATAGAGCGTGTGATTTGCAGGCATATGCATCAATTTTAGCAAATTTGGGGTTTTTTTTGCTCTGCAAAGCAGTATTCAGCATTGAGGATGTTTGTTTTTGGAAGAGGATTTTTTTTTTCTCCTGATCTCAGGTGTTGAGGAGGAGACACTGGCCAAGTCAGTCATGCCTGGGTGGACAAACAGGAGGCTGGAAAAACACAGCAAGCCAGGTAGCATCTGAAGGAAAGGAGCAGTCAAATGTTTCGGCTATTACCCTTCTTCAGGACTGAATATCCCTCAGAGGCCACAGGTGTGCAAAGCACATGCTCAACTCAAAGGGCTGAGAACGTCAGAAGTCCTGGGAAGAAAACTTGAGTCGTTTACAGTACGAGCTGAAGTCCTGAAGAAGGGTAATACCCGAAACGTTGACTGCTCCTTTCCTTCAGATGCTACCTGGCTTGCTGTGTTCTTCCAGCCTCTTGTTTGGCTACCTTGGATTCCAGCATCTTGCAGTGTTTTATTTTGTCTCTAAGTCGTGCCTGGGGATGTGTTAATGTCTCCGTCCTCTCGCTACTTGTCCTGTTCCTTTCCGCACGTGGGGACGGCCGTATTAGTTTGTTAGGCGCCGCGGGATTGGATGGGGCGTTTTGTTACTTCCTCCTGTTACACTGTAGCGAGAGAGAGAGAGAGAGAGAGACGCTAGCGGCGGATTCTGCGCATTAACTCAGCCTCCTGTATATGTGTGTGTGTGTGTATGTGAATGTGTGTATGTGTGTGCCTGTATATCAGCCTGCAAAGGAGCACTCAGTACCCGGCCGCCAAAACAACAACAACAAGAGCAACACCAGAAACAGCAGCAGCAGGCAGCGACCAGGTCTCAGAGCGGGATGGCTTCAGGAGATCTGTACGAGGTACTATTCTTCATTTTTCTCTCTATCGCTGATCACCTCCCCCTCCCACCCGACTCGACCCCGTCTCCAACTAGATACAACACGAGGGGGAAGCGTTAGAAAGTAGCCGAAGCTCTTCCGAGGCTGACTGGCTTGCATTTTTTTTTCCCTCCCTCCTCTCTCTCGCCCTCTCTTGCACACAGGGCGAAACAGAATTGAGAAGCTGTGGGATGGCAGCGCTGTCGCCCTGCTTTCTCTTTAATGCTTAAATGCATTGCTTGATGATAGGCCTTGTGAAGGGGGGGGGGGAGGAGGAGAGGTGGCGGGGGGAAGAGCTGAGTGAGTTAGCGGTTGCATCTGAAGAGGAGCCAGATAGGTGCAGCCCTACGATGAGCAGAGGCTGGAAGGGAGAGGAACGATAGGGGAGGTGGAAGAAGTCCAGGTTGGCGAGCGAGGAGAAGGATCGAGTGCAGCAGCAGCAGATCCTGAAGTGTGCACGCACTCATTTATTGACAGGACGGCCGGCGACTTTTCCGTTCGCATCAACGTGCAGGAAGCTCAGAGTGGATGGGAGTTTCAAATCTCTATCACTCTTTATTGTGCACTGCTTTCTCTTTTTATTTAAAGCTGGTGTCAGATCTGTTTACACCCCCTACATTATTCAGCCTGGAGACTTGGGTTTTAACAACGTACCGTAAGGTGTCTCGGTGTGGGGTACCAGGTTGCACTTTTATTGATGCACACATTATTTTTCTCCCCCAGTTGTGTGGAACAATTTAGCAACTCGTACGACGTGTTTATTACTAGGGTCTGTGGAAAGTCTGTACCTCAGTTTGACCATTAATAGTCTTGTTTGGATTTACGACTGGCGATTGCATTTTAAGACGGTGAGATACCAAAGTCCTGTGTATTTTTTTTAGTGCTGCCAGGTCAAGTCATGTATCTCCCTCCCCTTTACAGTGTCACAGTGTTGGGTGATGTGCATTATTTTGGGGGGGGGGGGTTCAGTTATTCTCCCATGGACCACACGTGTGTATGAGTTAGTCCATTTTTAAAAAAAAACAAAACACCATTTTTTTGGTAGGATTCGAGCAAAGACAGACGTCAGAGAGGCACCGCCTGATGATTACTTCCTGAGGTAATTTTACAAGGTGGCTTTTAAAAATAGCGGCATCTTCTCCAAAAGTGACTGACCGGTTGGGTGGGCTGCCAGTGAGCGTTTCTTTTCGTTGAAATGCAACTCTTTTTTTCCCCAGGGGTTGGGCAGCTACTTGTGAAGCTTGTGTGTGTAAGTGAGTGAGTGAGTGAGAGTTGAAACGGAAGGGGATGGGGCGGTGTGACCGCCTCTACTGAAAAACGCGATGGAAATGGAGCGGACGAGCGCCCCCCACACATTGACGGGGCAGCGGGTGGGAAGTCGCATGTTTTCTGGGTGAGATGGTGTGAGTGGAGAAAGGAGGGTTTACAATAAACCCCCCGCCCCCCAACCCACCCCATGGGCAGGAAAATCAAACCGTGCCTTTCCCAAGAACCGTTATGACTGGGATGGTGAGGCTGGAAAATTGGGAAGCTCTGCATGTGGGGAGTTGGGTGCATGTCGAGGGTGAGGACTCCTATTGTTCAAAAGTGACATCCTAAACCCATTAACGGGTGTCGCTATTGTCCAGGTGATTGTGCCCAGCTCAATAGGGTGATCTCTTCTGACTGTGTCTCCCAATCTTAATGGTGCAAACTAATCGGGAAGAAACTGAAACCAAAAAGTTTTTGGGGAGCATCCGTCTGAGACTTGCATTGAGTGTTGCAGTTGCAACGGAATTCAACGGCCCTTTGTGTTTTAATATTTGTGAGCGTTTGGTGTCGTTTGTGGCTCAGTTTATTTAAATACAGTTTGTGTCGGGTCAGTATTTCGAAATTCAACCCCCCTCACCCCCCTCCCCCCCACTCTCTGTGATTTCTGAGAGGGGTGGCTACTCCCTCAGCAGCGTCCCTGTAACAACATGGTTGAGGAGAGCGAAAGGTGCCTTCGTCTAAACGTTTGCAAGCAACAAGAGGATTGACCGCGACTGTGGAACGCTGCGTTAGGAGGTCAGAGCAGCATGTTGCAAGGGGTGGTGTATGGACGATAAGCCCCGGGTAGAATTGACAGCAGCCAATACTGCAATTGCATTGTACTGTGCTTCCCTACAGAAAAGAAAATACCAGTAAGGATTATGCACAAGGGTTGGAAAATGACTCCAAGAGAAATTTTGAAAAGGAGGATCTAAACATACCAATTGAACTGGATGATGAAAAACAAGACCTTTGAGATAAAGCCCATAACAGACCCAAAAAGCCCAGAAATTTTTTGAACAAAATCAAAAAGATGTTCCTGGCAGAAATCAATGGTGAAATGAACAGAGAAACATACCTTTTGTTGGAAATAATTAAATAGTTGACCATTTCAAACTGGTTTTCACCTTGTTGATTTTTCAGTAATATTGTCCTGATTCAATAATTCAGTCATTTCATTCACTCATTGTATGTGATCATCCCTGGCTCACAAGCATTTATTGCCCATCTATAATTGCCCTTGAGAAAGTGGTGGTGGTGAGCTGCCTTCTACAGCCGCTGCAGTCTACGCACTGTATGTAGACTCACAATGACCTTAAGGAGGGAATTCCAGGACTTTGACAAGGAACGGCGATATATTTCCAAGTCAACTTTGAGGGGAACTTGGAAGTGGTGGTTCTATCTGCTGCTGTTGTCCATTTAGTTTGAAGTAGTTATGGGTTTGTGAGGTACTGTCTAAGAACCTTTAGTGAATGATGTCAATGAGTGAATGATGCTTAATGAAGCTGAAACACAGTTTTGTAATCAACTTTAGAGATAACAAGCATAGGGCTGGATGAACACAGCAGGTCAAGTAGCATCATAGGAGCAGGAAAACTTGACGTTTCGGGCCTAAACCCTTTCTGATGAAGGGTTTAGGACCAAAACGTCAAGT
>JAHRHZ010000223.1:13253267-13278620 GCA_024137785.1 Ginglymostoma cirratum
ATGTGTTCATCCAGCCCCATGCTTGTTATCTCGGATTCTCCAGCATCTGCAGTACCTTTTATCTTTGTAATCAACTTTAGCTGTTTTAAGAATTTGTGAATGGCCGACTTTCAGTTCACCCCTCATGTTGTATTGGTACGCTATTGGTCATTTTTGCGCAATGTCTTGTCAACTGTAAACAAGAATGGAACTTGCAGGGAAAATGGTCTGTGTTTCTTATAAACAAAAAGGCATGGGTGAGAAGTTCAAGTCATTTCAAAAACAGATTGTATGATCCATAACTCAGTCAGTGACAGTTTGTTCATATTTCACCTCCGTTTTGAAGTACTTGCACCCCAGATCTGGGCTGAGCTAGTGTTAATTTGAATGGGATGTGTGTAATTTTGTATAGCAATACCAACATATGAAATTGACAAACAATAAGAGACCAAATGCCTTCACACTATGATAGCTGGAGTATCATGACTGAAACCTTTCTTGTCCAGCGTTGTAATTTCAAAAGAGAATAGAGGAAGAACGCAGGGTCAGTTAGGGAGAAAGCTACTTTGGAAAGTTCTTCCAGAACCAACTGCCTTGTCCACAGGCATTTGCCTTCTGTATAATCTCAACTTCACCCCAATCATGAACTGATTCAGCAGTCTGTTGGAGACCAACAGACAGTCAAGTACCACCACAACAGGTACAGAACACTAAGTATGCTGTGTGATATGAATTAATAAAGTAATCTTGGGTGGAAACTTCATTTGTGTTGAATAGTTTTTGTGTAACTTTTATGTGGCAAAATATTAAGTTGTTTTGCCCCATTTACAATATCAAGTAAGTTTCAAGTGTACTGTGTATTCAGGTTATTAATACTTCTGATGCCATTGAAAATGGACCTACTTGCTATTTCTGAAAAATTACAAAGGTGGACTGGTTTATGGATTAATTATGGCTCATCTCAGATTTTTGTAAAACTGAAGCCTGGTTGTTAATTGTGATGTCCTTATTTAAAATAGCACAGAATTGGGATTTTCCTTGAGGCTGTGCTTTTTGTTTCTTTGCATGACCACACAGAAGGCAAATGTTTCTTTTACAATGCACATTAGCAAAATGATAGAAGGGATTGTCAACAGTGCTAGCTAAGCAGCACTTGCTTAGCAGTGACCAGCTCACTCATACTTTGGGTTCTGCCAGTGCCACTCAGCTCCTTACAGCCTTGGCCCAAACACAGACAGAACGCATTGAGTTCACAAGGTGATATCAGAGACACTGCCTACACGTCCAGGCAAAATTTGACTGAGTGTGACACCTAGGACCCCAAGCAAAACTGGAATCAGTAGGAATTGGAAGGGGCACAGAATACATGGCACAAAGGAAGATGGCTGTGATTGCTGTAGGTCAGTCCTCGCAGCTGCAGGACTTCTCTGCAGGAGTTCCTCAGGATAGTGTCCTAGGGCCAACCATCTTTCTTCAGCTGCTTCATCAATGACCTTCCCTCCATCATAAGGTCAGCAGTGGAATACTTACAGATGAATGCACAGCATTGTCAGTGCTCCGAGATACTGAGGCAGTCCATGTCCATAAACAGCAAGTCCTGGACAACATTCAGGCTTGGGCTGACGAGTTGCAAATAATGTTCATTTCACCCAAGTGCCAGGCAATGACCATCATGACCATCAGAAAATCTATCTTCCCTTGATATTCAATGACACTAAAACCACTGAATTGGCCACTGTCAAAATCTTGGAATTTACCATTGACCAGAAGCTGAACTGGACTATTCGTATAAATATTGTGGCTACAAGAAAGCTGACATGCTAAGAATCCTGCTGTGAGTAACTCCTTTCCTGTATTCTTCCCCCTTCCCCAAAAAGCATGACTACCAAGATATGAGTTGGGATCATGATGGAATTTTCCAACTGCCTGGATGAGTGTAGCTCCAACACCACCCAGGAAGATTGACACCATCCAAGATTGGCACTCCGCCCACTACTTAAACATGCATTTCCTCCACTAATAATGCACAGAGGCAGCAGCATGTACCATCTACAAAATGCACGGTGGCCAACTTAGTGAGGCTCCTTCAACAGCACATTCCAAACCCATAATCTCAACCACCTGGAAGGATAAGGGCATGTGAACACCGGCACCTGAAAGTTCAGTTCCAGGCTATGCACCACCCTTCGTTGAAAATATATCGCCATTCCTTTCCGCTGTCATTGTGTCCAAATCCTGAAACTGCATCTCTAACAACACTGTAGGTGTACCTATGCTCCAAGGACTGCAGAGATTCAAGTTGGGTAATAAATCCTGGCCTACTGATCAATGCCCACATCTCATGAACTAATAATGAAAAGAAAATTACACCAGATCATTCTTTGAGATGTTTCGATACCCAAGTTGACTTTTTAAAAAATATATAGACAGGTCCTTAGCCTCATCGGTTATAGTGGCTCTATCCCTGGTTTCTTAGTATGTTAAATGCTCTTCCTTGTGTAAGATGTCATTGTACTTTTGGCAGCCACATGTGAGGGGAAGATCGACCAAAAAAAATGGATTAAAGACATCAGAGCAAAACTGAATAGTTGATTTTTGTAGTATTGATATTTAATTGGCCTATGATTTCTAATGTTTTTATCTCCTTTTGCAAACTATAAATACAATAAATTGTTCAGTGTGATTGCCTTTTGTTCTGGTGTTTTGACCTCAGTGCGCCATTTCATTAAGGAGTAGGCAAATGTCAATAATTTCTTCCTAGTAGCTCAAAGTCTAAAACACTGCTCTGGGAAATGGTTCTGACTTGTACTGAATCTTCTGATTAGTTTCCTATGGTGTTAATCAAGTTTGGGTACTTATAGCTCTGCACATTATATTTGGTCATACAAAATTTGAGTATTGCTGAAAAAGGATACATCTTGTAAACACTTTTCATCTGGCATCAGTCAAGCTGATTTTAAAGAGGGTTATGTTTACACTGTATGAGAAGAGAATTCTGGTAGGCAAGTGGACCTAGCAGTTCACTGTCAGTCATCATCCACTGCTGTGTTTAGGCACCATCTGTACTAATCAGAGTTGACTTTCCAAACAATCAACATGTTCTTCTCCAAATAGTATGATCATGTTGTTCCTCTTTATGTTGGCATTTCTTGTGAATTGTCTTGACTGCAGCGCCCAATGCTTCATTAAAACGTCTTTTCCTGCAGCGCTACAGTTTACTTGATTTATTAACCTGAATAAAGTGTTAACGCATGAAAGTAGTTGAAGTCTGACTGCACTGCACTTGTTTTTTATTTAGTTCATTCTCGAAATTTACATCAATGAACTCTATGAAGTGTTACTGCTAAATTTGGAACAATTCAGATCAACTCTGCAGGACACGGCAATTACAGTCCCAAATCCAGAACAGCAGCAACTGTAATGAAAATAATTTCTTCCAGGAATTGGATTTGTTGATGTTTGAACTAAAAGTACAACTGAGAGAATTTGTACAGTGTGACCTGAAGGTTTTTCTCTGGCTTAGTGAACTCTTCAGTAGACCTTGTTCAGTAAATGGAGAGTAACACTGCATTTAGACCTTGTGAGGGGGAGATAAAGTACCAGAAGACATCGTTGACTTAAAGTTCTGTGAGTTGGAAAAGTGCTGTGCAAAAATCAAGTCTACGCTGGTGTTGTATGACTGTTTTGAATTAATATTGAGGTGCAGCCACACCTCCTTTTATGTTCTCTGCCTAACTCATGCTTTAGTTATAATTTTGATGTCTTTCTTGACTTGATTAGAACACATCCCGAAAAGCTGAAGCAACTTCAGTGGACTATTTACAGGTCGCTTTGGCTTTGGCTCTGGCTCTTTACTGATTTAACAGCAGATGACGACAGGCTGTACCCTGTAGCCATGCAAACAAGGTGGCAATGGTGAAAGTGTAACAGGATCCTGAAACTTTCCATTGTGACAAGTTTCCTTCCAAACCCCTGCCCACCTGTCAGTTACTCCAGCCACCTGTTTCACCTGCTTGCTTGAAAGTAGCTTGGTATAAACACAGAGCTAAGGAGTCTGAAACCAGAAAGATTTTGGTATCGTGATAAAAATGTGATGTTTGTAATGAGGCCATAAAAAAACTTTCACAACAAGAGTTTAGTTATCTCTCTTGCTGAAGGTAACATCCCACTAATTAAAAGAAAAATTAGTGCGGTGCTCAATTCTGAAATATTTCAGATCTCCTCCACACTCCCACTCTGACCTCAGTGTTCTTGGCCTCCCACACTGTTGTAATGAAACTCAACAAAATCTCAAAGCAGTGCTCCATCATTTGAATAGGTACTTTTACAGCTTTCAGGACTCATGGCATTTAACGATTTCAGCTCACTGCCACTGCACTGATTCTTTGCAGACATCAGCTTTTTGTTTTTCTTCACTCGTGGCATGTGGGTGTCATTGGCAATTCCATTTTAACACATATGGCTTGATAAGGTGGTGGGGAGTTGTTTTCTTGAATGCAGTAGGGTGGCTTGCTGATCAAGCCTAGTTATGAATCAACCACATTGCTTTTAGCAGTGTTCTTCTTTGGCAGTCTATTTGGATGGAGAATGACTTGATTCCACTTCAGTTCTGAGGTGTTTGGTATGTCCAGTGCGCTATCCTCAGATCTGCGGTGCAGGTGTTCACAAGTTTGGGCCCTCTCTCTCAGACGCCTTGACTTGACCTCAGCATATTGCTGGTGATGTGTCTGGAGGAGATTACTCCATTTTGTTCGGTCACAAACAGTGAACTTCCATGAGTTACTGGAAATGTTGGATCATTTCAGAGCCGGTTGACTCCAAAGAGGATGCTGCTTTTGGAATGTCTTTCTTGCCTCTGGATTTGGAAGATCATGCAAAGGCACCACTGATTGTACTTGGTGGCTACGGTCAGATGTCAAAGGATATTGAGGAGCACAGGACATCTGCTGACTTGGTAGACCATGGCACAAAGTGGCTCCCAGTCAAAGATGGGATCAGAGTAGGGCTCCTGTCCCAGAGCTCATCTGTTCCGACTGCTTTTCTTTTTCATTACTCCTTTTTTTTATTTTTAAACTTTCTTATCTTTCTGATGATCAGCGGTGAGAGAGCCCGGCGCGTGGGTCTCGAGCCTGGTCCAGGGCACAGACCTTGAACTGAGGAGAGTGAGTCCCTACTTTTCTGGAGCAAGCACAAGACCCAGAATTGGCTGCTGCGACGTTGGCAAAGTAGGCCCAGGGGCAGAAGCTGGCACTGAGCATCAGCGACTTTTTCTTTGCTGGGTGGGTCCAGCTGTGACAGCAGTGAAGCAATGAAGGAAGGGCATTACGGCAGCATTGAGCTGGGCCCTGTGGCGAGAGACCCGACTCTGATGTTGGTGGAGGCAGCACAGAAGGCACTGAGGTGGTGGCAGAGGGGTATCGGCCCAGTGGCAGAGATGGCGCCTGATGATCAGCGACTTGGTTGGGTACGGTGTAGATGGTGGCGAAGTGGTTGCGGAGGGATGGCAGCATAGGTGTCGTCAACAGTGATGAGCTGGCTCAGGACTGACTGGTCTAAGGCACTGGATTTTGGTTCCAGTCTCTGAGGAGGCATGGGTTCGAATCCCACCAACTGTTATACCAAAGCTTGGTAGGCATGAGCTGCGTTTAACTTCCCTTTAAGTGGGCGGCACGGTGGCTCAGTGGTTAGCACTGCTGCCTCACAGCGCCAGGCACCCAGGTTCGATTCCACCCTCGGGTGACTGTCTATGTGGAGTTTTCACATTCTCACCGTGTCTGCATTGGTTTCCTCTGAGCTCCACTTTCCTCACACAATCCAAAGGCTAGATGGATTGGCCGTGTTAAATTGCCTGTTGTGTTCAGGGATGTGGAGATTAAGTGGGTTATAGGGGGAGGGGTCAGTGTGGACTCGTTGGGCCGAAGGGCCTGTTACCACACTGTAGGGAATCTGTGATCTTCTATGTAAAAGGCATTTGGACAAATACATGGATAGGAAAGGTTTAGAAGGATATGGGCCAAGTGCAGGGAAATGGGGTTAATGTGGATGGACATTTTGATTGGCATGGACTAGTTTGGGCCAAAGGCCCTGTCTCCGTGCTGTAGGACTCTATGACTCTCTTCACGCTAAATCTTGCCCTTCACCCCCCCCTTTATTCTTAAATTATTCAATATAATGCCGTTTTGTGGTGACAAATGAGAGCTTTTCATTGCATTGTATTTTTCTTGTAAAGTACACTTGACAATAAAATAAAAAGTCAAAATCATGACCCTGTTCTGGGGTTTGACATCCTAGCCCACAAAAATTCTTCTTCCTCAGTTGACCAAAAGTTAATTTGGCAGACTTTAAAGGCAGTAATGAACTTTTTGGTCTAAGTCTGTTCAGCGAGAGGAAGCTCCAAAGACGAGGAAATGTTCCACATCTTTCAGGATCACATTGTTGATCTTAATTAACTGGAGATGTTATACTGTGGGAGCCGGCTAGAAGAGGACCTTAGTTTCTAGGTATTTGGCTCTTGGCATCAAACCCCTGGTCTCCCCTTGGCATCAGGAAGTCATTTTTCTGCTTTGGAAAGCAAGGTTTTTGATTGTTGGCCATATGAAGGAACAGAAGGAACAATTTAACCTCTTGAATCTGATCTGCTTCCGTTCAGTGAGACGATGATTGATCTGTGACCTGATCTATAAGCCTGTCTTTCTTTCTCCATATTTCTTAATGCCTTTTGGTAAAATCTGATCAGTCTCAGATTTAAAATGAACAGTTGATCCAGGACCGTCATCTGCCATTTGCAAATAGTTCCAAAAGTGAAAGCCTCCTTGTCTACAACATAGTTTCTTACCTTCACTCCTAAAGATGTTACTCCAGTCTTTGTGCTGTGTCTAGTCCTAGACTCGTGAACTGGCAAAAAAGGTTTATCTCCGTTTACCCAATCAATTCCACTTAATCTCTTGAAAACATAGATCAGAAAATTCCTTAACATTCTAAATTCCAGGGGACAGAATCCAAGTTTGTGTGATGTCTTCTAATGTAACTAGGTATCATTTTAGTAAACATGTTACACTCCCTTCTAACTCAGTGTAGTCTTTCTCAGATGTGATGCCCAGACTTGAACGCAGTCCAAGACTTTGAATAGCTGTAATGTAATGGTTACCAGCTTGAATTCTCATTTGCTGTCTGAAAGAACCAACATACCATTGGGCTTTTTCATTACTTTTTACCTGTCTTTGTATATGGACCTCCTTGACCTTCGCTGTTACTAGTTTTTCCAACTTTTCAGATGTAATCTGAACTTTCTTTCTTGGATCCAAAGTGGATGACTTCACTCCTGTCTATATTGAAATCTATTAGCCAAGTATCTTTTGATAGTTTTATGTCTTCAAAATACAGTCTTTGCGTCAAAGACGGATCCTGGATAAAATGGCTGTCTTTCCCTTAGTGTTGATAAAAATGGAAAACAATTGAGGTTCCAACACCAATCTACGCAGGACACGTCATCCTGCCAAATGACAGGTCTTACCTGTTTATCCCTGCTGTCTGCTACGCACACCTCTCAAACTGGTGTCTGTGAATCTTCAGTGTCAGAAGAGTGCTACAAAATCTGCCATCACTTTGGAAAGAATTGCATCACCGCCCAAAATGGTGTGAACAGACCAAGCACCTAGTCTGTGAAATGAAAGAGAAGTTGCCATTTGAAAGATGCTTCCTTCCACTCAGCCAAATTCCCAATTAGTTTAATAAATGCCTTTAATTCCATGGGCATCGACTTCAGTCAACAGTCTCTTGAGGGAAATGATCTGGATGTCTATATCAATAGCATCCACAGACATTATCCTGCTTAGCAGATTCAGTTAGATTCACCAGATATCACCTACAGCTTCAAAATCCATGCTGCGTCTCTCATTAGCTGAATATTTTCAATGTGTTTGTTGCTCTATCCTGAATTATAGACTCTTGTAATTTTGTGACAACAGATATTCTGGATAATTGGCTGCCTCACTCATCTTTCTTAATTAGCAGAGTTGCATAATTTTCCAGTATAAAGGAACAGTTCCTGAATGCAGAGAAATTTGTCAGATTATAAATTAGGTTTGGTGGGATAGAATGTCTAAGTGAATCACTCAACACCCAAGTTCACGTCAAGCTTCAAAGAGTTTATTGTTTTACACCAGTGGGGATAGGGCCGCTGGGCTGTCCAGGGACATCTTCACTGAACAAATGGAAACATGCAGATTTAAATAAAGTTTCACAGGCCATTTGGCTGACTGTCCTCTTAACTATTACCTGCTGGCCTTAACCTCATGTGAACACATGATCAGTGTGTAGTCAGACCTTTCACTTTCATCCAAAGATGAGCTCCAGACTTTGGAATAGAAAGATATGGAAGTTTCTATCAGCATTTCTCAAGGCTGTACCTTGTCTGTCTCGACACAATCTGCTTCTGTTCCATAGGGCCCATTGTACACATTTCATAAGACCCTTTGTGTGTTATCTTAATTAATTACCTTATTACATACTTCTATGAAGGCTGCTAATTACTCCATCTTATAGTTTAACTTCAAACAGCAAACTATGGAAGCTGCTGTTTCAGCTAAAAAATCTTCCTCCGCTATTTAATGTCAATCGAATACCATTTTAAGCCAGTTTATACAAGGTCATAATTTTTTAAAACCTTGGATGGAAACCATCTGGATCTGGAAATTTGTCACTTTTTTAAATGCTATTATTTTCTACATTACATCAATTTTAGGTGAATCTTGATGCCCGACTATGAGTTTTCATAAGTCTTCTGCGAGGCTGACCTCTTCCTCAGTTAAAAATGCTAGTGCAAAGAGATTATTTTCTCATTTAATTGTTTTCTTATTTTAATTGAAAATATCGTATTAGCACTTTTCAAAAGGTCGGCATTGCTCTTGAGTGATCCTACTTGCTGTGTGAATGTGATTTGTCAACATGTTTTGGGTCGTCTTTTGATGTTCCTTGGAAGTCACTTCCCATTGTTTTGTAGCTCACAGTATCTATTGTGTTACCACTTATTGTTCTGAGTACCATTTCCCTCTAGCAGATAAACGTCTCCGCTAATTTTTTGGGATGTTTATCTGCTTTGATTTCTTAGCTTCTGGCATTCCTCACCTCTTTTGCCATCCTTGTCGTTTTTAGTCTTGTGATGCATTTTTCCTTGCGTCATTCGCTACCTTCTTTTTGTCTTGCACTAACATCCTTTTTTTGTCCTCTAATCTCTCCAGCTTTCCACCCAGTCATAGATCTTCCCTCATACTCTCTTCTACTGCTCCCTGCCACTGCACATTGTTAAGATGTGTCACATCCATATCTTTTCCACTTCTGATGAACATTGATCAACCTGAAACGTTTTCTTTGTTTTTTTCCCAGCAAATGCTGCCTGACCTGCTGAGCATTTCCTGAAAATAATCTGCTTCGACCACAAGGACTAACCTTGCTGTGGAGCATGCTTTGAATAGTAACAGCAGCAACAATAAAAGTGTAGATTTAGCAAGAACTGCAGACGCTGGAGTCAGAGATAACACAGTGTGGAGCTGGAGGAACACAGCAGGCCAGGCAGCATCAGAGGAGCAGGAAAGCTGACGTTTTGGGTCAACACGAAACATCAACTTTCCTGCACCTCTGTGGTTGCCTGGCCTGCTGTGTTCCTTCAGCTCCACACCGTGTTAACACAAAAAGTGTGTTGACATTTGAGCCCAGGGCAGCATTGATCCTCCTTCCTGAAGTACTTCTTATGTAAGTGTTGTGATGCAACAAGGATGTGTCAAGCAAGGTTTGTGTCCTCACAAGGAAGTTGAAGACCCAGTTCAACAACATGACTGGCTGATTGGAATGAAGAGGTTACTTTTTTTTGAGATTATTTGGAGTATTTTAGTAACTTCAGGCACAATTGATTTGAGAAGCATTTCTTTAACACTTGCTTCAAAGAATGTATTTTTTTCTCTCTAACAGCTGGGTGATACTATACACATTTCACCTCTCACTGACTTGTTTTCCAAGAGTTTTAACTTAACAGAAATGTTGGTGCACGGTTGTCTGGTAGTTGACTTCTGCCACTCTCATGGATGTATAGAAAGTTGGTTTTTTTTTTAGTGCTTTCCCTGCGTGCAGACCATTGAGAACGTAGAGTAGTTTGAAGTTGTTGCAGTGAGAATGCAGCTTCTATACTGCTTGGGCCCAGACACTTTCCAGGATGAAGAACTCGATTAGGCTGACAAATTTTATTCTTCCCGATCTTGACTCAACTGATTTGATTTGATTTATTATTGTCAAATGTATCAAGGTACAGTGAAAACCTTTTGTTTTGCATGCAGTACAGTTAGATCGTACGTACAAAGGGTCTAAGGGTAATAGAACAGAGCGAAGAATACAGTGTTACAGCTGCAGAGAAGGCGCACAAAAAGTGAGGTCAACATTAAGTTTGGAATTTGCAAGGTCCGTTCAGAAGACTAATAACAGCGGTGAAGCAGCTGTTCTTGAATCTGTTGGTCTGTGTATTTAAGCTTTTGTATCTTCTGCCCAACAGAAGAAGTTGAAAGAGATTATAACAGGGTGGAAGGGGTCTTTGATTATGCAGTGAAAAGTATAGATGGAGTCAGTGGATGGAAGGCTGGCTTGCGTGATGGACTGGACTTTATTCAAAACTCTGTGTAGTTTCTTATGATCCTCGGCAGAGCAGTTGCCATACCAAACCATGATGCATCTGGATAGAATGCTTTTTCTAAAATTGGTATAAAAACTGATTTGAGTTCTTGCAGTTTGGTGTACCTCAAACTGCGCTTCAGTATGTCAATAATGCTTGTGTCTGCACTTGCGCAGTAATGGAACTCCCACGTCATTTATCAGCCCTTCCTCTGAAACTGGGCCTTCTGCTAAACACTTAGAAAACTAAGGCCCACCTCCAACCAGCTCCCAGAGCAAAACATGCCAGTCCTCTGACATCAACGATGAGATTTTGGAAAATGGGGATTATTTTCCATATCTTGGGAGCCTCCTCTTGATTAGAGGTAGATGACAAAATTCATCATTGCTTTCAGTGTGCCAGCTCAACTTTTAAGTAGTTGTGGAAAAGACTGTTGGAGAACTAGGATCTAAGGTTGTCTGATCAACAGTGATCCCTGTATGGTTTGGAGATTTGGATGACGTACAGCAGGCATCTTTGCAATGTCCAGTGCTAAGAAAACAGCATCCCCACCCAGATTGACTTGCCCAGCACCGTGGCGCTCTGCCAGCTCTGCTGGGCATAACATGTCTTTAAATGCCTGACACTAGACTCCCAAAGCCACTCTGCTCTACTCTGAACTCAGTCAGAGCTAGAGACTCCAAGGAAAACAGCAGAAGCATTGATTCTCCAAGCATTCCTGAAGATTTCAGATAACCATGCTGTCTCATGATAGACCCTTGATTTATGACCGTCCAAAGTGGGGAAAGCTTCTTTGGGAAGAATAAAAGCACATTGAGCAATTCCCAGTAGAGGTAAAATTTGAAGCTTCGAAGGAAGCACACAAACTTCTAAACAACCCATCTATACCGGTCAAGCAGCGCTGGTCCCTTCACTTTTATGGCTGCCACCAGACATCATGCATTATACTTACATGCCATCTCAAACCCATTGAAATGGAGTGAAAGTAAGTCAGCCAGAATCCCAAGGGACTGCCTAAAGAAACATCTTCAATTTCACCTGGTAGTTCAGCAGTGCCATGACATCTATAAAGAAGCCATCAATGCCTTCATTCCTCTGACAAAAGGAAAAGAAATGATACTTAAATTAGAGATGCATGTTAACGATTTCCCATTAGTCTGACTTCATTGAAATGAAAGCTGACAAGTCTTGTTCGTTTGTTGACAGGCTTTGTTTAACATGTATATTGGTTTTCTTGCTGGATAAGTTGATTGATCTTCTAAAACTACAAAGATATTTTCCTTTTGGCCTACAGTACAATGTGCCTCATATGCAAACTTGGCAGTGCATGATTGCTTTGATCTGATATAGTGTAATACAGCTTCTGATATAAACTGCCAAGGCATAGCCCAGGAGTAGTTTAGATTTCTTGATAGACATGAAAGTCTGGAGGCATCCTTCAACTTCAGACTGTTCCAGTTTTCTGTATCACAGTGTTAAGTTCACTGAATTGCTTAGATGTAGACTGACTGACTGGGAGCTGGTGTGCTTTCGGGAGAAGTAAATGTTTATTATTATGTAGGCATTTTCTCCAGATGAAGTGTAAATCAGATCAATGCGAACATTGCATGCACTGTGCAGTTCCCCCTTCAGTGCTTTATTTGTTAATTGTTTCCCTCAATACTTGTACTGATGGCAGTTTAAATCTAGAGAATTGTGCAACCCAGTCGTAAGTGCCCTAGTTGGCATAAAATTTGTCATTCCGTGCTATAACCATGGTTCACTCCATTAACTCTGTGTCATTCTACATAGAGAGAGTTATAGGTAATGGCACTATCCAGGAAAGTGAAGCTGTGTCTGATGTTTAATCCCAAGCATTATTTGATTTAATTTATTATTGTTACATGTACCTAGGTAAAGTGAGAAGTTTTTTGCTTCATATGCGGTACAGGCAGATCATACCATACAAAAATCGAAGGGTGATTGAACGGAGCGAGGAATTCAAAAGTTACAGCTGCAAAGAAGGTACACAGAAAGCAAGGTTTGAAATTTGAGAGGTCCATTCTGCAGTCTAGTAACAGTGGGGAAGAAGCTGTTCTTGAATCTGTTTGTTTAAGCTTTTGTATCTGCTGCCATATAGAAGAGTTTGGAAGAGATGGGAGGGGTCTTTGATGTTGGCTGCCTTTCCGAGGCAGTGAGAAGTGTAGAGGGCGTCAGTGGATGGAAGGTTGGCTTGTGTGGTGGGCTGGGTTATGTTCACCACTCTCTAGTTTCTTAATGGTCCTGGGCAGAGCGGTTGCTGTACCAAGCTATGAGGCATCCAGATAGAATGCTTTCTGTGATGCACCTATAAAAGTTGGTGAGAGTCCTTTATGGACAGTGAGTTTATTATCGATGCGTAAAGAATGTTAAGATCAAACTTCAACTGCACTTATTTTTGCTCATTCATGCATTGTGGAAGTTGCTGGCTAAGTCATCACTTATTGCCCATCTCTGACTGCCCTGAAGAAAGCAATTAAGAGGGTGTGTATTAGGTTTCTCTTCTGCTTGATTTCAGTGTGAGTAGCTTGGCTGAAGGCTCCAGCAGTGTTTTGTCCATGTTTTCTGTTCAAGTGTCTGATAGAGGGTAGAAACAGCCTTGCCAATAATGTATGGCGGAAGGTAGACTGCAAGAATTGAGGTATCTCCACTTCACAAATTCTGCTGATCTGTATGGCTTTGGAATCTAACGTGTTTGAGGAAAGCTGGGTTCCATAGGCTGCATTTGGCCTAATGTTTCATCACTATACGTGGAGCCTCTGAAATTAACCATAGTGACATGAACTCACAGTTTTACTCTTCAACATAGGTTAATATTTATCTTTTGGTCAGTTCTTTTTCCCACATATGATTACCATGTTTGTAGTGGTGTTACAAATTGACCAAAAATTGCTAAGCCTAGGGATGAGACAAATCTTGATTGCACATCTGGTTAGAGAAGTGTCTTACCATCTGACTGAAGTGTCTGGTACGTCATTTTGAATCCTAATCGCTAGCACTCTCCCTACATCCTGGACAACATTGCAGGGCTAAAATTGTACTCGGGCGAGCTAATAAATTTTAAGACCAGTACTTCTGCCATTGCTTAGTGCTTTTTTTTTAGACTATGCCTTCTTGTCAGCATCACTTGACATTCTCTCAGACTTGTTATGCGTGTTTGCAGAGTACTAACTTTATACTTACCTCAGTTTTATGTCAGGTCTCTGTAGATACTGCACTATCCAGGATCCTACACTTTTCTGAAGTTTGATCTGTAGTTTATAGAATCAAAGAATCCCTACAGTGCTGGTAGAGGCCATTTGGCCCATTGAGTTTGCACAAACCTTATTCCCGTAACCCAGCATTTACCATTGCTAGTACACTAACACTGCACATTATGGGGAAGTTTCACACTGCCAGTCCACCTAGCCTGCACATCTTTGGACTGTGGGAGGAAACGGGAGCACCTGGTGAAAAATGCATGCGGACACGGGGAGAATGTCTGTGTGGCGTTTGCACAATCATCCAAGACCGGAATCGAACCCAGGTCCTTGGCACTGTGAGGCATTAGTGCTAACCATTGTGTCACCCCTATGATAGAAACTCTTGGTTAATCTGACACTCAAGTTATTAAGCTTGTGTTTTCCCTAGTTCTAACATTTGAGTTTTCACTGTGTCAGAACTTTGCAACTGTCTTACAACGTTATGAAACATTGATTAGACCACAGATGGAACATCATATGCGTGGAAACTCTGAAATTACCCACAGTGACATGAACTCCCAAGTTCACCTCACTATTGGAGGGACACGATTGCACTGGAGAGGGTGCAGTGAAGATTCACTGGGATGAAAAGTCTCAGTTATGAGGAGTGACTGGATAGGCTGGGTTTGTTTTCCCTGGAGCAGAGGAGGCTGAGGGGGGATCGAATTAAGGTGTGCGAAATGGAGAGGTATAGACAGGGTAGATCATGAGAATCTTTTCCCCTGTGTTAGATGTGTCTAAAGCCAGAAGGCACAAGTTTAAGGTGAGGAGTAAATGGTTCAGAGGAGATCTGAGAAAACATCTTTTCACCCAGAGGGTTGTAGACACTCGGAAAATGCTGACTGAGAGAGTGGTGGAGGCAGGGTCTCTCAACATTTTAAGAAGCATTTGGAGGAGTACTTAAAATGCCAGGGCATCGTAGGCTATGGACAAAGTGCAGGTAAAAGGGATTGGTGTAGTTTCATGTTTGTTGTTTGGCATAAATATGGTGGGCCAAAGGGCCTGTTTCTTTGCTGTATGGCTCTATGATATCTAACCTTGCTGTAAAGTTTGCACTGATGGTTGTAGCGTAAGGTTGTAATGGACTCCGATACTGGTTCTTTTTACTGGAGGACATTCAGAATATTGTGGTTAGCCGGCATAATTTTTCAAACTTTTGGAGTTGATTTAACTTATACTGGTGCAGCTCAGTATGACGTTTGGTGTAGCTTCTAAAATGCAAATAAGACTTTCTTTTTAAAACCATCTTATCCAAATTCATGTAGTGTGGCCACTATTCCAAATTGTTGTTAGCCATTTGATGAAATATTTGTTGTATAGTTTTCTTTATGGATGCTGAGGTTAGGCTGCAGCATTGGATCTTGGAGCTCCTATTCACCAGTGCAGGGCAAGCCAACATGCTGTGGTTAGCTATCCATACTGCAGCTCATTAACCTTTGTTGTTGTAGCTGTTTCAATCCTTGAATTTTTCTGTAATTCTTGGAATCTGCATTTGGCCTCAGCACAAGATACTCATTTCAGTGGTGTATTTCAATGCCCTATTCTTCCATCATTGCAGTCAATATACCTTCTCGAAAAGAAAACTTTCAGCATTATTTACATGACGTCAGAAAATGTTCACCTTGCCTCTGCAACAAATGACACTGAAAAGACATGCTTTTTAAGCCGAGATTGAGTCCTGAGGTTTTTTTTTGCAAACAGATCTTAACAAAGGATAACGTCACAGACCTATTGTTACAAAAAAAATTGATTCTTGATTTGTGGAGCATGAGATCCTTGAAAGTTACAAATGCCCTTTAGAACCTAGATTTCATGAATATGAACTATTAAAATCAGATCATATTTTAGCCACAGCTATTATTGAAGGGTTGTTCGTTGAAGAGTATTAACTGGGAGGAAGAAGAATCAGTTGCTCTCTGTTATAGTTACTGACATGTTATTTTAGCACACAATGGTGTTTTGCATGGAGCTGGTAGATTGGTCACCCTGTTCGTCCCTTGCCTCGACTCGCTTGTGGGACATGAGCTGGCCAGCATTTATTGCCTGTCTCTAGTTGCCGTTGAGAAGCTGGTGGTGAGCTGGCTTCACAGCAGCTTCATGGAATCCCTACAGGGTGGAAGCAGGCCATTCAGCCCATCAAGTCCACACTGACCCTCCAAAGAACTTCCCACCCAGACCCACTCTATCACTGTAATTACACTAGCTAATTCAGCTAGCCTGCACATCCCAGGACACTATGGGGCAATTTCCCATGGTTAATCCACCTAGCCTGCACATCTTTGGACTGTGGGAGGAAACCAGACCACCCAGAGGAGACCCACGCAGACACGAGGAGAGCATGCAAGCTCCACACAGTTGCCCGAGGGTGGAATCGAACCTGACGGTTTGAGGCAGCACTGCTAATCACTGAGCCACCACGCAGTGGTTGAATCGCTGCGGTCCACGTGCCGTAGATAGACCCACAATGCCATTTGAGGAAGAGGTTCTAGGATTTTGACCTAGCAGCAGTGGAAGAACAGCAATAGATTTTCAGCTCTGGATGTAGAGTGGCTGGATGGAAACTTGCAGGTGATAGTATTCTCCTGTATCTGCTGCCCTTGTTTTTCTAGATGGAAGCAGTCATGGGTTTGGAAGATGTTGTCGCAGGACCTTTGGCAGGAAATGTATGGGAGCACGACCAGCTGCAGGCTCCCTCCAATTCACTCATACATCCTCTTAACTTGGAACTATACCTCCGCTCCTTCACTTTCACTGGGCCTAAAGCCTGGAATTCCGATCCTAACAACACTCTGGGTGGCCACATACCTCAAGGGTTGCAGCTGTTAGGAAGGCAGCTCACCAACACCTTCCCCAGGACAATTGAGGATTGTCAATAAATGCTTACCCAGTCTGCGACACCCTTATCCGGTTTCAAGCAAGTCGAAAAAAGGGATAAAAATAGTGACCAAATCTTCTAGTTTATGCCCTTATGGTCTACATGCCAATATCCCGTGAGCAAAGAAAAATCATATTAAAATATTGACAGCTTATCGTAGAGTAAATGTTACTTTTTGAATCTAAGAGAGTAGTTATGCAAAAAGCAGCTCAACCTCTTAATGCTTTTCCATGCTAGGTGGGAAGGCAAGTATTGAGAATCTTCAGCAGGATATTAGACAGGTTTGTATTCTGATGGACGGCGCGCTGGCTCACTGGTTAGCACTGCTGCCTCGCAGCACCAGGGGTCCAGGTTTGATTCCACCCTTGGGTGACTGTCTGTATGGAGTTTGCCCATTCTCCCCGTGTCTGTATGGGTTTCCTCCGGGTGTTCTGGTTTAGAGTCGTAAAATCCCTACAGTGTGGAAACAAGCTCTTCAGCCCAACAAGTCCACACTGACCCTCAAGAGCATCCCACCCAGACCCATCCTCCTGTAACCCACCTAATCTACATCTCCCTGAACACTATGGGCAATTTAGCATGGCCAGTCCACCTAGCTTGCACATCTTTGGACTGTGGGAGGAAACCGGAGCACCCGGAGGAAACCCACACAGACAAGGAGAGAACGTGCAAACTCCACACAGGCAGTCGCTCGAGGGTGGAACTGAACCCAGGTCCTTGGCGCTGTGAGGCAGCAGAGCTAACCACTGAGCCACTGTGCTGCCCAAAGATGTGCAGGCTAGGTGGATTGGCCATGTTAAATTGCCCATAGTGTTCAGGGATATGTAGATTAGGTGGGTTATAGGGGGATGGATCTGGGTTGGTGTGGACTCATTGGGCTGAAGGGACTGTTTCCACACTGTCGGGAGTCTTAAGTCTGTTAACGGATTGCACAAATATTGGTAAATGGCATATCATGTGGGAAAGTGTGACTTTGTCCTTTAGAGAGACGAACTGAATATTACTTAAATGGAGAAAGACTGCAGAAAGCTGCAGCACACAGGGATTTGAGCGTCCTCGTGTCTTAGTCACAGAAAGCTATCATTCGAGTTTAGCAGGTAATAAGTGAAGTAAATGGAATGTTGGCCTTTACTTATTTAAAAGGGAATGGAGTATAAAGTAGGGATGTTTTCCTAAAACTGTACAAGGCACTATTTAGACCACGAGTAGTATTGTGAACAGCTTTAGTTCTCATATCTAATGAAAGGTATACTGGCTTTAGAGGCAGCTCAGAGAAGGTTCACCATGTTGATCCTGCGTATGGAAGAATTCTGTTACAAGGAGAGCTTGAGTAGGTTGGGTCTATGTAGAGTTTAGAAGAATGAGGGGTGACCTTATTGGTTAAAAAAAAGAGTTTCTTAGGGGACTTTGCAGGGTAGATATGAGTGGTTGTTTTCCCTCGTGCGAGACTCTAGAACCAGAGGGCATAAGGTCAAAATATGGATTCGCCCATTTAAAACAGATGGGAGAAATTTTTTCTCTGACTGGGTAGTGAATCGGTGGAGTTCTTTACCACGGGGGCTTTCAAAACTGAGATCGACAAATTTTTAATCATTAAGGGAATCAAAGGTTTTGCGAAAGGGCAGGAAAGTGGAGTTGAGGCCTATCAAATCAACCATGATCTCACTGAATGGCAGAGCAGATTCAATAGTCTGAATGGCCTACTGCAGCGTCTACATATTATGATTTAGAAGTTGCATCTTTTAGATAGTATACACTGCTGCTATTGAGTGTCAGTGGTGGAATCACTGAATATTTTTAGATATGGTGTCAATCAAACAGGCTGCTTTGTTCTGGATGGTGTCCGTTCTCTTGAGTGTTGAAAGTATAGCTGTTCTAATCCAGAAAGTCAAGTGATGGAGGATAAAACTGGAGCCACCCTTTACACACGTCTATCAGACTGTAATTACAGTGATACAGCTTGCAAATATGCACCTTTTAACCCAACCACCAGTGTTTCTGCCTGTTCCTATTTACAGGGACAGAAATGAATTCCCTGTTAATGTCCAACACCTGCTTATAGATTGAATGTCCAGAAAATTCAACCCAAGATTGGGCTTGTCCAGTTCCAGCTACAGATGCCAGCAGCTGATGCTGTGGGGCATGTTGTGATGGACCAGATTGGAAACCTCACCCATTATGTGCTCAGAAATATCATTCACAAAGAAGCCTCATGGTGTTTTATGGCCTTTGTGGAGATGCTTATGCTACTTGGTGAAGTGGCTTTGATGAGGATGTGGATGAAGCAGCTCTCCTTCCTCCACCTTTTCCATTCCCTGTCTTTATCTGTCACGTTATTCCAGACGGTTTTGACTGCTTTCTTGGGACGCGATTTCCTTTCCTCCAGCCTTTAGCTGATTTCTCTGTCAGAATTCAGTTCCTGTTACCAAATCCCATCATCATAACCTCCCTTACCGAAACAGTGAATATCTTTAAAGTAATTGAAACATCTGTGATTTATCATCCTCTTTACAATTTGTCTGATTCCTCCCGCTGTTTCAATGATACATTTGTCTCTGGTTAACTCGTTCTGATAAATCGTCAGATAACTTTCGCTGTTGACAGTTTTTCTGTTCAAGATCTCGGGTGAGCTAAAGAAATGAAACATTTAGTTTTAAAGATCATTCAGTGAAACTGACATCCTAATTTTCTGGTATATCTCCAGATACTTTATAGCTTCTGAATAAGTTAAATCACAACTTGATCACAAAGTATTCTCTCTCTCGCAACCTTCTTAACTTCAGGTGCATCATCCATGTTGGAAAATAGACTTTGTCTCATAGGACTTAGCAGCGTCAGAGGTATCTTCTGTCTTCTGAGAGTCACCATCAGAAATGCTGTCACCTATCAGTCATTTGTTAGGCTCAATTGAACCTAATCGTACAGTGACAAAAAACAGAAGTTGCTGGAATGGCTCAGTAGGTCTGACAACATCTGCAGAGAGGAATCAGAACTAATATTTCTGGTTCAGTGACCCTTCCTCAGAACTGATGGTACCTAGGAGAAAGTTGTTTTCTTGTGCAGAATATAGGGTGGGGAGAAGAGGGTGACAAGTAAGCGATACGTGGAGATAGAGCCGAAAGAGAGTGAACAGCTGGACAGACAAAGGAATGGGTAGCAATCAGCCTGGGAGAATGAATAGTTATTAATGGACAATTAGTGGCTAACGATGGGTGGTGTGTAATAGACCATGTGATAACCAGGTATGTGGGGCTTGTGGTAAGGACATGGGAGAAGGTGCCTCAAGCCCTAAAGTTATTGAACTCGATATTGAGTCCAGAAGGCTGTAGAGTTCCCAAGCGGAAAATGAGGTGCTGTTGTTTGAGCTTGCGCTGAGCTTCGCTGGAGCGCTGCCTGAGACACAGATGTTGACCAGGGGACAGGGTATGTCAAAGTGGCAGGCAACTAGTTGTACAGTAATCAGCCAATACTTTGTGGGCGTACCAGTAGATTGATGCCAGTCGTGAAGTTTCTACAGGAATCTATCACCTTGAAACAATTGTAATTGAACAACTGTTTTTCCTGACCATCTTCCCAATAAGTTACTTCGTTTTTGTTACTCTTTAGTCCTCCTACCCGCCCATGAAAATAGTCTGTATGCCATTATATACTGGTTTCTAAAATTGAAATACATTAATGTGGAGACTCCTGGATATGAACTGGAGATACTGTCTCTGATGATGAGCAAAAAATTGAGCATGTCCCCAAGTGTATGGTCCATTTTCTATTGTGCTTTAGTCTCAATGGTTTGCTACTTAACCTTTTTTTTCTGCTCACTTATCTGCCTCAGAGGAGCGGCATATGCATTCTAGTCCCTTTCCCTCGCAACATTAAGCTTAACCTGTACTCAGTCTGATCTTGTGCTTCTGGATGTTATTCCTGAAGTAACATTTGGTTCAACAGTTCCATACAAATTAGGGGCAGGAGTAGGCCACTCAGTCCTCTCTGCCATTCATGGCTCATCTGATAACTCCACATTTCACATCAACCCTGATGACCTTATCGCCCCTTTGCTGCGACACTCCGGTAAACTCCTGCCTTGACATCAAGGAAAGTGGCTTTCACCTCACTGCTGGAATTCAAGTCTTTTATTCACACTTACACAAGAGGGTCTAATGAAGTTCAAAATCAAACGGGCCTAGCAGAAGCCAAACTGAACATCGATCAGTCAGTTGTTGCTGAACATGTGTTGCTTGCAAGCACTGTCACTGACACCTTCCAGGAAGTTAATAATCAAGAGTCGACAGATGGGTGATAATTGGTTGGATTGAATCTGACCTTTTTATTTGTCGGGCCATACTTGGGCACTTTTTAACATCTATTGGCTCGATGCCAGTGCTGTAGCCATCCTGGAAGAGCTTGACCAGAGAATTCGAACTCTGAAGCATACGTTTTCTGTACTCCTGCTCTGATGTTACCCAGGATCCACAGCCTTTGCTGTATCCAGTACCTGCAGTCTTGATGTTATGTAGAACGATTCGAAGTGGCTCCCCCATCCTTGAGGATGGGGATGTCTATGGAAACCCATACCTGTGGATTGTCGTTTTGTTGTCAACCATCTTTGGACACCAGATCTGTCAGGTCTGTGCCTAAAATGTAAAGCTGTTTGATTTAAATAAATTGGGATCATACTTTGAAGTTATGAGAAAGACACATTAGCTTGATTTAACAAGCATGGGGCTGGATGAACACAGCAGGTCAAGCAGCATCATAGGAGCAGGAATTTAGCTTGATTTGTCCAGCTTTCTCATCCTTTCCTTCTGTAGCTCAGTTAGACATGCCTAAACATATTTAATGTGACTGACCTATTTTTGTGCTAATCTTAGCTGACATCCGCTGCATCAGTGTCTCCATTTCTATCTGAGCATGTTGGATTTGCTGCTGCAATTCAACCTGAATTGTGTGAATCTCCCCCTTGATATTGAGTGACCAATGGAAAAGAGAGTGATACTGCATTCTGACTTGATGCTTCTCTCCCACGTGATTGCTAGTGGGCTGTGTGTGTGCGTGTGTGTGCACGTACGTGCGTGTGTGTGTGTGTGCACGTATGTGCGTGCGTAACGTCCTTTCCGTTACGGTTCATTGCGGGCTACAGCCCCATTTCTCCATAGTCATATAATATTACTGACTGGGTAGGTTCACCCTTGTCCATACAAACTTAGTTGGGGACCACTGAAGAGAAATTTCGAACACGAATAAGAGCATGTGAATTGGGAGCAAACGCACACCTAACTGCCCATGGAGGCTGCCCTGCTCCAACCATTGAGTAAGATCTCTGCTGACTTCCTACTTCTTCTCTATAATCCCCAGCCATGCTGGCCTTCGTAGCGAGAGGATTTGCGAATGGGGTAAGGATGTCTTGCTGCCTTGGTGAGGCCACACCTTCGGTATTGTGTGTGCAGTTTTGGTCTCCTCGTCTGAGGAAAGACATTCTTGCTATTGAGGGAGTCCTGTGAAGGTTCACCAGACTGATTCCCAGGATGGCAGGACTGACATGAAGAAAGACTGGATCAACTGGGCTTGTACCCACTGGAATTTAGAATGAGGGGGGGCAATCTTGTAGAAACATATAAAATCCTGATGGGATTGGACCCGCTAGACGTTGGGAAGAATGTTCCCAGTGTTGGGGAAGTCTAGAACTAAGTGTCACAGTCTATGAATAAAGGATACACCATTCAGGAGTGAGCCAAGGAAGAATCTCTTCAGTCAGAGTTGTGAACCTGTAGAATTCTTTACCGTAGAAAGCTGATGGACTAGTTTGTTAGGTATATTCAAGAGGGAGCTGGGCATGGCCCTTGCAGCTAATGGAATCAAGTGGTATGGAGAGAAAGCGGGAATGGGATACTGAGATTGCATGATCAGTCATGATCATACTGAATGGTGGTGCAGGCTGAAAGGGCTGAATAGCCTATTCCTGCATGTATTTTCTATGTTTAATTTTGTGTTCGGTAATTAGAGGAGCCAATTAGCCTGGTGGTACTGTTGCTGCGCTAATAATACCTAGATGATACTTTGGAGACATGGATCAAATCCCACCATGGCAAATGCTGGAATTTAAATTCAATAAAAATCTGCAATTTAAAAAATGAAACCATCATCAGCTGTTGTGAAAACTGGTTCAATAATAATCTTTTTAGGGAAGAAAACTGTGTGCGACTCCATATGTATCTCCAGACTCACCACAGTGTGGTTGAGTCTTCACTGCCCTCTGAAACACCCACACGATCCACCCAATTGTTTCAATCACCAGAACATCTCAAAAAAAAAGGGAATGAAACTACACAGATCACCTGGCACCAGACACAACAATGACAAACATTGCTCTGTTGACCCAGCAAAGCCCTCCTTACTAACGTCAGGGGGCTAATGGCAGATTTGGGAGAGCTGTCTCTCACGTCACACTCATGGAATCATACCTTATACAAAATGTCCCAAACACCATTGACCATCCTGGGTGTGCCCTATCCCACCAGCGCAATAGATCCAGCAGAGGTGGTAGCTCAGTGTTATGTAGGTGGAGGGGAGTTTGTTCTGGGAATTCTCAATATTGGACTCCAGACCTGATGAAATCTCATGGCGTCAAGTCAAACATGGGTAAGGAAACTGCCTGCTGATCACCAATTACCTCTTTCTTCTCTCCCCCTCCCCCCCCCCCAGCCAACACTAGCTCTAGCTCTCCTCAAGCTGATGAATCAGTACTTCTCCATATTGATCAGGAAGCACTGATTATAAAAGTAGGGATATAATGATGAAACTGTATAAGCCACAACAGGAGTATTGTGTGCAGTTCTGGTCACCAAATTACAGGAAGGACGTAACTGCTGTGGAGACAGTGCAGAGAAGATTTACCAAAATGTTGCCAGGGCTGGAGAGTTGTAGCTACGAGGAGACATTGGGATTGTTTTCCTTGGAACAAGAGGGCTGAGGAGGAGACATGATTGAGGTATACAAAATTCTGTGGGCTGAAGAGACAGACAAAAGAACCTGTTTCCATTGGCAGACAGTTCAAAAACCAGGAATCAAAGATTCAAACTAAGTGGCAGAAGGATTAGAGGGCACATGAAGAAGAACATTTTTTATGCAATACGTGTGTGGTGTCTGGAATTAGCTGCCTGAGTTGTTGGTGGAGAGGGAGACCCTACACTCTCTTTGAAAGTTCCCAGATCGGTGGCTTAAGTGCAGTACATTGCAGGATGTTGGGCCATGTGCAGGAAGATGGGATTAGAAAGGAGAGACCTGGGTGTCCTTGGGTCAGTATGGAGAAGATGAGGTTGAATAGCCCCCATCTGTGATAACAAGCATGGGGCTGGATGAACACAGCAGGTCAAGCAGCATCATAGGAGCAGGAAAACTTGACGTTTCGGGCCTAGACCCTTCATCAGAAATGGGGGAGGGGAAGAGGGTTCTGAAATAAATAGGGAGAGAGGGGGAGGCGGATAGAGGATGGAGAGAGGAGAGGACCTCAATTCCACCTACCTAGACTCCATTTTCACCCCCTTGGTCCAGGAACTCCCTACTTACATCCGTGACACCACCCACGCCCTCCACCTCCTCCAGAACTTCCAATTCCCCGGTCCCCAACACCTCATTTTTACTATGGACGTCCAGTCCCTATACACCTGTATTCCCCATGCTGATGGCCTAAAGGCCCTCCACTTCTTCCTGTCCTGCAGAACTGACCAATCCCCCTCCACCGACACCCTCTTCCGCTTAGCCGAACTCGTCCTCATCCTCAACAACTTCTCTTTCAATTCCTCCCACTTCCTACAGACAAAGGGGGTGGCCATGGGTACCCGCATGGGCCCAAGCTATGCCTGCTTCTTTGTAGGTTACGTGGAACAATCCCTCTTCCGTACCTACACCCCTAAACCCCACCTCTTTCTCCGTTACATTGATGACTGCATCGGCGCCGCCTCGTGCTCCCACGAGGAGCTCGAACAGTTCATCCACTTCACCAGCACCTTCCACCCCAACCTGAAGTTCACCTGGACCATCTCCAACACTTCTCTCTCCTTCTTGGACCTCTCTGTCTCCATCTCGGGTAACCACCTAGAAACCGACGTCCATTTCAAGCCCACTGACTCCCACAGCTACCTGGAATACACCTCCTCCCACCCACCTTCCTGCAAAAATGCCATCCCCTATTCCCAATTCCTTCGCCTCCGCCGCATCTGCTCCCAGGATGAGACATTCCACTCCCGTACATCCCAAATGTCCTCATTCTTCAAGGACCGCAACTTCCCCCCTGCAGTGGTCGAGAACGCCCTCGACCGTGTCTCCCGCATTTCCCGAAACACATCCCTCACGCCCCGTCCCCGCAACAATAACCAAAAAAGAATCCCCCTCGTCCTCACATACCACCCCACCAACCTCCGGATCCAACGCATCATCCTCCGACACTTCCGCCATCTGCAATCAGACTCCACCACCAAAGACATTTTTCCCTCCACACCCTTATCTGCCTTCCGGAGGGACCACTCCCTCCGCGACTCCCTTGTCCGCTCCACACTCCCCTCCAGCCCCACCACACCCGGCACTTTTCC
>JAHRHZ010000223.1:13288620-13315515 GCA_024137785.1 Ginglymostoma cirratum
AGCAAATTTGCCTAGTGCCATTGTCCAGCACTTGGATGTTGGAACAGTAGGACTATGCCAACTTTATCTTTACTTGCTTGAAGGGGAGGTGGTAGCTAGTAGTAATATTGCTAAACTATTAAGCCAGAGATCGTGGTAATGTTCTAGTGACCAGGTTCAAATCATGTCTAATCTGACGGTGGAATTTGAATTCAGTAAATATCTGGAATTGCGAATCTAACGATGACCATGAACCCATTGTCATTTGTCATTAAAATCCTATCTGGCTCCCTAATGTGTTTGAGGGAAGGAGACTGCCGTCCTTACCAGGTGTGGCCTATGCATGACTGTAGACTCTCAGCAATATGGTTGACACTTAGCTGCCCTCTGAACAATAAATGCTGGCCTCGCCAGTGACACGCCCCATGAACAAATTGAAAGAAATGTTTTCAGGAATTACTTTTTTATTTCAGAAAATATTTTCACTGTTTATTCTGAGGTAAAAAACATTAGTTACACCAGCTCATGGTACCTTCTGTCTTTGTTCTTTTATCTTCCTGTGCTGGGCTGTCTTGAGACAAGTGGATCTTGTGGTCCACACCTATTTCTGGGTTTCCAAGTAGTTGAAATATTTTGGCTTGGAAATTCTACTAGAAGTGTCAAGCTCCACATAGAACAAGCTTTTCATGCTGTGGAGTGGAGCACAGTATTGCAGCATAGATAGTCATCATTATTTACTGGTCTGGTTCCAGTTTAGATGCTACAGAGGAAGCACGTTTTAAACGTGTTGTGGAAGTCCGAGCATAAATTTTGCTGCGCAGAATGCAGCAGGCTCCATGTCCTGCTGGCGAATGCTCTCTGAACAGTTATTGGTGTTTTTCCTCATTATTCATTCTGCTCTCCCAGGAGAGATTGCACTCAATGTCAACGCCCAATCTGTTAAGGGCCGTGTCGTGCTGTCCTGTTGTCCTTTATAAACCACCAAGTTGTTGTAGTCCAGCACAAGTGGTCTTCCAGCTTACCCTTCCAAAAGTTGTGTTCCTTCTGTTTGTTTGCCAGGTAAGGTAACTTCTATAAAAGCAATAAGACCTATGGATGCAGTAAATTGGGAACAAAAACAGAAGTTGTTGGAAAAGCTCAGCAGGTCTGGCAGCATCTGTGAAGAAAAGTCAAAGTTAACGTTTTGAAACGTTAACTCTGACGTTTTCTTCACAGGTGCTGCCAGACCTGCTGAGCTTTTCGAGCAACTTCTGTTTTTGTTCAGAGTAAATTCTGTCTGCTTGTTGAGCAGACACTCAAGTTCCAATTACTCATTGAAGCAAGTACACGGTGGTGTGCCCCCTTCTGGCTAGTTGGTGCTACCAGTTTAAGTTGGATGGTGACTGACCAATGGAATGTGAAAGTCTGTTTGGGACAGCCCAAAGCCCTTGTTTTCTACACCAATTAAGTTGGACTTAATGCAAGAGATAATAGATACAAATAATGTGTTAACTCTCTGCAGTGAAACCAGTGTCCACTCTGAGTTACAAGCCTGGGAAAAACCAATAGAGACCATGGGTAACCCAATTATCATAGCAACATTTCTGGCCCTCTCGTATCAAAGTTTGACACCAGTTTGGTTGCATGAGTTGCTAGAAAGATGACATATTAAGGCATTAGACTTTTTAATACCCACCTTTTTTGGTTTGGCTAAGGCTTTCTCCCATAGCTTTAATCTCTGTGGAGGTTCGACAAGGCAGTGAGGCCAATTGACCAAAGTTGGGAGCTTGGTTCATTGGCACCTAGGTGTTTGCACATGCTGGTTGTCTTGTGCGATGCATGTCTAGAAGCTAAACCACCTCAGAGTTTCTCTGAAGCTTGTACCTGGAGCTATGAGGAACTGAATTTTTATGTGCCGCAACATGGAGGTTTAGCAGAAGACATCCTAAATGACAGGGAGAGACTTGCACATTTGTCTGTCCTTTTGCATGTTGCTGCCAACTAGACAGTCTGGTCTTCTGCCAAGGATAATAATATTCCAGCATTGTGAATGTGTTGGATAATCTCTATACTTGTAATACAACCCAGGTGTGGTTGTCATATCTGGAGAGTACTGTGCAATTTGGTATTTTATCTCAGCTTTCTCTGGATTATTCATGTTTGGTGCAAAGCTGTAGAAAATGCTATGCTTTGAATCAGCATCTCATGGAGTACACAAAAGTAGGTAGTGTATAATTGGCGATAACAAGCATGGGGCTGGATGAACACAGCAGGTCAAGCAGCATCATAGGAGCAGGAAAACTTGACGAAAGGGTTTAGGCCCGAAACGTCAAGTTTTCCTGCTCCTATGATGCTGCTTGACCTGCTGTGTTCATCCAGCCTCATGCTTGTTATCGCGGATTCTCCAGCATCTGCAGTACCTTTTATCTCGGTATATAATTGGCTACCTGTTTTTTAGGTAGTGATTTCTAAAGAGGATTATTTTTGCTAGAATGCAGGGGTGATGTTTGAAACAAGAGAACACTTAAGGATGTAGAATTTTTCTTGGCAAGTTGTGAAAGAATGGTAAAGTTCCCATGCTTTCTGCAGATTCTTAATTCATCTCTGATTAGTGACGGCACAATAGTTGGGTGTTGTAATTTTAAAGAGGTGCACAGTTCCCCTCTTTAGCAAAAGAATAAAGCACTGTGTTTTACATGGTTTAATGTTTCTGTCCTTATGCAACAGCGCATTAACTGACCTGCTGTGAAATTGATCTTATAAAATATTTATGCTGGATATTCTCAGGTGTAACAAAGTAAGACTCCAGTACGTTATCAGATGCTAATGTGATGACAGTTCATAAGAATACATTATTGTTATTTGGGAACTTGGGTTTTATAGTGGTGGAAAATGGATTTTAGTTTTCATTGAGTGTTTAACTTTTTTTTAATAAGGTCAAATGGTCAGTTTAAACAGTGAACTTAAAAGCACATGGACAAGAAATCATGTGAATTAAGCTAAATGCACAGCAAGCCACCTGAAGAGAGAATTGCTAAGATGTGTTTGCTGACTTGAGCTTCATAACCCAGAGAGATTGGGAGAAAAGGGACCAGAATCGTATTCATGCAAAGACAAGAGGTTCATAACAAGAGCTGCCAGGGCTGGGGTGAAGGTCTGATAAGCTCAAAAGTTAGCAGGAAGAAAGCTATAGAAGCAGACTGTGAAAAAGAAAAAGAAAATACATCCTACAAGGCTTCTGAAAGCATGAGACTAGGCATCCCAAGATAAATAATAAGTGAGCTGAGTTAGCAGCTTTAGGGTCTATGGGCAATACATGACCTGAAGACAATAGCATCGAATGAATGCACGGAATTTATTGAAAGGAAACTGGTACCAGCTAAACAAGAAACTTTAGTGTAGAGATATACTGACCATTCATTGAGGTTGATTGTCAGATCATTGCTGGGGTAAAAGAAACAAATCCTTCTTTTTGATCCTTGTATTGAAACTGTTCCAGTGGTTCTTGTAGAGTGTGATTTAATTCGTGTTTCTCTTTTCTGTAAAAAAAACACCTTTGCTGTTGTTTTGTTAAAAGTACAATGACAGCCTCTTGCAACTATCTTCAGTGACTGACTGTCTGGTAAACCAAAGTAAAAATTATGGTTTTAAAGGCAGATTTTACTCTGGGATCTGACTTGGCTAGTATTTCCAACAGCTGGGGTCACAACACTACTTGAATGCTTTGAAATCAGTTAATGAATTGAGACAATTTCTGTCAATATTATTTTCAGATGTGAGTGCGGGCAGAATGTTTCAAGAGACTTTAGGACGTGGATATCAACACTAAATGGGGTTTCATGACCAGCACATGCAGTGAGACTGGAGGAGCCATCACTCTAGGGCAATCTTTTATTGACCACCTCAGAGTTTGGTGTCCCTATCAAGACGGACTCACTGGCCTAATCAGAAGTTGGCAGCTCATGGGCACTGGTCTATTTCCTCAGTTCGGTCATTCAGTATTGCTTTCCATTAATCCTTCATAGATCCGCATTTTTTTTATGATCAGTGATAAATGAATGGTGCTAGCCATTCATTACCCTTACACTTCACTGCAAACATTACATGGTTGTTTGTTACATGTTTTGCAATAGTTAGAGAGAAATAACAGCATGGTACTCCCAACAGGAGATCAGGGACCTGCATCAACACGGCAAAGAACTGTATATTTCCTTAAAGAATTCTGACTGAGATCGCAGAGTCTAAACCAGTAAGTGTACTTTAAAAGGTAACACAGTGTGGAGCTGGAGGAACACAGCAGGCCAGGCAGCATCAGAGGAGCAGGAAAGTTGACGTTTCCAGGTGGGACCCTTCTTCAGAAATGGGGGAGAGGGAAGGGAGCTCTGAAATAAATAGAGAGGAGGGGTGGGGCTGGGGAAGGTAGGTAGGATGGTGATAGTAAGTGCAGGTGGGGTGTGGTGGGGTTTGGTCAGTGAGGTGAGAGGAGCAGATAGGTGGGAGAGAAGATGGACAGGTTGTGTCAGGTCAAGGAGGCGGGGATGACAGGAAGGGTTGGACATGGGATGACGCTGGGGGTGGGGAAATTTTGAAACTGATAAAGTTCACACAGAGACCATTGGGTTGTAGGCTCCCAAGGCGGAATATGAGGTGCTGGTCGTCCAGTTTCTGGGTGGCATCATTGTGACACTGGAGGATGGACATATTGGCCAAGGACTGGGAGGGAGAGTTGAAATGGTTCGCCACTGGAAGGTGTTGTCGTTTGTCGTGATAGGAGCGCAGATGCTCTATCAAGTGGTTTCCGAGCCTCCGCTTGGTCTCACCGATGTAGAGGAGGCCACATCGGGAGCAGCGGATGCAGTTGACCCCATTAGTGGATGTGCAGGTGAACCCTGTCTGATGTGGAAGGTTTTTTTGGGTCCTTGGATGGAGGTGAGAGGGGAGGTGTAGGGACAGGTGTAGCACTTCCTGCGGTTGCAGGAAAAGGTGCCGGGGGGTGATGGGGCTAGTGGGGACTGTGGAGCGGACAAGGGAGTCGCGGAGAGAGCAGTCCCTACAGAAGGCAGATAGGGGTGGGGAGGGAAATGTGTCCTTGGTTGTGGGGTCAGATTGCAGGTGGGAGAAGTGGTGCAGAATGATACGTTGGATCCAGAGGTTAATGGGGTGATACATGAGGACAAGGGGAATTCTGTCTTTGTTTTTGTTGGGGGGGAGGGGATGTGTTGGCAGAGGTGCGGGTAACGCAAGAGATGCGGTCGAGAGCATTTTCGACCACCAGATGGGGGAAGTTGCAGTCCTTGAGATAAGAGGCGGGAATGGAATGCCCCATCTTGGGAGCAGATGTGGAGGAGGCAGAGGAAGTGGGAGTAGGGGATTGCATTCTTGCAGGCAGGTGGGAGTTGGTGGGCTCGAAATAGACATCAGTTTTGAGGCAGTCACCGGGGATGGAGAAGGAGAGGTCCAGGTGATTTTGAGGTTGGGGGTGAAAGGTATTGGTAAAGTTGATGAACTGTTCAAGCTCCTCGTGGGAGCATGAGGCAACGCTGATAGTCATCGATGTAACAGAGGAACAGGTGGGGGATTAGGCCAGTGTAGCTGTGGAAGAGGGACTGTTCCACGTATCCTACGACGAGGCAGGCATAGCTTGGGCCCATGCGGGTACCCATGGCCACCCCTTTTGTCTGTAGGAAGTGGGAGGCGTTGAAGGAGAAGTTGTTAGAGGTAAGGACGTGTTTGGTTAAGCGGATGAGAGTGTCGGTGGAGGGATCTGGTTGGGCCTGCGGGAGAGGAAGAAGCGGAGGGCTTTTAGGCCATCTGCATGGGGGATACAAGTGTACAGGGATTGGATGTCCGTAGTGAAGATGAGGTGTTGGGGGCCAGGGAGTTGGAAGTCTTGGAGGAGGTGGAGGGCGTGGGTGGTGTCCTGGACATAGGTGAGGAATTCCTGGAACAGCAGGGAGAAAACAGAGTCAATGTAAGCGGAGATAAGTTCAGTGGGGCAGCAGCAGGCAGAGACAATGGGTCAACCGGGGCAGTCGGGTTTGTGGATTTTAGGAAGGAGATAGAAATGGGCGGTGCGGGGTTGGGCAGTAATGAGGTTGGAGGCTGTGGGTGGGATGTCACCTGAAGTGATGAGGATGAGGTCTTAAACCATTCACAATCTCATCACTGGATTGGTAAAGGCAGAAGGCTGGAGAATGGGGGTTGACAAACATATCAGCAAAAATTGAGTGTTGGAGTGACCTCAACTGGCCGAAAAGCAAAATTTTGCTCCTATATCGCATGGTCTTACTGGGTTAGAATACCATCATAGTTGGCACATACATGGTGGGCAGAAGGTTCTGTTCCTGTTCTGCACTGTTTTATGTTCTGAAGAATTTGGATATAATAACAATATGACCAATGCAAAATCGGATAAAAGCAGTGTTAAACCCAATTAGATTAATAAAGGTAGCAATGTAATGAAGCAGTAAGATTTCTGGGAAAAGTATCACCAAATTACACCATAAAACAAGTACAGCTCCAATAAAAGACAGGCATTTAGAAAAGATATAGTAGGAACTGCAGATGCTGGAGAATCTGAGATAACAAGGTGTAAAGCGGGATGAACACAGCAGGCCAAGCAGCATCAGAGGAGCAGGAAAGCTGACCTTTTGGGCCTAGAGCCCTCTTCAGAAATGGGGGAGGGGAAGGGGATTCTGAAATAAATAGGGAGAGAGGGGGAGCCGGATAGACGATGGATAGAGGAGAAGATAGATGGAGAGGAGACAGACAGGTCAAAGAGGTGGGGGTGGAGCCAGTAAAGATGAGAGTAGGTAGGGAGTTAGGGAGGGGATAGGTCAGCCCAGGGAGGACAGACAGGTCAAGGGGGCGGGATGAGGCTAGTATGTAGGAGATGGGGGTGGGACTTGAGGTGGGAGGAGGGGATAGATGGGAGGAAGGACAGGTTAGAGAGGCGGGGACAAGCTGGGCTGGTTTTGGGATGCAGTAGGGGGAGGGGAGATTTTGAAGCTTGTGAAGTCCACACTGATACCACTGGGCTGCAGAGTTCCCAAGCGAAATATGAGGTGCTGTCCCTGCAACCTTCAGGTGGCATCGTTGTGGCACTGCAGGAGGCCCAGGATGAACATGTCGTCTAAGGAATGGGAGGGGGCGTTATGTAAGATCTTCCACAACCATAGGATTCAAGCACTTGACATCCAAAGAAGTACTTAGAAGCCAGAAATTAATTTTAAGGTGGAGGATCAATCTCTGACTGGCTTACAAGATTTAACCGAAACTAAGCTAATAGAATTGACAAAGGAGTTAAAGCTGGAATTTCTTGCCAAAGCTAAGAAGGTGAAGATAATTAACATACCAGAAAAGTATTAAAACTTTAGCAGTGTGAAATTTGATAAAAAGTTTTACGTTATTTGATACGGTAGCAAAACAAGTCCCGTGGTCCAACAAAAGCTGGATGTGACTGCCAGAGCAGGCTGACAGGTAGAGCACAAGAGATTTAAGCATAATTGTCCGAGGACGTTTCAGTGGATTATAACACAGTTTAAAAAAAGGCTGCTCTGGGTCTACATGTATGAGTTAGTTCCTGAAACATACAGCCAAAAGTTTTGAAATTTCAGAAAACAGCCTGGGCAAACCTATGTTGAATTTGAAGGGGAGAAATAGAAGCTCATGTTGAACTTCCCACAAAGACCAAACCTTCCATTCCAGGCATTAGCTTGTAAGACCATAAAAATAGGAACAGGACCAGGCCATTTGGTCCCTCGATCCTGCTGCACCTTTCTAAAAGGATCATGGATGATTTGACATTCCTCACGTCCACTTTCCTGCTCTTTATCCGTAACCCTTGATTCCCTGACTGATCAAGAATCTATCTATCTCAGCCTTATATATACACAAGGACTCTGCGCCCACAGTTCTCTGTGGCAAGGAGTTCCAAATATTCTGAACGTTTTAAAGGAAGAAGTTCCTCCTCTTCCCAATCTTAAATTAGCACCCCTTTATTCCCGTCTGGTCCGAGACTTCCCCATGAGGGGAAACAGCCTCTCAGCGTTTACCTTGTCAAGCCCCTTAAGAATCCTCTGTTTCAATGAGCTCATCTCTTGTTCTTCTAAACTCCAATGAGTAGAGTTCCAACCTGGTTAACCTTTGCATAAGACAGTTCCTCCACACCAGGGAACATTCAAGTCAACCTTCACTTGACTGCCTCCAGTGTAATAGTATCTTTCCTTAAATAGAGGAATCAAACTGCACACAGTGCTCCAGATGTGATCTCACCAGCACCTTGTACAGTTGCAGCAAGATTTTCAAAAAGGTACTTCAACACCTTTTGAAATAAAGGCCAACATTCCATTTGCCTTTCTGATTGCCTGCTGCACCTCGGTGCTAACTTTCCGATTTTGGGGAAAAGTACCCCAAGTCCCTGTTCATGTTGCTAGTTTCTGCAACTTTTCTCTGTTCACTTAATAGTAGTCTTCTGTTCTCCCTTCGAAAGTGAACAACTTCACAGTTTCCCACATTGTACTGCATTTACCCATTTACTTAACATATCAGTATCGATGCAAATTGTTCATTTATATCCCTCACATAACCTGTCGTTCAACCTATATTTGTGTCATCTGCAAATCTGGCCACAGTACATTCGCTTCCTTCCCCCAAGTTATTAATTAATATTGTAAACAGTTGTGGTCCTAGTACTGGTCCATTTGGAGCCCCACTGGTCACAGGTCACCAACCTGGAAAAGAGCCCCTTATCCTCCCTCACTGTCTCCTGCCTGTGAGTCAATTCACTATCCAACCCAATTTACTTCCTCCAACACCTTGGGCTCTTATGATTTAACCTTTTGTGAGGTATTTCTTGGACTCCTTTTGGAAGTCCAGATATTTTACTCATACTGGTTCCCCTCCTTCCATTCTGGTTGAGACTTCCTTGAAAACTTTTAAGCCATGCTGACACCTGTTGATTAGATTATAATTCACCAAATGTGCTGCTATTACTACCTTGATTTCCAACAATAAATGTTAGCCAAATTGGCCCATTTTTACCCGCCTTTTGCCTCTTTCCTTCTTTCCATTTTTGAATAGGGATGTCCCTTTGGAAAACTGCAATCTTCCAGTATTTCTCCAGAATCCAAGGATTTTTGGAAAATTGCTACCAATGCACCCGCTATCTCTGTAATGACCTCTTTTAGCATCCTAGGATGCAAACCAACGGGGCCAGGAGACTCATCTACCTTTATCCCCATTAGTTTGTCTAATACTATTTCTCTAGTGGTGCTGATGGTACTTACAGCAAGAAACAGACCCTTCAATCCAACTTGTCCATGCTGACCAGATATCCTAAACTGATCTAGTCCCAGTTGCCAGCATTTGGCCCATGTCCCTCTAAACTCTCCTATTCATATACCCATCCAGATGCCTTTTAAATGTTATAATCATACCAGCCTTCACCACTTCTTTTTGGCAGCTCATTCCATACATGCACCGTCCTCTGTGTGAAAATGGTGCCCCTTAGATCCTTTTAAATCTTTCCCCTTTTACCTTAAACCTATGCCGACTAGTTTTGGACTCCCCCACCCTGGGAAAAGACCTTGTGTGTTTACCCTATCCATGCCCATCATGATATTATAAACCTCTGTATGGTCACCCCTCAGCCTCCACTCTAGAGAAAATAACCCCAGCCTATCCAGCCTCTCGCTGTAGCTCAAACTCTCCAACCCTGGCAGTATACTTGTAAATCCATTCTGAACCCTTTCGAGTTTCACAACATCTATCCTATGGCAGGGAGACCAGAACTGAATGCAGTATTCCAAAAGTAGCCTAACCAATGTTCTGTACGGCCGCAACATGACCTCCCAACTCCTATACTCAGTGCACTGACCAATAAAGGCAAGCGTACCAAACGCTGCCTTCACTATCCTGTCTACCTGGGACTCCACTCTCAAGGAACTATGAACCTGCACTCCAAGGTCTCTTTGTTCAACGACACTCCCTCGGACCTTACCATTAAGTATATAAGTTCTGCCCTGATTTGCCTTTCCAAAATGCAGCACCTCACATTACTTAATCTCTCCCTTGCATTCTTTTGTATGACTGGGATATTTGAAGTATCTTCCACTGTAAAGACAGTCCAATTAGCTTTCGTTGCACTCTGTCTGTGGGAGACATTTATTGTAGCTGTGACTATTTTTGTTCCCTGAAAGAATTTGATGCTTATTCCTAAAAATTGCCATCAGGATTTTCACATCCCACAAACAGGAGCATCAATAAGTAATTATTTCTGAGCAGCTATGCAGCGAATATCTTTATGAACAGTAGCGAAACACTGTGATTGAAAGGATTATTAATAAAGCTGTCATATTTGGCAGTGATATTTTTCATTTTGTTGGCAGTCAAAAATTGAAGCCAAAATGGACATTGTGACAAAGAAATTAAATATATTCCCATTGAAAAGTCTGTTTGTGAACTACTTTTACAGTCAGTATTTGGCTGATTTTTGTCATAACTTAATAATGCATGTGATTGACAGGCTGTCTACTCACAATAATTGCTTTTCTACATAGTCGGCAGTTCTGCTACTTGATAGTATTTAGTTGCGACCGAAATAGTCTAATGAGAAATTGCTTTGTCTCAGTGCAATAGTGCTCAAAAATAGAGAAATTCACAGTTGGTGGTTTTGAGGGGCTGACAGTTATCTGGTTAGTTTTCTGGTATTTGGTCTTTTGACATCACAAAGCTGTTATAATTTGAGATAAAAATAGAAAAGGCTGGAGAAACTCAGCAGGTTGGGCAGGTAGAGAAACAGAGTCAACGTTTCAAGTCCATTTTGACTCTTTTTCGGAAATCAAATAAAAAGCTTGAAATCTGTTTCTCTCTCCACAGATGCTGCCAGAGTTGCTAAGTCTTTCCAGCACTTTTTACTTTTTTCAGGTTTCCAGCATTGTATGTTTTTACTTTTATTATAATTTTGAGGTGCATGGTATTACTTTGCTGACCAGCTTGAGATAATCAATTTGTAACATACTTTTAATATTTAATTTTGTACAACTTTAAAATCTTCTGTATCCCAAAGCATGATTTAATATGGTGTTCTAATGTAGATAGTTTTAATAAATGGTCAGCTTTTGGATCTAGTTCTCGGGACATAACAAAGCAATGAAGTTGTGAGCCATGTGGTGGTTGTTATGAAAATTCATTTTTTGTATGAAAACACAAGAACTAAAGTAGTTCTAATTGTCAGATCCAATAACAGGGAAGGTTGTTAGAATTGGATGCAGTAGAAACATAGAAAATAGGAACAGAATGTGGTGGCGCAGTGGCTGAATGGTTAGCACTGCTGCCTCACAGCACCACCCTGGATGAGGATGTGTGGAGTTTGCACATTCTCTCTGTGTCTGTGTGGATTTCCTCCAGGCGCACCAGTTTCCTTCCACAGTCCAAAGATTTGCAGGCTAGGTGGATTGTCCATACTGAGTTGCCCGTAGTGTTCAGGGCTGTGTGGGTTATAGAGGGATGGATCTGGGTGGGTGCTCTGAGGGTCGGTGTGGACTTGTTCGGCCGAAGGGTCTGTTTCCACTCTGTAGGGGTTCTCTGATTCTTGAGAAGTAGGCCATGCTACCCATCAGGCCTGGCCTGCCTTCAATATGGCTGGTCATCTGACTCATTACCCTGTTCCCACCATCCCATGTGCTTTAATCTTACACAAATGCATTCCTGTTTTGTTGTGATTATTTTGGCTTATTTATGGCTTATTGTGCTTCTGCATTACAAAATGGAGATAGAGGCGTTTAAAAAAAGGATTTGAAATGGAGTCATGTCTATTAGAGACTGAAAAAGCCGACCACAGGTCATTGTGATTATGAAGGCATTTAATAGCTTGGATATGGGAAAAAAGGGTTCCTTCTGTGGCAGTGACCACAACTAGATTCCCGAAGTATGCGAGACTCACCCATTAAAATCAATAAGCAATCCAGGAAAAATGTCTTTTACCCAGAGAATACTTCAATTGTGAAACGCCCTACCACAAAGAGGAGTTGAGGGAAATAATTTGAGATGCATTTAGAATAAAGCAAGTTAAGCGCATGAAGGAAAAGGAGTAGACATGAAAGAGGGATGGGTACAGGTGCATTTGGGCAGATATGGGCAGATATTTCCTTAGAGAAAAATTGTTCAGGGGCGACTTGAGAGAAATATTCAGAATCGTGTTGGTGACCACTTACCAGTCATACTAAGCCTCATTATAAGCAAACTGGGGTGTTTTTGAAATTATTGCAAGTACATCCAAAGAAGACTCTGGGCCTCAACGAAATGCCTCCATGGACTTTAATGTTAGCAGCTGATGAACTAGCTGCAGTTGGAACCGGTCTCTTTTGAAGTGTTAATCAACACCAGCTACGTAATGCATCAGTAGAGACAAACTAACATCTGCAGATGGAAAAGGGCGATAGCAGTCGGCCGGAAAACTATAGACTGGTATCTGTCACCACTCATTTGATAATTGCTTGAACACATCATTCATTCGAAGGAAAGCTGGTGGTAATGTCACTGGGCTAGTAATCCAGAACTCCAGGTTCTGGGACAATTCAGTAAGAAGCTGACCTAATAGTGAACACGTAAACATTGTTGATTCATTGTTTTTAAATAAAAAACTCGTCTGGTTCACTAATGCCTTGTTGGGAAGGAAATCTACCATCCTTACCTCGTCTGGCCTACATGTGACTCCAGACACATAGCAATTCTTAACTGCCCTCTGGGCAATTAGGGAGGCCCATGATGCCCACATTTGAGAAGCGAATTTTTTAAATTCCTTATCATGAAGAATTTTCAAGTCAGAGTTTCCTGGCAGAAAGCATGGTTTTTGATTAATCTGCTGAAATACAGACTGTTGATGGCCCCAATTCAAGAAACGAAGGGGATTTTTTCACATGACAGTAATGGATTTCTCAAAATCCTTTGACAAAATTCCTCACGATAAAGTTCTTGTCCAAATATTACTCTGGTAGAATCCTGGGGACATTGTTGCATTCAATCCCACAGCATACGAAGAGAAGTGAGTGATGGGAAAGTTGGCTTCTCCAGAGAGCCCGAGGAGACAGTATTGCAACTTTTTACTCTTCTTAGCCTACACAAATGATCTTCCCAACAAGTTTAAAAAAAGACCAGGTTGTGATGATTTTCAGATGGCTAAGTGGTTTATGTGTCAGGGAAAACTCAAGATCCTAGCAATTCATCGATCTTCTGGATTTGCAGAAATGGCAGCACCAATGGGAGATGATGTTCAGTACCAAAAAAATGATTATGTCATGTGCATTCCAAGGATCTATGTACCGATAGCTTTATTTTTAGTAAAGAAGTTCTCTATCAGGGAAATACACAGCTATACCTGGAGGTTCCTCTTAAAAAAAAATCTTCAATAGAGATTCTGTATTCAGCAGGTAACATCCAAGCAAAAAGGTTTCTCAGATTTCTGGGGGGACTATTTGGCTTTGCAACGAAAGAGATCAGAGTTTCAGCTAACCCAAACATTTGCTTATCCAACCCTGGAATGTGTGTGGTATGTAATGTATTGAGAGATATAGGTTATCTGAAGATGTACTGTATTCATTGTACTGCACAGATCAGTGGGGAAATACCCCAGGTTCACATCCTTGATGGAAAATTTGGAATGGGAGTCAATAAAGCAAAGGAGGGACAAAAATGGTCTGACCCTGTTCCATAAAACGTGCTGCGTATTGTTAGGATCCCTACTGATTGTGATAATGAATTGGCCAGACCCCAGAGTGAAACCTTGTGTGATAGATTATAATGTTTATGTTTGTATTTGCTTATGTGATGGTTAGTCACTGAAACGTATTCACACCAGGCTGAAATGTTTTTTAACAAAACGACGCAAGTTTATTACGCAAAAAAGCTACATATGACAGGTTAGAAAGATCTTAACTTAAAGGGCAAAAACAAAGTTCCATTTTCTTACAGCTGCTCCATTCTTAAAAAATTTTAAGAAAGTTTCCTTCTCTGAGTGATGAGACAGTCTTATGACTTCTTTTTCCAGTTCTGATGACCTAAACTTTGTCATTTCTGACAACTGGAAGACTTCTTTACAAACTCTCACAGCTGGGGACATGACAAATTTAAGCCCTTCTGCTCAGAAGAAACTGTTCTCCAGAACTAAAAACTAGCTTCTTCTGAAATGCAGTCAAAATTGAAACTCGTGTCCCTTGATATATTTCTGTTTGCCATTAAACTGAGCAGCACAAGCATTTCGTCAGTTAGCATCACAGATATATCCTGCTATGAACTTAATATGCTTTCTTGGAAATAATATACTTAGACCACTGTTTAAGACAATCTTCCAACCTTTTCCTTTCAAACAGAAGTGACCTTCTCAGAGCTTTAACCAAAATCCGTCTGTCTCTATTTTAGAAAATCTAAATTATGAGAAATCTAAAGATCTTGTACATCTTTCTCACCGTATTGATGAAGTCAAGTACCCAGTGCTTCTCACAATGACAAAACACAAGTTAGCCACTTATAAAGACAATTTATGTAAAAGCCAATGTTTCAATAATTTCCCTCCCAAAGACAATATCCTAATAGAACAAGTTGCCAAAGGAGATTGGCACAGCCCCATCACTTGAGTCTTCAAGATCCAGCTTTATTATTATTTCCCTTTTGTAAGACTTCTTGATCAGGAGTACCATCTCAGCAATCGACTCCTGATTATCTCATGTTACCCACATAAATATTGGCAGAATATAGATAGTAGTCTGTTTTGCCAACACAACTAAAGCAGAAAAAGGCTTAAAAGAGTATATTGACAGAAGCTGATCCCATTGGTGGAAGTATCAAGAAATAGAGAACACCAACTTAAAGTAATTGGCAAAAGGCAGCATGAGGAGAAACCTCCTTTTATGTAGAGACAGGTTAAGGTCTGGAATGTGCTGTCTGAGAGTGTGGAGCAGACAATTCAATCGTACCTTTTTTTTAAAAAAAAGAATTGGATCATAATTTGAAAAGGCAAATGTGCAAGGGTACTGTGGAAAGGTAGCAGAGTGACACCAGGAAAATTGACATCATGGACTGAATAATCTGCTTCCATGCCACAGTTGTAATATAAATTTGTCAATCTGTTCTCTGTGTTCCGTGCAATTCTGTGTAACAATAACTCTTTAATCAGTCAAAGGTGATCAGTTCTCAATTAAACTTTGCAGCAACACTTTGTTGATGCTGTATTACTTACTTTAACAGAGAACGTTTGAATGTTTAACCAAACAGTGATGGTGTTTTGGCCTCATGAACTGTATTTTTAAACTGCTGGAAATATTAATAGCCTGTAATATTAATCCCCTGGAGGCACCATTTCTTCCTCTCGTGAAGTGGCGGGAGATTTGGAAAGAAGAGGGAATATTTGAGCGAGTTGGTCTGAAGAGATGCATGCACCCTTTTGCCATCTCACCAATTAAGTACTAGGCAGGTCAGCCCTTTGGGGACTTGCCAGCAGCCAAGGCCCTTAAATGGCCAATTGTCAGCCTTCCTGGTGGATGAGGAAAATGGCTGCCTTTCCACCTCGGATACTAATGTAAACTACTTGCCCTGTTGAGGGGGCATGTGGAGGTGTGGATAGGGGCAAGGGCATGGCTTCTGAAAATCACCCACTTGTCCTTCCCTCCAGCCAACCAGGTCACCCAATGTATTGGAGCTGAAGTCATTAGAGGAACTGTGCTACTGACTGATTTATAGTGACTGAGTAATTCAAATTCTGATTTTTTAGAAAAAACATAATGTCATACTGGTGTTTTTACTGGTGCTTAGGAGATCAAATTCTGGAATTTAAGTATTCTGAAATGAGTAATTTTTACTGGTATGGCAGTGAGTACATGTCCCCCTGTGTTGCTCAGAGGATCTAACACATGACAGTATGTATGCATCATCGGAAGAGAATCCTGCAAAGGTACAGGATTGAACTAAGTGACTGAGATCATCTGGTCAGAGGCTCGTACCTCTGGTTTTCCCATGTCATGAAGCTGGTTCATGTATCAGGCCACATGCAGTCACTGAAACAGTTTTATCCTGGAAAGTTGCAAATAAAAAAGACCCCTGTGAGTTGTTTGGCAGCTAACTATATTGTTGAAAGAGATAGTAGGAACTGCAGATGCTGGAGAAATCTGAGATAACGAGGTGTAGAGCTGAATGAACACAGCAGGCCAAGCAGCATCGGAGGAGCAGGAAGGCTGACGTTTTGGGCCTTTTTTTTTCTGAAGAAGGGTCTAGGCCTGAAACGTCAGCCTTCCTGCTCCTCTGATGCTGCTTGGCCTGCTGTGTTCATCCAGCTCTACACCTTTTTATCTCTATATCATTAAAAGGACTGGGAATACTCAATGTGTGATCACTGTCTGTGGCCAGAGAAACAAAGTTAATGTTTCAAGGGATGACCTTACATCAGAAATCTGAAAAGAGAACTCTAACATTAAACCTTAATTCTTCTCTTCTTTCTCCAGTAGATGCTGCTTGACATCCTAAGAGTTTCTTGTTGATATTTAAATTTCCATTTTATGTCATTTTTATTTGAATTGCAGCACCATATTGGTCTCTGTGAAGTTCTTATATTCAGCCAGAGTTATTTACAGTTGGAAGCGTACAACCTGTTAAACATAGAATTGTATAAACCATGGATCATAGATCGTTTGTTATCTCTTCCGAGCAGTCTCCCTCTGCTGGTACGTGGGTGCATTGGAAACTTAAGTAGACAAAATGCACTGTGCAGTTTTCAATACAATACAGCCTCCATATTGTTAACAAAAGTAGAAGTTGTTGGAAAAGCTCAGCAGCATCTGTGAAAAAAAAAAAATCAGAGTTAATGTTTCGGGTCCAGTGACCCTTCCTCAGAACATATTGTTAAGTCCTTCATCGTTCTCTTCCAAGACTAGTTTCTTGCAATGACAGCGGGAAGGCAAAGGAGCAGTTAATGTGGGTCACTAAATGGGCCAGGTTGTAACTTGTGGAGAGAATACAGGCTTTCACTAAAGTGCTTAGTTAGTCTGCATTTCATCTCCCAGATATAAAGGACCCAGCAGAATTGTTCAGACCATTGAACAGTGACAGTGTATAAGCCCCTGGAGAGTGATGTGAATCAATCCCTGTTAGAGAATTGCCTAGAATGGTCCAAGAATAACAAGAGAATCACGGCAGCCATTGCTTCTGCACAAGGAGAAGGGGGAAGATGGATTCTGTAGTAGCATTCTTTTGTAAGTGCCACTGATGTCAGAAGAAGATTTGATGAATGCGGAGGCTGTTAGCTTTTGTAGATGAGGACGCAAGTTGCGTGAGAGAAGGTGGTGAAAGCAAAGGCACGAGAATTAAGGTGGATGTAGACAGGAGCCCTATAACCCACTGCAAAAGGGAAGCATTGGCGCAGAATGAAAGGACACTTGAAACGCTTTGCTTCAACAAATGTTTGATGATGCTCCTTTTGAGGTACCTTGAGGCATTTTACTATGTTAAAGATATTGTAAAAGTGTAAGTTTTTATTAGAAGAGCTAGAGATCTGCAGCTGATGGGTCCTTCCCAAAAACCAATACCAACGAGGCCAGGAGTACATTTATAAATGCAACACACTTATATATCATTTTACGTTTCAGCCATTTGTAAATACTTTAATCCAAAAGTATTGATTCAGGTGCTCAATTCTGAGAACAGTGAAGACGAAACCACGTTCAAACAAAACAAAGAATTGCCTTGAGCATGATAGCAAAACAGGTGGCACAGTGAACAGGTGAAGAAGATTATCTCAAAGGGACCGTGATCAGATGGGCCAATGAGTCGAGGAGTGGCTGATGGAGTTTAATTTAGATGAATGCAAGGTGTTGCATTTTGGTAAGGCAAACCAGGGCAGAACTTATACAGTTAATGGTAAGCCCCTAGTGAATGTTGCCAAGCAAAGAAACCTAGGAGTGTAGGTGCATATTTCCTTGAAAGTGGAGTCGCAGGTAGACAGGGTAATGAAGAAGGCGTTAGGCACGTTTGCCTTCATTGGTCAGAACGGTAAATATAGGAGTCAGGATGTCATATTGCGGCTGTGCAGGACCTTGGCGAGGCTACTTTTTGAATACTGTGTACAATTCTGGTTGCACCTCCACAGGAAGGATGTTATTAAACTTGAAAGGATGCAGAAAAGATTTCCAAGGATGTTGTCGGGACTGGAAGGTCTGAGTTGTCGGGAGAAGCTGAATAACCTGGGGCATTTTACCCTGGAGCGTCAGAGGCTGAGGACTGACCTTATGGAGGTTTATAAAATGAGGGGCATGGATAGGGTGAATAGCCAAGGTCTTTTTCCCAGAGTAGGGGAGTCCAAAACTAGAGGGCACAAGTATAAGGTGAGAGAAGAAAGATTTAAAAGGGACCTGAAGGGTAATTTTCTCATGCAGATGGTGGTGTGTGTATGGATGAGCTGCCAGAGGAAGTGGTAGAGATGGATACATTTACAACATTTAATAGGCATGTGGAGGGTACATGAATAGGAAGGGTTTAGGGGGATATGGGCTAAATGCTGCCAGATGGAACTAAGTTAGATTGGGCTGTCTGGTTGGTGCAGATGAGTTGAACCAAAGAATCTGTTTCCGTGCTGTATGACTCTATAAGAGCTTTAATTTGTTATTGCTCTGAGTCTGGAGTCACGTGGGACAGAACAGGCAAGGATGGCAGTCTCCTTCCCTAAAGTGAACCAGCAATCGGTAACGGATTCACGATCATCATTAGACCCTTAGGTCCAGATATTTATTGAATTCAAACTCCACCATCTGCTGTGGTGGGATTCGAACCTGGGTTCCCAAAACATTACCTGGGTTTTTGGGTTAACAGTCCAGCAGTAATACCACTAGGCCATAGCCACCCCTTTGGATAGTGGAGAAATAAATTTATAGAGTGTATTGATCAAGAACGAGCTGGCTGGGCCTCTATTCACTGCAAAGAAGGATGTTAATGGAAATCTTCAAAACCAAGGGTAGCCGATTGTGGAAAAGATATAGGAAGTTGAAAATTAGGAGTTTAGATGTAACACAGTTACTGGTAATGACTCCACACAGAATTCGGGACAAACCCCTTTACCCAGCAAAAAGGATTTATTATATAGGTAAAAGGGTGGGGGATTTCAGTTGCGCGGAAACACCAGAAAAACTGCATTTGTTCTCCTCAGACCAGGGAAGGTTATGAGAACACAGGATTCAAAACCGTGAACGTTACACTCTTGGTCTCACCCTTATAAATATTTCTTGCGCCTTCTTTGGTCTTCTATGTTCTTTGGTCTTGAGGAGACCAAGACTTTACACTGTCACATTTAGACTTTTGTCCCTCTGATCCTATGTGGAGTAATGGGCAATAGGATTATGCTCAGTGGTTCCTGCCCACTGCAGTCTCTTTAGCTGCAGACCAGGTGGCATCACACTGTTGGAGGTCCTGTATAAGGAAGCTTCGCCAGGTCTTCTGTGATTGGCCTCCTCTTTTACCACCTGGCAGTGCCCATTCTACTGCCAGCTAACCTCAATAATCCCTCCATCACAATATCCTGTAAATGCCCCCACCGGTCATGTGTCAGACTTCTTCATTGCTGATATTGCCTCTCCAAGTGATCCTGCATAGGCAAGACATTGACTGGTGTGACACCTTTGCTGTTCAAGTCTTACTAGCCTAGCTTTATGGCTGGTACTAGTACGGACATGGAGAGTCACAGCATCATAACAGTGTGGGAGGGCCAGTACTGCTTTGCCGATTCCTGCATGGACATCGATCTCTGCAGCACCCTCCCTGGGAATGTAGTCCCCTCAATGGGGGAAGTGGTCAGGGTCCTCCATATTCTGCTCATAGAATCCCTACAGTGTGGAAACAGGCCCTTCGGCCCAACAAGTCCACACCGAACCTCAGACCATCCCACCCAGACCCATCCCCCATAACACACCTAATCTACACCTCCCTGAACACTACGGGCAGTTTAGCATGGCCAAACAACCTAACCTGAACATCTTTGGACTGTGGGAGGAAACCAGAGCACCTGGAGGAAACCCATGCAGACACAGGGAGAATGTGCAGACTCCACACAGACAGTCACCTGAGGGTAGACTCGAACCCAGATCCCTGGCACTGTGAGGCAGTAGTGCTAACCACAGTGCCGCCCCTGTTGCCCAGTGGTGATGGGGGTGAGGGAGGAGTGTCTTTTCGTCAATTAATTAGCATTTGCCTTGGCCTTTCCCACATCTGATGCAAAGTACACAGTAATCTGTATCAATGCAGTGAGGCAAATAGCCTGTGGACATTTGGGGGAGCTGGTGTATGAGGAAGAGATGATTAGAATAGTGTGCTGACTGGATTAGGTGAAAAAGGGTGGGACGAATCTCATGGGGAGTCTAAGCACTGCTTAGGTGTAGACGAATTAAACTGAATGTGCCATTAAATTCCGTGTCTTTCATTCCCTAGGTAGACCAGTGAAAACAGCTACGAAAATAAATTATTTAATAAATAGTCCACCAGTGTGTACTAAATTCAACCACTGTACCTTTTTGTGATCGTGCTGAGTCAACCATCGATTTTGTGCAAGCTAACAAAATTATATAACACTGCAAGTGTCTTCAAGTTTTAATTCAGTAAGGCTATGCCAGAGTAGTCATGTGTGTGAAGTTTTTAAAAGATGACAGTCCCTCATCTCTGGCTTATGACAGCACACCAATTCACTGGGCTACCTTTTTCACAGATGTGGGTTTTCCTTTAGTGCAACACTTCGCAACCAGTGGAGCAAAAAACATGAAACAAGCTCTGTTCAGCAGAACATTGCTGTCCACCAAACACCCTCAATCTTCAGCCAGTCCAACTTAATGAAATCCGACATTGAACTCTCCTAAGGTTGTTGCTTGGTAGCACAGAACTCAGGCTTTGCTGGAAAATCGTGTATGTTGTCAAAGCTTTTTGTCTTGCACTCGTCAGGACAAGTCACAAGAACACCAACTCAAGGGGAGAAGCCTTAATTATAATGTATGGCATTGCCATGGGGAAATGTTGATGATGATTGACAGTCACCTGCCAGGCTAACATTAAATTCTAAATCAAGCAGATTGACCCTGATGGTCAGTACAATGAAAAATGAAACAGCAAATGACTGTCATTTACTTTAAGTTGAAACCAGTGCAGTTTGTATATTTTTTTTTAACAAAGATTTGTGCTCTGTGCATTAATACAGTAATTTTAAAATTCTCATCCTTGTTTTCAAATCCGTCCATGGCCATCTATCTCTCCCTATCTCTGTAACGTCTGTATATCCTTGGAGTTCTCAATGCTGCTCCATTTATCGACCTCATACATTACCGACTTTCTGCCACTAGCCACTATGTCTTCATTTGGAGAAATCCTACCTTTGGAATTCCTTCTCTAACCCCTCTGTCTTCTTACTTCCGTTTTAAGGTGCTGCTTAAAATTGACCTCTGTCCAAGTGTTAAATTATCTGTCCTAATGCTTCTTTACATGCTTGCTGTCAGGTTAAGTTTGATAATACTCTGGTGAAGCACTTTAAGCTGTTTGACTTTGTTAAGGTGATAGATAAATGGCAGCTGACCTTATTGCTATCCAACCCCCCTCCCCCCAACCCAGCAAATATAACAAAGCGCGGAAAAGGAGTTTTGCCTCTTGCCAGTATCCTTGAGGATGTGATGCAGCACCCCATGTCAGATGCACGTTGAAAGCCTGGCTGTTATGTGATGGAGTCTGTCTGTCTTCTGCTTCACCTCCTGGTTTTTGGTGAAATGGTTCTGTGCTCTGTACAGATTATTTGCAGCATCTATTGATTGTGATCTGCTTATGTCAGTCAGTAAATCTTAGTTTACTACCTTCACAGATTTTCCACCTCTACTCACTTCAGTTGTCCGACTCTGTGACTGCCTTACTGGCTTAGAATAACACAGAACAGTACAGCTAAGGAACAGTCCCACGAAGACTGCGGCAACGCATGATACTTTTCTAAACTAAAAACCTTTTGCCTCTACGCTGTCCATATCCCTGTATTCCCTGCCTATTCATGCATCTGTCAAATGTTGCTATTGTGTCTGCCTCCACCACCTCCACTGGCAGCGAATTCCAGGCATTTACCACCCCTTGTATTTTAAAAAAAGAATTGCGTCTTACATCTCCTTTGAACTTGTCCCCTTTTTACTTTAAACCTACATCCCCCACTAAAATACTTCCCACCAACCATTCTACCCATACCTCTCGTAATTTTGTAAACTTCTATCAGGTCACCCCCTCGGCTGACTATCAGCTTAACCTCTTAAGCAGACACTGGTTGTGCAAATTTTGTCTGTTGCCGAAGAAAAGAGACATGCTGTTTCTTTTTGTTGTGCACTCATCAGATGCAGGCGCACCAAATCGCAAAGGGAATAACAGTTTTACACTGCATGAGAAGATGGTGTTGATTGGTTGTCAAGCTTGGTGTTTAACTCTTTCCTAGTGTATTGTGAGGGAGCGCCTCCACCAATTGGAGTCCATTTATCACCAGTCAGCACCATCTTCTCATGCAGTATAAATTGTTACTCCCTTTGAGATTTGGTGTTCTTGTGATTCCGTCCTGATGAGTGCAAAACGAAAAGCTTCAACAGTTCGCTTCTTTTTGTCAGCACTGCTGTTAAAAGCAGTATTTTCTTTTATCTTTATCTGAAGCATCCATTACTTTAGCCGCAATGTGAAGTAAATGAGTTTGGAAAAAGTGCATGTGGTGAGGAGAAAGCACCTTATTTTTGACAGGTCCAAAGTGTGAACTCCAATTTAATGTACCAACTGTGTGCTGAAACTGATAATACTCTCTTCATGTCCACCTTTTAAAAGAAAGAGGAATACCGCACAAACCCTGAAGTTTCAATTGAGATCCAAGATCGTTCTTGCACAGTTTATCTTGCATTTGCGAAGTTCCCTGAATGCTAAATTAATATTCTAATACAAGAGAAAGGAAGGAGTGGGAGATGACCTGCTGGAGGTCTTTCATGTTCAGAGAGGGTATGACAATATAGATGTAGAGAAGGTGTATCCACTTGTGGGGAAGTCAAAAAACAGGGGCTGTTAATATTGGATCATCACTAATGAATCCGATAAGGAATTCAGGAGAAATGTCTTTCATCATGAGACTGGTGAGGGTGTGCAACTTGCTCTGACATGGCAGACAAATACAGTAAAGTCTTAATAAATCAAATTGCATGGGAATCTCTGCAGAGTTTGACTCTAGTGAAAGCTTTGTTATCTATGAGCTGGCCCTGAGGTGGCAGCCACACTATCTCACAGCAGACAGTAGAGAAAGTGATTGGAGGAATGACAGTTTCAAAGTAACAAATGAAATTGGAGTAGAAGTATACCTTTCATTCCCTTGAGGCTGCTTCAACATTCACCTCTGTTTAGAACTTGCATTCCTAACTATCCCTGAGGACTTTTGATTCCCCTGGCTAACAAGAATCTCTCTACTGCTGCATTAAAAATGTTTCAGTGATCCCACCTCCTCTGCCTTCTGAAGTAGACAGTTCCAAAGTTGCACAACGCCCTGATAATTGTCCTTGCCTCTGTTCTAAAAGGGCAACGCCTAATTTTAAAATCGTTCCTTATAATTTTGGGCTGATGCACATGAGGAAACGTTGTATGCCCACCTTATCAAAACTATTCAGGATCTAATTACCTTCAATCAAATCATTCAAAGCTGGAGTGGAACAAGTCCAACCTAACCTAACTATGACACCAGTCAACCCCGCCCCCCCCCCCCACCCCACCCCCCACCCCCCGCCACAGACACACACAAACACCCAAGTATCAAACTAGTAAACATTCCCTCAACCCCCTCCAATGCATTTACATCCTTCCTTAAATCAGGAGATCCAAACTGCACACAGTATTCAAGATGTGGTCTCACTGATGCCTAATGTGACCGAAGCGTCATCATATCCTTAGTTTTATGTTCAAAACCTCTCATGATGAAGGATAGCAGCCGTTGGTCTCCTTGACTACTTTCTGTTCCTGCAGATCAGAGGCTTGTATGGAAGTGCTCTGACTCTTCCTACCTTTTGGACTTAACTCCAAATGGAAATAGATTTGATGTATTTTCCAACAAGACGCTTACACATTCCCCAGTCAGTTTCCCCACTGGCAGTAGCCAGATGATCATTTGGACAGATTACACATTTAAAAGAAAGCACCAGCTTGGAAAGTTTTCAGAATCTTTCGACCCTTTTCTTTTAAGTTTTGAAACCTGCCTAAGCTTTTCCTCTTAAGGCACTTTGTGATTGCTTAGTGTGAACACTTAAGTGGCTTAACGAGGAAGCTGATCCGATATTGTCCCTTTCCAAGGTTGGCTAATCCAGACTAACCTCTGCAAAAGTTCAGTTTAATCACAGACATTGCTCAATGGGCTTTGAAATTCCGCCCTCAGGAATGATTGATAATTTAAAATTCTGGTGGTGTTTAAATTGTCTGACTTGACATCCCACGGTTTCACTGTGGTTCAGATATATTTAATGGGAAGCTAGCTGAGCACGTGAGAGAGAAGGAATAGAAGGATGTACGGACAGAGTGAAATGAATTAGGTTGGTGGAAAACAATACATGGCCTGTTACTGTGCTGTAAAACTCCATGTAATGGTTTTCAAAGCTGAAGTCTTTTGTCTATGAACTGTTCCATCTCCTTCAGAATTGAAGCCTGAAAAGTGTTTTGTCCATCCCTAGACTCCTGTCAAATTGTGGCAATTAAACAACATCTCACCCAAGATTTGTCACCATCTATAATTTGCACCTAGTAAATGTCTATTATATAATGAGGTGAGCTGCGAGCATTACAGACAGAACTAAATGTGTCAGAGAATCTGCATAGCTGTGTATAAGAAGTAAAATAAAACCAGTCCGCTTGTGTCAGACTGCCTGTCAGGAGAGAAATAGAGCCAATGTTTCAAGTGATCTCGGAGCTGGAAGATGTTAGTGTTGAATAGTTTTTTAAGCAAGCGTGGGTTCAGGATAAAGCAGGATAGGGAAGGGAGAGAAGGGAAAGGTCTGTGATAAAGTGATTAACTCATAAAAGTGATGATGATGCAGGTGATAATGCAACAAGAGTTGAAACCTCAACTAAGCATGTCACAAAACAGAAGCATGATTTATCAGCGGGAACATTGTGCGTTAATAATGTTTGGCAGGCTGCTGCCCCTTGGCAAGATTAAAGTGACAAGCACTCTGATCAGTAGAGCTGGTAATTGGATGGCTGTGTGGGAGACAGAGGCATATTTTATCGTGTTTTGAAAGTATTAATGACTAAATGTAGATTAGTGCCATTCTATAGGTGACAACCTATAACACCTAATTATTTATGTTGGTACGTTTTAAGCAGACCATTGTGGTGTTCTGGCCCTTGAAATGTGATCACATCATTGAAGTGCAGTTCTCCCTGAGAACAATCTAAATGAAGTTAGGCAATTGTATCAGTTCAAAATTATTGTAAGATAGTGTAAGCTTCAAGGACATTGTGCTGTTACTTAGTCATAAACCAATGATTTAGTCATAAACCGAAAGTACTGCACATGCTGGAAATCAGAAACAAAAGCAGAAATTACTGGAAAAGCTCAGCAGGTCTGGCAGCATCTGTGGTGAGAAATCAGAGTTAACATTTTGGGTCCAGTGACCCCTCCTCAGAACGAATGGTAGCCAGAAAAAAGTTGGTTTTTATGCAGAAGAAAGGGTGTGGGGAGGGGTAAGGAGTACATGATAGGTGGAGATTGAGCCCAAAGAGAGAAAAGAACGGGTGGACAGACAAAAGAGTGGATAACAAATTCAGCCTAGGAGAGTTGCTGCTCATGGGGGCCATTAGTGTTTAACAATGGATAGTAAGTAATAACAGACCAGGTGATAACAAGGCTCGGTGTGTGGCATTTGGGGTAAGGACATTGGAGAAAGTGCCTCAGGCCCTAAAATTATTGAGCTTGATATTGAGTCTAGACGGCTGTAGAGTCCCCAAGCTTCCTACCTACTAACCTCATCCCACCCCCTTGACCTGCCCGTCCTCCCTGGACTGACCTATCTCCTCCCTACCCCCCTACCTACACTCACCTTTACTGGCTCCATCCCCGCCTCTTTGACTTGTCTGCCTCCTCTCCACCTATCCTCTCCTCTATCCATCTTCTATCCGCCTCCCCCTCTCTCCCTATTTATTTCAGAACCCTTTTCCCCTCCCCCATTTCTGATGAAGGGTCTGGGCCCGAAGCACCAGCCTTCCTGCTTCTATGATGCTGCTTGGCCTGCTGTGTTCATCCAGCTCTACACTTTGTTATCTCAAAATAAGGTGTTGTTCTTCCAACTTGCACTGAGCTTCACTGGAACACCACAGCAAACCTGAGACAGAGATGTTGGCTAGGGACCAAAGTGGTGTGTTGAAGTGGCAGGCAACTGGAAGCTCAGGGTCTTTTTTACAGACCTTGAATTATTCCAATGTCTTTAGTCCTACATTACAATGACTTTTCATGCTGTCTTTGGCGGCTCACTGGTCTCTGTTCTTGATCTCTGTGGAGACTGTTATGGGAGGCACTTATATGATCATTAGCTCACTTTTATCTTGCTGTAATATTTTAATTTTAATATTTGCTTCCCTCGTTTACCTTGTTCTGTTTTGTATGGAGTTGTCAGTTTTCATTTTTAATCACTGGATAATTGACGACAGTGAAGTCTGAGAATCTGCTGGTGAATTGTGGCTGTCTCTCCTCATCATACAAAAGCTGTAACAATAAGTGGAAGGGATAGTAGGAACTGCAGATGCTGGAGAATTTGAGATAACAAGGTGTAGAGCTGGATGAACACAGCAGGCCAAGCAGCATCAGAGGAGCAGGAAGGCTGACGTTTCGGGCCTAGACCCTTCTTCAGAAAAAGGCTGTAGGCCCGAAACGTCAGCCTTCCTGCC
>JAHRHZ010000223.1:13315915-13371972 GCA_024137785.1 Ginglymostoma cirratum
GGCAGGAAGGCTGACGTTTCGGGCCTACAGCCTTTTTCTGAAGAAGGGTCTAGGCCCGAAACGTCAGCCTTCCTGCTCCTCTGATGCTGCTTGGCCTGCTGTGTTCATCCAGCTCTACACCTTCTTTATCTCACAATAAGTGGAAGATTGTGTAGGTGCCTCATTCATGTGTACAGAAGATCTGTATCACCTTGAGGGCACCAGCAAGGCAACAACTAATGTCTTTTTAGCATTGTAAACCATAAATGGTGCTTTACAGGAGCATTATTGAATTGAAATTTGCACATTCTTCCTCTGTTGGGACAAACATAAAGTAAAATTTGCAGCATACAGAATGCTGCCATCTGGAATCTGTTATCTCTCCCGCACCATGATCACTAGATAAAATACTGATGTTGTCAGTCCAAAGTGAATTGTAAAAGAACTGAAGGGTTGAGGGTTGAGCATATTTTTCCCCCACCCTCACTGTTTACTGCCTCCAGCATTTTGCGTCCATGGATAAATTGGGCTGGATCAGAATTCAGGTCGGAAAGTCCAGTAGGGTTCTGAAAAAGAGTTACCAGACTCGAAACGTTAACTCAGTCACTGTCCACAGATGCTGCCAGACCTGTTGAGTCAAAGAAGAGGCTCTGAGCATCTGCAAGTTGCTGTCTATGCCAAGACATGTGTTTGTTTGATTCTCATGATCCCACAAACTGCAGTGGGTTAACTGGCATTTTTTAAAATTTATCAGCACCACACAATCCCCATGCATGTCAGATAAAGCAAATTTTACTCTTATTCACTGCTGCAGCTGTCATATTAATTTTGGAAAAAAACCGCATTTTTGTCCTTTTTATCTACTTCAGCTTCTCTCTGCTGAATTATGGAGGGTTTTGTGCAATCCATCGAAATTTGCCAGATATTTTTCCATGCCCAGTAGTCATTAGGGCTGGTAATAGCTACCTGGGCAGCACGGATCTGTTTCTGATGATGAACTTGCCTTGGATCAGGAGCCAAGTCTCAAAGGTTGAATGGAGTGCAGTAATCTGCTTTTTGTGTCATAATCCTTTTCTGTTAGCATTCTTCGAAATGACTGAAGCAAGGTAAAGAGTCATGGCTCTATGTGGAGCACATCAGCAAGGTTTTACTGAAAGAAAGAGAAGAGAAATTAATCCCGGAGGTAGCCAGTTAGGACACATTTTGAAAACAAGAATGCTAGAAGATGGAGATAACAAGAAAGGAATTAAGTAGTCATGAAACTGAGTGGACTTAGGCTTCAATGGATTGAGGTTAAATAGTGTGGAAGGAGGGTAGATATATTTGGAGGTTAGGAGGGGAAAGAGAGAAAAGTGAAGTGGACTGGCCATTGTAGGGTTGATGGAGTATCGAAAGGTTGAATATTATGATTGAGAATAGAGTCACTGTCAGATGACTGTCAATGTATTGTATCCTACTCAGAAATGCAAGTTCAGAAGGGGTGCTGAAGGAACTTTTACAGACATGGAAATCTTGGAGACTTGGACCCTGAAATAACTCCACACAGGCTGTCATCAAGCCACCCTTTAATTACACCTGAGTAGTACTAGACTATAGGTAGACACCAGAGTGTCAGTATCTCTGGCACTCACCCTTTTTAATGTCAGCCAGGGCTCCCTGATTAGTGTGTCACTTTGGTCCAATCAGGGAGCTCATACATTCTAAGAGGTCCAGTTGGCTAACCTCGTTACAATCACGACAGGCCCTAGTTCTGCTCCCGTTTCAAATATGCAGAGATGGGAAAAGTCCCAGCTCAGCGAGCCTGATCCTCAAAAATGGCCTCCCAACATTTTGCGTCCATGGATGAATCAGGCTGGATTGGAAGTCGGGTCGGGCAATCCAGTAGGGTTCTCAAGAAGACTTACCAGACTCAACGTTAACTCTGTTTCTCTCCACACATGTTGCCAGACCTGTTGAGTTTCTCCAGCAATTTCTGTTTTTTTGTATAATTCAGTAGGGTTGCTGAGTCTTAAGGCAGACTAGATGGAAAACCTGCCTCAGGTTTCAGGTGCTGTTCAAATACTAAAATAAAGGAGTAAAATCTAAACCATTCCTCTAGCTGTCACCTCTCTCACATACTTCACTCCCACACACGTCACACATGTCCCATGAACACTCAAACCTGCTATGTTACCCCATGTCCCTCTATCCATGGTACCTTCTACACTTGTGACAAGTTAATTCTTATTTCCCCACATCACCCTTTCTCTCTTCTCACATCATTGCCAACTCAGCTAAATAAAAAAAAATCTGTGTTGCAGTCTATGCTCAGTCGAGAAAAGAACCCTCATTCAAAACACTTTTTGGAAAATTTTGCCTGCTTTGACGCTTCTTGGCAAGTCTTGACATTTCTTAACAGTTCTTGAGAAGTGTGACACTTCTTGACAGGTCTTGACACATTTGTTTTTAAGTTGTTGACACTTGGTGACAGGTTTTGACACATTTGACAGGTCTTGAACAGCTCAACACAACTTGACAACTATTGACAAGTTTAACACTTCTTGACATACATCTTGACAGCCCATGACAAGTTTGACGTTTATTGACAGATCATAACAAGTTTGATAATTCTTGACAGGTTTGTCACATATTGACAGGTCTTGAACAATTTGATGCTATGTGATAGGTCTTGACGAGTTTGATACTTGACTGATTTGAACGCTTCTTAACAGGTTTCACATCCCTTTCAAAGACTTGGCTGTTCCAAGGGGTTTGGGCACTTTTTACACAAATTTTCACTTATAGAGTTCCCAAAGAGTACCTGACCCCACAAATGGGTTCTTAACTCCTTTCTAAAGAAAACCTGACATGCTAGCCCCAAAAGAATATCAGATCCTCATCCCAAGGATCTTTGGACCACAACTACATGGGCACCTCAGCTCTCCTGTGAAAATGCTAAATGTCAGTTTTCAGGGTGGACTTCAGGATTTCTGACATCTTCTTCCATTGGTCTTTCTAATGAGGAATTAGTAATTGCTAAATGGAACAGAAGTAGAAACTGTGTTTCTTAAAAACAGATTTAAGAGTGAAGAATGCTGGTGGTATAAAGAAGCAATGCAGACGGAAATAAACAGAACAGACTCAGACTGTGTTGTAAATGGTCATTAGGGCTGCAGATGATAAAAGAAGCTTATACAGTGTTTTATTTCTCCACTGGTGTTTTATTTTATGGTGACATTTACCTTTACTACCAACTGGAAAAAGTGGAGTATCCTATTCTGTGGTGCTGAAATTAACTGGCTGAGTGCTCTGTAAGGAAAAGCTAAACTGTTTTCAAAGATTATTCTGGGTAATGAAGGTTTCATAATTGGCTGTGACATTTGGTTACACGTCAAGTATCAGCAGTTCTAGGTCAATCACCAGCAATATAGAGTCTAGATCTACAGTGTTAATATCTTATAATCTCAATGCAGTTACAGTAGCAGTTGCTGCTGTTTTATTCAGGAAGATTTGTAGTTGGCTGGAGCTTAGCAACTCAGTCATCTTTGGTGTTTTTCCAATTTTATACTGTCAGACGTCTTTTTTATATTAAATTTTCTTGGCATTGCAGACTTCAAGCAGTTTTAACTCTGTAATCTGGGCAGTCGATTTGTTTCTGTTTTATTATAACCCACAATTTTAAAATACTAATTATATGTTCTTGTTTGATTCATACATTCTATATGCCTGAACCATGTCTATCTCGTTCATCGTCTTTTTTGGTAGAGAACTGACTGCAGAATGGAGTTCCCAATAATGTAAAATGTCAGAATGCTCATGGACTGACTTTTATGTGGGGGGGGCCTATTGCTAGCTGTTTGACCAGAAGGAACATGCACATATAGGAATATAAAAATTAGGATCAAGAGTAGGCCATTCAGCCCCTCAAGCCTGCTCCATCATTCAATCAGATCATTATGGGTCTGTTTACATGTTTTTTCCTTTATTCATTCACGGGATGAGGGTGTTGCTGGCTAGGCAGTATTTATTGCCCATTCCTAATTGCCCGGTAGGAAGTTAAGAGTCACGTAGGCCAGACCAGGTAAGGATGGCAGTTTCCTTCCCTAAAGGACATTAGTGAACTAGATAGATTTTTCCAACAATCGACAATGGATTCATGGTCATCATTAGATTGTTAATTCCAGATATTTAATGAATTCTGATTCCACCATCTGCCATGGCGGGATTCAGACCCAGGTCCCCAGAACATTATCTGGATCTCTGGATTAACAGTCCAGCGACAATACCACTAGGCCATCGCCTCCCCTGTCTTTCAAAGACAGTGTTTCCATCTAACCCCTTGATTCCTTTGAGTAATTTGTCTTAAAGATATTCCGACACTCTGCCTCCACTGTATTCTGGGACAGTCTGTTCCAAATCACACAACCCTCTGACAGAAAAGAATGGGTGACCCCTCAGTTTTTAAACAGTTACCCCTAGTACTGGACTCCTCCCCAAGAGGGAACACCCTTTCCACATTCACTTTGTCAAAGCCATTGGGGATCTTGTATACTTCAATCAAGTGAAGAAAGTGTGTTTTTTTTATTTTTCTGTGTTTTTGATTATGGACTGAAACAGAGAAAGGGCTGTTTTCCAGCAAGGGACTGAAACAGAGAAAGGGCTGTTTTCCAGCAAGGGACTGAAGTAGGAATTGCTATACTTTTTAAAAAGCAAACTTCTGAAGCTCATTTTAAGTCATGTTTACACTGCTGCTTTGTTTAAGCAGTGAAGAATGGTGTTTGTAGACAGACCAGCACCAGGGGTGTACAAAGTGAGATTCGGTCAGCAACAGGTTGCAGATTGGTTTGTGGTGTTGTACCCATTTAGAGATTAGGGCACAGAGAACAGAGAGAGGTAAGAGGGTTAGAGTTTTGACTGGCAGTCTTATGTGTCAACCGTTCGTAGTTGTTTACCTGTATTTATTTGTAATAAGTAGTAGTTTTTGAAAGTACAGAAACCTGATCAATGTTTCTGTTTAGCCTGGGTCTGTTCTACTGGTAACGTGGGGGCTTTGTGTACTTTGATAAAATGTTTAATTTCTATGATGACTCCAGGAATAGAGAGCCTTGACTTTTACCCAGTGAGGCATGATGCAAGTCACCCCTCTGAAGTGAGACAATTGATTAAAACTGATATTAAAGCGTAAGCATAGACAAACGAGGACTTTTTTTCTAGGCATCATGGGAAATGTAGCCAATACGGTAAGTATCACGGAATAGGAAGTACTTTTTCTGGGAACCTAGCTCAGAATGTACATCTTTAAAACTGAATGACCTTCACAGCTTGAAATTGAATCTCAGGGCGATAAGGGAATTAGTAGGACACATCATTAGGCTCATAGTGATAACAATTGTCCCAGAGCTAATGGCAACATGGAAGGGTTGTCTGCAGAACATGTCTGTCCCTGTTTTATTGATAAGGATATGTGATGTAAGTGCTCAGATAGTTGATGGCAAGTGAATAAAAACATTGTAATGAAACGTGAGAATTAAGACTATAAATTATCATGTTTCAGAGAGAAACCTTGATGAACATAAACCAAGTTTGTCTGCCAGCATACATTGGTAAAATAGAATCTATAATAATTGTAACAAAGTCTCAAAGTGGCTTTATCAAACTACACAAGACTTCATTTTTTCGAAACTCTCGTGGAAACAGGCCGAGTCTATTCCAGTCTTTCCTCATCAGACAACTCAGTTGTTCTAGGTATTAATCAAGTAAATCTCCTCTGAACCACTTCAAATGCAGATACATCCTTAAACAAGGAGATCAAAACTGCATGGTGTATTCAAGATGTGGTCACACTAATGTCCTATATCAATGAAACATAGCATCCTTACCTTTATGTACAACTCCTCTCCTAGTGAGGGATAGCATTCCATTAACTTTTATAAACATGCTGTAGCAGCATTGCAATATTTTCTTGACTTGTGCTCTAGAAATCTAGCTCATTTTCCACCTTAGAATTCTATAGTTGTTCTCCATTTAAGTATTCTTCCTTCCAAAATGAACAGTATCATGTTTTCCAGCATTGTACTCCATCTGTCAGATTTTAACTCTCTCATTCAACATATCTTTATACATTTGCAAACTCCTTATATCCTTCTCATAACATATTTTCCTATCTATCTTTGGGTCATTAGCAAATTTAGCTATCATGTCTTTGTTCCCCTCATCTGAGTCATTGATGTAAATTGTAAAAAGCCGAAATTCTCTCTACATAATTCCACTTGCCACATCCTGTGTATCATAAATTGACTAATTCCTGCGGACTCTCTGTTTTCTGCCAATATTCTATTTTTAAAAAACAATCTTCTGAAGCTCCTTGTAAGTTATGTTTACGCTGCTGCTTTGTTCAAGAAGTGAAGGAGGATACTTGTAGACAGGCGGGCACCAGGTGTGTACAAAGTGAGATTCAGCCAGCAACAGGTTGCAGATTGGTTTGTGGAGTTACGACTAGTTGTAGATTTGGGGGTGGAGGTGATTGGGAGTTGAGGGTTCAGGTTTTAGCTAGTAAAGTTTATACGTTAGCAGTATCTAGTTGTTAGAATCTATTTATTTGGGATAAATAGTAGTTCTTGTAAGTACAGAAATTGCCAATCTTCTGTCTGTGCTGCTATGTTAACCCTTACATCGTGAGTACTACTTGGAGCAATAGCCTTTTCTGTGAAACTTTATCACGTCTTCTAGAAAACAGAGTATGTCTACTGGCTCCCCTTTATCCACAGCACATGTAACACTAAACAAATGCTGCAACAGATTGGTGAAACATGATTTCCCTTTCACAAAACCTCTTCCCAACTATCTTGAGTTTTTCTGAGCACCCAGCTATAACCTCCTAGTTGACTGATTTATAAACACCTTCTTCATGACAAATGTTAAGTATCTATTTTCTACCCCTTTCCCTCCTTATAATGGATGGGTTATATCGATGCTTTCCAGTCTGATAGAACCTTTTCAGAATCCAGTGACTTCCGAAAGACTGGCACCAACACATCCACTGCCTCATTGGCCACCTCCTTTAAGGCCTGAGGATGAAGTCCATCTGGACCCAGAGACTTGGCAGTGCACACCTCCATCTCTTTGTTGACTACTGCTTCCCTGGTGACTAACTTCAGCAAGGGAAGTTGATGCAGTACCACGCATCACTCTGCTGTGGCCAGGTGGGGAGGAATAAAGGCTGGCAGGATTGGGGGAGGGCACAAAGAGCATTTTGTGGTGTAGTGTGGTGTGACTGCCCCGATGCACGCAAGGCATTCCACCTAAAAGATGTGACCGCTATCCTTCCTGCCTTTTCCACACAGTTCTTTGTAAAACTGACTTTCTGAATCTCACCCACGTTGCTCAAACCAATTTGTATTTCACCAACCATCTCAATTGGTTTGTAAGCAAATTACTTCCCCATTGCAAGACTGTTAAGAAATGTTCTGGGGACCGAGGTTTAAATCCTGCCATGGCAAGTGGTAGAATTTCAATTTAATAAAAATCTGGGATTAAGTGTGTGACGGGGCGGCACGGTGGCTCAGTGGTTAGCACTGCTGCCTCACAGTGCCAGGAACTCATGCCACCCATTCAGGTTCAGCCGTGCTCCACCATTCAGGTGGAGAAGGGTCAAGGCAATGCCTAACCAACTGCTGCTCCTGTTTCTAGGGTCTTCTATTGAAATTTTTTCACTGTCCATTGAATGTGTTTGAAGTGTCTTCCAGTTACATTGCTTGAGAACAGAGCATCTAATTTGCATCTGATGAAGGGTCTAGGCCCGAAACGTCAAGTTTTCCTGCTCCTATGATGCTGCTCGGCCTGCTGTGTTCATCCAGCCCCACGCCTTGTTATCTAATTTGCATGTAGCCCAGTTACACAAACAGACCATAAGGAACAAAAGTAGCCCATTCAGCCCATCGAGTCTGCTCTCTCACTCGTTGTGACCAAGGCTGGTCTGATAATCCTTAACTCCATTTTCCTGCCTTTTTCTTCCATAACCCTTGATTCCCTTAATGATTAAAAATCTGTCTGACTCAGCCTTGAATATACTTAACGACTCAGCATCTATTGCCCTCTGCAGTGAAGAATTCCTCAGATTCACTGCCCTCTGAGAGAAGAAATCCCTCCTCAACTCTGTATTAAAAGGGCCATCCCTCATTCTGACATTATGACCTTGGTCCTAGACTCTTCCCATAAGGGGAAACAATCTCTTAGCATCTACTCTGTCAAGTCCCCTGAGAATCTTAAACATTCCAATAAGATCACCTTTCATTCTTCGAAACTGGTATAAGTACAGGCCCAACCTGCTAACCCACATCTCAGAAAACAGTCCCTCCATACTGGGGACCAACCTAGTGAACCTTCTCTGGATTGCCTCCAATGCTAATACATCTTTCCGTTAATAAGGGGACCAGAGTTGTTCACAGTATTCTAGGTATGTTGTATAGTTTAGTTGGCCTTTATTTCAAAAGGGAATGGAGTCTAAAAATAATAAGACTTTCCTATTTTTAGACTCCATTCCCTTTTGAAGTAAAGGCCAACATTCCACTTATCTTCCCTATTACAGGCTGAACTTGGATGCCGGCCTTTTGTGATTTGTGCACCAAATCCTTCTGTGCTACAGTTTTCTTTCTCCATCAGTTAGTATTGGCTAGTAGAGTGGCCATGCCAGTTTAGTTCTTGAAGAGATAAACATCCCTAATGGGCCAGTTTGGAAGATAAAAGTAATTTTCTGAGGTAATATCATAGGTAATACTACGCTAATATAAGTGTTATTTCGCCAAAGGGATCGAGGTTTCAGTACTGTTGAGGTGAAAGCAGCGGGTATTCTGCCATTTTTTTCATGTCAGCCAGCCTTGACACTATAGTTTGACTGCCTGATGTTCTATGAATGTTACTGTGGTGATTTGCATTGAAGGCCTCCGTGTCCCAAGTGGTGGTGTTCAAGGATGGCCGGCTACCATTCCTTGAATATTTTCCCCAGAACTGAGACAGAGGCAGAGATATTGAATGTGGCATTGGCCTTAGAAATAGGCCTGTACTTGATTAACGCCACTGATGCTGGGCACTGCCTGGGCAAGTCCACTAATCTGCATGAGGAACTGTCTTTTTAGGCAGCAGTGACACCTCAAGATTCTCTCAATCTGGTCATCCAGCATCATGTGATGGGTAAGTAGCACTAGAACCTAAAACCTCCGTTGCCGGGACTTTCAACTTACACAAGAGATATCTTAACTGGGGGAAATTGATGCTTCTGGTACCCGGAGTCATTTCTTGTTCTCTGATATACTTCCATCTAGCGAACCCTTTTCCTGTGACTGCACAGAAGGACTAGCAATTCCCTGTACTCCTAGTCAGATCTTGCAAGGCAGTGATATTTTTAAGCTATGTTTAGCTGGAGTCCTCTTTCTGTGGTTGAGTGCACGCCATTGTTCCAGTGAGCAAGTAGAGGCAGCAAGATCTTTCTGGAACAGAATGGTACTAGCTTTGACCTCTCAGGCAGTACCCTAACTTTACTTTTCCTTTGATGTCCAGAGATGTCCAGAGTGACCTTTAGAAATGGAACAAGGTCAAAAATCGCACGACACCTGGTTGTATTTGAAATTTGAAAAAAATTGAAGGTTTATTTGAAAGCACAAACTTTTGGAGTCTCACTCCTTCTTCAGGTGTTGGTGAAAAAGGTTGGCATCAGGTGCATAATTTATAAACAGAAGATCAAAGGGTCATAGACCTGACGCAAATGCATTGAACAAACCTAATATGGCTGTCAGAGCTTTAATCACTTAGAAAGGAGATACAAGTTTTGATTGATTTAATATGCAAATCCCAGAACTACATAAGGTCACTGCCCCGAGATAACTAAAGGTTTTATCAGTAGACCAGAGGTGACATCTCAGGTCCGACAGTGCATTTTAGGTGTGAGGGCTTGTTTAGAATCTGTCTGTGATGAGAGCAAATATTAACTGGAACGAATTTCAGTTCCAATCATACCTTTCTATCATGTTCCACCTCATCCCATACAGGAAACTTGTTTCATGAAACTGTAACTTGCATGTCCATCCTGACGTCTGCTGTGACTTGTCTAATACTAATCATAAATACATTTTTTCTTACACATGTTGGTTACTCAACATGGCAAATCTTATCAAGCTTGCGTCAGGAGAAGGAAGAGAGCAATTCGGAGAATTTTTTTTAACTCATTGTTTTTAAGGCCTGGATTATCTTAGCAGAAACAATGGTGTAGCAAAAATGATAGTGTCTCTTAAAAGGAATGCATCAAAGTATATAAAGCTAGTTGACATTTGTTTCATGGTAGTATAAGAATACGTAATTATATACATCAAATACATACATGAATGCCTTTTTTGACTCCTAACAGGATAATGCTATGCACACGATAAGATTGTAGGAATGTTTGCAATGGACAGAGCAGAAGCCAGTTTCAAGTTGTGAGAGAACATGCTTTCTGATCAACATTTATCCCAAAACCAAAAACAGATGAGTTAATTTATCTGTGTAGTTTGAGGGCTTACTGTGCATAAATTGGCTGTTGACTGTGAACAGTTTTTGAGATTGCGAAAGCCACCATGTAAATGTAACATCTTTTTACCTTGGGTTGGCTGCTTAGCATTTAGAATTGTTTTAGGAAATGGTGCACATGCCTTTGGACTCAGAGAGCTTATGTGCATGCTATCTATCTTCCATTCTTAGAATTCAACAGATTAAGTGGTAAGTCAAAACAACTTAAATGCAGTTTAACACTTGTGGGGGCCATATAATTCCCATTGAACCAAATGATCTACTCAGGCTGAGGAGGAAATAGTGTTCATGATGAAATACACCCTTTTAAATTCAGTAACAATTTATGGTTTGCCCTTATGTTAAATCAGTTTCCGGGTGAGGTTGGATTTCTATTTGACACATATTTGTTTTATTCTACCAACTTTTGAAATAACCGCAGCAGTAAATAGATAATTTTAATTAAATGTTCTTGTTGTTCCATATGCATTTGTGAGGACAATGAAAAGTTAACAGAATCATATATCTCTGCTTGAAACATGCAAAATACTGTATTGAGAAGTGCAAGGCTGTGGAAAAGAAGGGAGTGTGGCTTCATGGATAATTCCTCTAGTGAGTTGGCACAGACATGATGGGCCAAATGGCCTTCTCCCTGGGCTGTAAGATCTTTTGGTTCCTGCAAGGGGAAAGAGAAGATTAGGGTTTCTGTCTTGAGGAAGGTCTTGCAGAATATTGCAGTCTCCTTACACAAAGCAGATCACTCACTATATTGTCAAGATCACTGACTGAATAAGTGATAACTTTGTATCACACAGCCAGTATTTTAGGAATTGAATTCTGCAATTGTCTATTTTTATCTGAAAACTCCAAATCAGTGGCCTTTGTTATTCTCACATAAACTATGCAAGGTCTTTATTTAATTCATATTTCATACCTCAACCATAAATTGGTTACAGCATGGAAGGCAGAGAAATCATTGGCTTGTTACATCTGTGTGGCATCTCTGCAAGGAAAACCCAGCTAGTCCCACTCCACTGCCCTTGATGCACTGCAGTTTTTTTTCTCCTCAAGGTGTTCATCTAACTTCCGCTTGAAAACCAATATTGAATCTCCCTTGTTGCAAATGCACAGTTTTATCTTTTAATGCAAGACTTGGAGGTTAGATCATGTTTGCCACTCATAATGTGTGATTTTCAACTGAAAATGACCTTGGGATGGGGGTTGAGGTTCCTTGCAGGAGGCTGGCTAATCAGATATCCTTTGAAGGATGTTGGTGAGGGATCTTTTTCTGGAGGGTGAGAGAGGAATGGGCAGCCTGGTGCCCTTTGAATTTGTTAACTGAAGAAGATTGTGCATAAGTGGCTCAAATCCTTCGGAATTGTCCAAATTGACAAGTGCTGTCAAGAGCCATCTAGAAGTGGCAAGACCTTCCAAGAAGATGGTGGGGCACTGAGTTTTACCAGAATCTGGAAGCTAATCACAGTGTTTGAGTGACAAGAATGTACAATAGCCACGATACAGTCTATTGTTATCTCGCAGGAGAGAGGAGACAGAACCAAAGCGGATAGCAGCCTCCATGCACGGAGAAGTGGCCAAATAGGCAAATGAAAGTCCAAGGACACAACCTGAATCAGGATCTCCCAGGTCCCACAGTGTTGCAGCATGATTTAAAAAAATCTTTAACATCTTCCTGCTTTGAACCCCACAGCTATAGCAATATGTAATAGACTGTTTAGGTTCAGAGATTTCAAAAATTGCCATCCAGCTCTGCTCAGCCCTTTAGCAAACTTCTCAAGAGGCGTTATGGAGTGTTAATTGGAAGGGAATGGATTTGCCATTACTGCCCCCCCCTGCCCAGCCCTTCCACTCAAAACCACTTTGTGTACTGAAGGTGGTGGCATTCTGTGTCACCCTCTGGAAACACAGTTTTCCAATCATACCTGCAGCCACTCCTGCCCCCACTCCTGCAACTGTACCAACCAAATTGAGTCAGGAATTGAACGGGAAAGCCATCACAACATTGATCCCCTGAAGGCAGTGATGAAATAATTTGGCAGCCTTTTGAATTCTTTGATGGAATGTTCACTGAACAAACTGGAAAGCAAATAGACACATGGATGGAAATAAGAGTTTCGATTTGCTGCTTCATTTTCTTTTGTTTATACACATGCTCACCTGAGGTGATGTACAATAGCATTGAGGAATGTAACATTATTCCAGTATTTAGACTTGTCTGGTTGTGTTTGGGTGGATCATAGAGTTCAATTGAGGGTGGCGCACATCCTTCTACAGTGACAAAACCCGCATGGTGTACCGTTGTCCCAACTGCGAAAGAGCCTTTTCACTGATTTGCCTTCTGCTGATGGAGTGTCTTCAGCATTTTGGGACATCCCTGAGGTCCTGAAAGGCGCTACAGAAATGCAAACCTCCTTTCCCCTCTCTTGCCTATAAACAAGTGTTTACCCTGCTCATGACCTTCCCCCACCCCCACTGCCTCCGTTTATCTCATCTCAATAACATATTTTCCTGTCTCTTTCTCCAAATGTGGTTATCTCACTTCTCAACTGTTAGCCTCAACTCCTCCTACTGTTCTGACCATATTCTCAGTGAGGACATTACTCCTGAAGCAGAAAGGGCAGAGGTTACTGACGAAGCTGTGGTTCACAGCAGATGGTGTGAGATGTTGCAGAGGGCCGTGGGGAGGAGGTAGAGGTAGAGGGCGAATGGGATATGAAGGCTTTTGTCTGAGTTTACGGAGCTGAAGTTCATATTTGGACTTAGACCTCCATCAAAAGGAAGGCCATAGTGCTGTGACATTTCTTCAGGAAGTCAGAGTCTGTTAAGAACATAGAACAGTACGGCACAATACAGGCCCTTCGGCCCACGATGTTGTGCTGACCCATTAAAACAAAAGAGGGAGGGTTAGATGGAGAGTGATTAAATAATCCTCACCACCGGCAAAAAAACGTTACTGGTATTACAGGAAAAGCAATGGATGGCATGGATCTGGGATCCCAAAGCAATGATAGACCTCGAAATGTTTTAGTACAATTGGAGTTAAAAATTCTTGTCCCATTCGTCATTCCTGAGTGTGATATATGGAGGCAGGAAAATTCCTGGCTTTCTGACCTTCAGGAAAGACAACCCATTTTCATTTTAGGGGAACTATCTGGAGTGGGATTCAGGCCAATTCCAACCCTCACCCTTCACACTTGCTTTGTTCATCTTATTCCCCCATTCACACACAGTCCATGCTTAATGCTCACCTCACACCATATGCCCCCTACCCGCTTCTATGGCCACTCATACCCCCGTGCCAACTTAGTACCTGCTTCCATCTACCATCCTTTCTCCCATCACCTATTATTGACAACTCAGCCAGTATTCACCAGTACCCACCCACACAGGGGGGGAAAAAAAACTTCCATTACTTAGTTTCCTTATTGCAAATGACACAAATTGTGAAAAACACTGTTACATCATTTTAAAAAAGAGCTTGACAGGTCTTAACTACCCTAACGCTGCTTCAAATGTCTTGGAACGTTTTGATAATTCTGAACATCTCTTAACACTTCTTGACGGTAAGGACAATTCCAAGTTGTTTGCACTCCTTTTCCTCACAATCAGCTGCACAGTTAACAATCCCAAAGTCTACTTGGGTTATCTTCCACCACCACAAAGAATACCTAACCCACACCCTCCCAAAGAAGTCCTAGCCCCTGTCTTCAAGGTGTCCCCAGACCATACTCTTAGGATTACCCACTTTTCCCAAGGCAGTACCCTAACTATCCAAACTGAATGCACTGAGAACTATCCTGCTCTAATCTCCACACTCCAGGTTTCGGACAGCTGTGATTCTTAAGTCCTATTTGAATGGAAGCAGGTGGCCATCCATATGGCTGGTTCCCTCCATAAATCACACATGCCTGAACTATAGCCCATCCTGGTGAAAATGAGCAGGGCTCGGTTTGGTTCAACACTTCAGATTTTGGACATCTTCTGTTATTTTCAGCAAGATGGAGAGAATCTTCCCTGTAATGAAAATCTAGGCTTAAAGCTTGGTTGTTAAAATGTGCTATTTCTTCCTTAGTGTGCATGCAAATGCATATGCACATATGTGCATGCTGCAATTAAGAACACGTGTTTACTTGTGAGCATTTTTAGAGAGGCCCCTTCTTCTCTATGGAAATGAGCAAAGGAAAGATCTTGTCCTTTACCCTGTGTGTGAATTACTGTCTCTTGTTGATAAAGGCGATTGGTTGTTGCTTAGATAAGCAGTATGCAAAGTTACACAGTGGAGGTTACACAAAGCTCTTTAGTTTTGATGTGAAATGATTGCAGTAACCTATACAGCACCTTTTCTTTCCCAATAGGTAGAGAAGATTGTCGATAAAAGGAAAAATAAAAAAGGGAAATGGGAGTACCTTATACGATGGAAAGGTTACGGAAGTAATGAAGACACTTGGGAACCAGAACATCACCTCCTTCATTGTGAAGAATTTATTGACGAGTTCAATGGACTCAATGCTTCCAAAGAAAAGCGAACTAAATCAGGGAAACGGGGAAATAGCCCAAGGCAGGTCTTACGGGACAATCATGGAACTTCGCCGCTGAGAGCCTATGAATCCGCAAAGGGGAAGGGGGGAGGATTACGCAGAAAGCGGACTAATAATGCACATCAAAAGCAAAAACGGGGTACAATAGGGAGAGATGGAAAGCACACATCTGGAGAGCCCAAGAAAATCATTGCTACTAAAACAGTGCATTACAGAACAACTGCGAGTGGAGTACAGATTATGCCTTACAGAAAGACTGATAACTCATTTCAGAATGGGGATGCTCGACTCGGCAAAAATGCATTACAGTTTGACAATACCTCAAGGCAACAGGAAGTGAATGTGGATCTAGGAGAGCAGGACTTTGCAGAGGATGGATCAGTTGCTGATTCTCCTTTGGTAAACGGAGTAGGTATGTAATAAGTGTTGGTGTTGCACTGACAGCAAGTCATTCAGCTTCTCTCCTCCCCCTCCCCCTCCCCTCTCCCTCTCCCCCAGGGCTAGCCTGGTGTTTATCCTACATTGTTCATTGATGTACTCATACTTGGAGATTGCATTAACATTTTTAATTATTGCAAGCAGCATGATTTGAACTTGCAATGTTTCAGTTAAACATGCCTCTGTCTTTGTGATAATTCTAAAAATAAATTGCTTGGGGTTTGCTAACAGTAATGTTCATTGACTAAATAGAATTGTTCACTCGCAGGCTGACACTTCACCACATTCTATTTCAATAGGGATTTCCAATGGACAAGCTAACTTGCCATGTTCTGTGAAAAGAAAGCTTGCGGAAGACAAAGAAGACTACGTATTTGACAAACGGCTCAGATGCAGTGTACGACAAAATGAAAGCAACTATCGATTCAGGGACATTGTTGTTAGGAAGCAAGATGGTTTTACACATATATTACTCTCTAGCCAGACTTCAGACAACAATTCATTAACACCTGAGGTAAGGCCCATAGCACACTGTTTTTTAAATTAATACAGTTGGTTCTGATATAACGCAAAAGTTCTGTTCTTGTGTGATCTCGCATTATAAGAAAATCAGGCAACAGTCATTCCATTTAAATTAGTCGGGCCAGAGTCGTGTTATAGCCAGTAAAAGTAAGGAAAGTTTGCATTCTACAAATAGCGGTCTAAATTTTTCAATTGCATTAAAGCCAATTTCTGTTGAAGAAAGACACAGTTTGTGGCAGAACCAACTGTTTATGACCCTGCAGATGGGTCCTCAAATCTACAATTCTGAGGGGGAGTTTCAGTTGCTCTGCCCACTGTTTAAAAATTAGTATGTTGCTGGAATAATAAGAGAAAAGACACAGTTAACATAAATGTCGTTGATTTCCATCTTTGTGCTAATGTGTAAATTAATGAACAGAGTGTGGGGCTAGGTGAAAATACTTTCACCATCAGGCTGAGCCACACTGTGATGGCAGGAGCATCATGATTGAAGATTCTTTTCTATTCCCACTCCAGCTCCTGCCTCTCCTCCACCTTCCGCAAACTCTCTTCTCCCTCATTTCAGACCCCACCCACGCAGCTTTCAGAAATCAGGAAAATATTCAGGAACAATAAAAGGAGTCAATACTGTGGGTCATTCCTCTCCCAGCCCAGCACTAGTGATTGAAACTGGTCCAGCAGATCACATGCATGTTATTTATAAAGACGGTGAACCATGTTCTGATGCAGTTACTGCCCCAGTCTGTAATGAGTCCAGCGCTGTTTTGAAGATGTACAGAGAGCCCGCACCTAACCTAATAAATTAAGTCTTAGTGAATACAGTTTCACTGTGGAGCAGTCTGCAAGAAATGTTAGCAGCAGTCACGCGCTGAAAAGTTTGGGGTATTTTTTTCCCTCCAATCATATCCTAGTGCTTTCTCTTTATTTTGTGAACCCCGGTAGTGGGACATTCACAAGTTGCATTCACCTGACGATGAGCTTCTCTCCAAGATACCTGTCCAGTTTGACCTAAAAGGAATATGGGGAAAAGACAGGAGATTGGCACTGAGGGATAGAACTGGCGCAGGCAGCATGAGCCGAATGGCATCTTTCCATACTGTAACAAATCTGTGATTCTGAAATCAAATCAACTTGCAATTTTTTGATGCGGTTTCAAAAAGCTGAAAAACCTTTCTGTGATGTAGCGTTTTTATTTTATTCCTTTTCCAAATCTATCACTTTTCATCCTGACATGTTTTCATAGAATCATAGAATCCATACAGTGTGGAAACAGGCCCTTCGGCCTAACAAGTCCACACCAAACCTCAGAACATCCCACCCAGACCCATCCCCCTATAACCCACCTAATCTACACCTCCCTGAACGCTACGGGCAATTTAGCATGGTCAATCCACCTAACCTGCACATCTTTGGACTGTGAGAGGAAACCGGAGCGCCCGGAGGAAACCCTGTACTTTTAACACTGCTAAAAACTAGCAGTTTTTATTCATAGGATGTGGGCATCACTGGGCAAGGACAGCAGTTTTTTTTCCCTAAAGGGGAAGATACGTTTTTGTGGAAATGGACACCATCAGGCCAGCTCTTTGTTCATAATTTTACTGAATTCCAATTGCAGCGTCTGTTGTGCTGGGATTTGAACCCACATCCCGAGAACATCAGCCTGAAGTTCTGGATTGCTAATCTACTGACATTAACACTGCACCATTGCCTCCTAAATTTGATGCATCATGTTGAACCAAAACACTTCTGGTCCACTCTTCAACCTGAACCCTGTCAATTGTAATCCCACTCCTCCATCCTGCTTGCCTCCCGAGTAATATTCCAGTTCTGTCTGTCTGTGTTCCAGTCTTTAAAATGCCATTCGTATTGTTAGCAATTCTCTGTGCTCTTCTTGTTCAGCTACCTGGTATTCTCGTGAGGGCTTGTACGTCAGAACTGGCTGACCCTAATTCTGCCCTCCCAGAGGGATTACCGGGCATGAACTACAAACAGCAATCCTTTGATGATCTCAGTTTTCCACTCTCTTGTCCTGAGAGACGAGTTGGAGTGCTTTGCCGCTGCTGGAGTTGAGATATGCTAACTCAGCACAGCTTGGACCTCGGGCTTGCAGTGGTTAAAGATGGAATAAGTGCAAACCATGGCTGGTTTGGCTCTTTTCAGGTTCTGTTTATAACATCACAGATGAGGGTGAAAAATTAAAAGGTAAAATCTGAACTCTGCAAATCCCTGCAGATTAGAAGTCACATGTATTGTACACGAACTATACAGGAGAGAAAAGCTTTTCACATAAGAGCAGCACATTGTTCGACCATAAGATATAGGGGCATAATTAGGCCATTCAGCCCATCGCTTGTGCCCCACCATCAGTCATGGCTGTTAGATTGTTTGGCTCTTTTAAATGGAGGGACAACTTGCTACTTGTCCGAATTAAGTTGCAACTTATTGTTTTGGCAGTTTATGTTGGCTTTTCATGGTACATGGGGACACACACACACACACACACACACACACAATATTTCAAAGGATTTCAACCAAAGCAAGTAACTATCTCAAGGATGAGTCAGTCATTGTTAAAGTGACCACTATTTGCGAATTTGTGGCTGTAAATTCTTTTCAAACAAGAACTGCATGTGAAGCAGTTCAGAGAATGTTTATGAAACTAATACCTGGGATGGCCGAGTTATCTTATGAGTAAAGGTTGAACAGGTGAGGTTTGTATTTCCACTGGAATTTAGAAGAATAAGATAAGATGTGATCGAAACATATAAGATCTTAGGTGGTCTTGACAGGGTGGAAGTGAAAGGTCCCCTTTATTCTGGTCCTATTTTGGGAGAATCTAGAACTAATCGTCAGCATTTTTCAAAAAAAGACAGAGATGGGGAGAATTATTTCTTTGAAGGTTGTGAGGATTGTAATTCTCTTCCTCAAAAGGCTGTGGAAGTAGGGTAGGTGAGAATGTGGAGTAATCTGATGAGCCATGATCTTATAGAATGGGCAAGTAGATTCAAGGGGCTGATTGGCCTTCTCCTGCTCCTAATTTGAATGTTTGCATGTAACAACCTCCAATAAAATAACATCTTTTAACTTCTAGTACCTCCCAAGGTGCCCCAGCAGCGAGAGATAACAGTTAAATCTCCCAGTTCTCAGTGTGAAGTCACATTGAGTGGGCGATTACTGCAGTTCCTGCCAAGATATTTAATTGGTTTCCATGTGAAAACTAATCAGAACCAGTGAAGCGTTCCTGACGTGGGGCAGGCAGGTAAAAGAAGACACCCAATAAAAAAGTTCAAACTGATGGACCTCCAGTGACACACCTTTACCACACCAGTGATCTGTATCTAATAAAGTCCCATTAAAATGAGAAAGCCTTTGGTCTATTGCTTTCAACCTTCCATTGACCTGTGAAGTCAGAGGATTTTGTCACAACGCCATGGATCTGCCTTATCTGAAGTGAATTGTTAATACATTATATCTTCATATCTCCTACGTTTTGTTCATCCAAACTCCATCCTAGGCTGTGTCCCACATGTTTCACCTTTCTAAGTCCTACCACCTTGAAAGTCTGCAGCACGTGGCATCCTTTTGATGATGGATCAGAAAGCGAAGTGAATATCTGTTGGATATCAGAGTTTGCCTCAGGTGCTGGAGGTCACATGTAGCACTGTGTTAGTTGTTGATCCCTGCAGCTGCAGTTGGCATGAGATTTGTTGGACTTGCTATTGGTCTTATCTGGAGTCTGTTAACTTTGCGGCTGGTTGTTACAACCCCACTCACAGATGCTCGGGGAATTCTTTAGCTTGTCTGGAGCTCTGAGCAGCAGTAAACCATTGGGACTGCAGTGAGTTTGTTCAAATAATTTGCCCCAAGTTGTCAGTCTGATACTCCATGTTGGGCAAGGTGCTGTTTGTAGGCTGGAGAAAGGCCACATTTGGAGTACTACACGCAGTTCTGGTCACCTTACCATAGAAAGGATATTATTAAAGTAGAAAGAAGAGTGCAGAAATGTTTTACCAGGATGCTACCTGGACTGGATAGCTTGAGTTATAAGGAGAGACTGGATAGGCTAGGGCTTTTTTCCCTGGAGCGTACGAGACTAAGGGGTGACCTTTAGGGGTCTATAAAATTATGAGAGGCATGGATAAGGTAGATAGCCAACAGGTTTACCCCATGGTAGAGAAATCTAAAACCAGAGGGTATAGGTTTAAGGTGAGAGGAGAGAGATACTAAAGGGCCCAGAAAGGCAATTTATTCACACAGAGAGTGGTGAATGTCTGAAACAGGCTGCCAGAGGAAGTGGTGGAGGCTGGTACACTTTTGTCATTTAAGAAACATTTAGACAGGTAGATAGCATCAGACGAGCAGGAAAGTTGATGTTTCGGGTCAGGACCCTGCTTCAAAAATGGGGGAGGAGGAAGGGAGCTCCGAAATAAAGAGAGAGAGAAGGGGTGGGGCTGGGGAAGGTAGATGGGATGGTGATAGGTGAGTGCAGGCAGTCCGTGACTGCTCCCAAGATGGAGTGTTCCACTCCCGAACATCCCAGATGTCCTCTTATTACAAGGACCACAGCTTCCCCACTTTGGTGGTTGAAAGTGCTCTCGAGCACAACTCTTGGGTTTCCCGCACCTCTGCCCTCACATCCCCTCCCCCCAACAAAAACAAAGACAGAATTCCCCTTGTCCTCATGTATCACCCCATTAACCTCCAGATCCAACGTATCATTCGCCACCATTTCCGCCACCTGCAGTCTGACCCCACTATGAAGGATATATTTCCCTCCACACCCCTATCTGCCTTCCGGAGGGTCTGCTCTGTCCGCGACTTCCTCTTCCGCTCCACACTCCCCACTAGCCCCACCACCCCCGGCACCTTTCCCTGCCACCGCAGGAAGTGCTACACCTCCTCCCCCTCACCTCCAACCAAGGAGCCAAGAAGCCTTCCACATCAGACAGATGTTCACCTGCACATCCGTCAATGTGGTCTATTGTATCTAATGCTCCCGATGTGGCCTCCTCTACATCGGTGAGACCAAGCAGAGACTGCTTTGTAGAGCACCTACGTTCGGTTCACAACAAACGACAACACCTTCCAGTCGCGAACCATTTCAACTCCTCCTCCCACTCCCTGGATGACATGTCCATCCTCCAGTGTCACAATAACGCCACTCGGAAACTGGAGGAGCAGTACCTCATATTCTGCCTTGGGAGCATACAGCCCAATGGTCTCAATGTGGACTTTATCAGTTTCAAAATCTGGCCTGGCCTCATTCCATGACCAACCCTCCCTCTCATCCCGCCTCCTTGACCTGACACAACCTATCCATCTTCGCTGCCATCTACCTGCCCCTTCCATCTCACTGACCAATCCCCACCAGTCCCTACCTGCACTCAACTGTCACCAACCCACCTCCTTACCCAGCCCCACCCCTCCTCTCTCTTTATTTCTGAGCTCCCTTCGCCCTCCCCCATTTCTGAAGAAGGGTCCCGACCCGAAACGTCAGCTTTGCTGCTCCTCTGATGCTGCCTGGCCTGCTGTGTTCCTCCAGCTCCACACTGTGTTGTCTCTGACTCCAACATCGGCAGTTCTTACTATCTCTCGACAGGTAGATAGGAGTGGAGGGATGTGTACCATTTGGGCTGAAGGGCCTGTTTCCATGCTGTAAACCTCTTTGGCACAGCTTGACACTGAAAATCCCACGATTCAGTGTTTACGGTTGTTCCTCATTCATGGAATAAGTGCAAATTTTACATTTGAGAAAAGAAAGAGTTGTATTTTTATCGCACCCTTCATGATCAGAGGACGTCAGCTATAGATTGACAACAGATGTCAGCATTGCCACAGCCATGTCAAATCTCAGCAATTAATTCCAAAACACACATTTGAATTTACAATCCATTTAGGGTTAGTATTAGGGTGAGCCTATGCACATTGCGAGATAACAAGCGTGGGGCTGGATGAACACAGCAGGTCAAGCAGCATCATAGGAGCAGGAAAACTTGACGTTTCGGGCCTAGACCCTTCATCAGAACAGTACCTTTTATCTCCTATGCACATTGCTGTTCAGTTGCAAAAAATGCTGTGTTTTCTTCTGTTTGCTGTGCTGTTACTTTGACGGGACATAAATATTCAACATAGTGTACAAATCAAGTGCGGTGCATTTTCCCATTCATTCCATTTTCCATGAACAATCCATCAGTGTAATTCCCTCCTTTCCCCTTCTGCAGATGGTTTGTTTTTGCAGTTTATGTTGGATTGCTTTCTGGCTGCAAGTCGTTTTGTTACTTTGAGCACCTATGTATACAAGTATCAGTTGTAACAATGCAGAATTCAATCTTCAAGGAGATTTTATGCTTCAGAAACCTGTACATATGCTAAAGTTTCAATGAGACAGCATACAATGCGATGCAGAATGTGTTGAGGTAATTTCGAGCATTAGTATAGCGTACACTGTTTCAAACACAGCTCTTCGTGGTTCTTAGGTGGCGGATGCCGGGCCATTGAGTACATTTAAGGACGAGATAGACAAATTTTTAATTAGAAATGGGTCAAAGGGTTGTGGGGAGAAGGCAGGAAAATGGAGTTGAGGCCGAGATGAGATCAGCCACAAAAACAGAAGTTGCTGGAAAAGCTCATCAGTTCTGGGAGCATCTGTGAAGAAAAAAAAGCAGAGTTAACGTTTCTGGTCCAGTGACCCTTCCTCAGAACTGATGGTAGTTGGGAAACGTCGGTTTATATGCAGAAAATAATGAGAGGGATGGGGTAGGGAGTAAATGATAGGATAAAGGATAGAGCCCGAAGAGAGATAAGAGCAGGTCGATAGACAAGGGAGTTGCTAATGATCAGGCTGGGAGGGTGAATAGCTGTTAATGGAGACTGTTGATGGTTAACAATAGGTAGTGTGTAATGGCAGGCTATGTGATAACAAGGACTGGTGTGTGGAGTAGGAGGCTAGGACGTGGGAGTGTTTAGGCCGTAAAATTATTGAACTCGACATTGACTCCAGAGAGTTGCAGGGTCCCCAAGTGGAAAATGAGGTGTTGTTCTTCCAGCTTGTGTTGAGCTTTGCTGGAACACTCCTGCAAGTCTGAGACAGAGATGTTGGCCAGGGAACAGGGTGGTGATTCTGTGAAGCGGTCCCCCTGTCCACGCTTCGTTTCCCCAATGTAGAGGAGACCGTATTGTGAGTGGCGAACGCAACAGACTAGATTCTGGGAAGTGCAGGTGAAGTGTTGCTTCACCTGGAAACTATGTTTGGGCCCTTGGATACTGGGGAGGGAGGAGGTAAAGGGACAGGTGGGTAAACGAAGCTATTGTTTACTCCCTGCCCCATCCCCCTCCCTATTTTCTGCATATCAACCTTCATTTTCCCAGCTACCATCAGTTCTGAGGAAGGGTCACTGGACCCGAAACATTAACTCTGATTTTTCTTCACAGATGCTGCCGGACCTGCTGAGCTTTTCCAGCAACTTCTGTTTTTGTTCCTGATTTACAGTGTCCGCAATTTTTTAGGTTTTTATGAGATCAGCCACGATTGTAGTAAATGGTGGAGCAGTCTCGAGGGGAATTGCCTTCTCCTGCTCCTAGTTCTTTTGTAGTTCTACCTTTTGATCTCTATGTTCCATGCATTCTGCCACTAAATGGCATAAAAATGACATCAGAATACCGACACAAAGTCCACAAAATGCACTTAACCCCAGTCTCTTGTAACCATTTTGTTGCTGTCATTTTATTGCCCTCACAAATTCTTCCAAATGTTCCACTGCTATAAACACCAGTGACCTATTTAATATTTCCAAGACCATTAGCTCCTTGTATCTGGTTTCCGCTCATGTTGAAGCTGGTTTTTAAAGTTTGAATCCGCTGAGTCTCAATAGATTGGAGAAGTTTTGTGTGAGCTGGATCTATGTTGTGCACTGCATGCAAACTACTGCATTATCACTGTCCAGGCATTTTTAAACAAACTTTAACTTAAGATCCATAGATTTTAAAACCGTTCTTTCAGGTATAGATTCCTGTGATTAAGAATTTAGTAAAATAGCCCATTCAGAATGACTGATCTTTTCAGCTACGCCAGAAATATAATGCTTTCAACCATAAAACTTGTTCCTCAACCCCAAGGCATTATCTACAACCATGGCGTAGCTTATGGGTTTGTTTATAGCCTGATGGTGTTTTATGATAAATTAATCATTTGAAACAGTATGAAGCGTAGTGTGATGATCTTATCCCCATTATATAAACAGGGCCCTTAACTTAATTTTTTTTAAAGATTCCTCAAGTTAGTATGATCCAGCTGGAAAGTCAGAAGGTGCAAATGTGGTGCTAAAGGCACTGGAGGTAGCAACATTGAATATTTTAAAGTAGATGGGATAGATAGATTTTTCTGAGGAAAGTGTATCAAAGGTTATGGGGAATAGATGGGAATGTGGGGTTTGAAACGCAAGCAGATTACCTGATAGTCTGATTGAATGAGAAAACAGGCTGAAGGCCCAAATCACCTGCTTCTGCACTAAGTTGTAAGTTTGTATATGTGCACTTCTTGATGTTACCTATCTCATATATAACCATCTCCATTCATTCTAAGTATTCAAAGCTTAGGAGAGCTGATGCCTAGCAGTGTTATACTGGACTGTTAATCCAGTGACCCAGGTAATGTTCTGGGCACTTGGGTTCGAATCTCGCCATGGCAAATGGTGGAATTCAATTTGAATTCAATAGAAAGGAAAAACTCTGGAATTAAGAATCTAATGTTGAATCTAATGAATCCATTGTTGATTTTTGGGAAAACCCGTTTTGGTTCACTGATCCCCTTTTAGGGAAGGAAACTGCTATCCTTACATGCTCTGGCCTACATGTGACTCCAGATCCACAACAATGTGCTTGACTCTTAACTGCCCTCTGGGCAATTAGGAATGGGCAATAAATGCTGCCTAGCCAGCGACGCCCTTATCCCGTGAATGAATAAAAAGAAAGCCTTTGCTCTCTCAGACCATTATTGCATTTGGCAGGCACCTGTGTAAGTAAGATGGAAGTAAAATTTCAATGGGCTGGTTTTCAATAGGTCCCGTCTCAGCCAAGATTTGTCATGCATAACCAAATTCTGTTAAACTTTGGATGTCTTTACCATGGAGGACTCTGTATTTGCAGTTGCTGGGCATATTCAGGATTAAAATTGGTAGATTTTGGACTGTATGGGACTTGGGAGTAGTTCAGGAAAGTGTCACAGAGGTAGAACATTAGCTATGTTTTATTGAATGTTACATTGAATGATAGTGTAGGCACGAAGGGCTGAATAGCCGACTCCAGCTCCTATTACTTAAGTTCTTGTCAACCTCCGGGTGTTCCGGTTTCCTCCCACAGTCCAAAGATGTGCAGGCTACGTGGATTGGCCATGCTAAATTGCCCGTGGTGTTCAGGGATGTGTCGACTAGGTGGGTTATAGGGGGATGGGTCTGGGTGGGATGCTTTGAGGATCGGTGGGGACTTGTTGGGCCGAAGGGCCTGTTTCCACACTGTAGGGATTCTGTGATCTGACTAGAGTTGTTGGTTCTTGATGTACCCTTCACTATCTTGCATTCAGTTGAATCTTGTCAATTTGGGAGTTTGCATTGACCCTCTCAATGACATCTTGCCATGCCTGCTGCATCTCTTGGAGGACGGATGGCATCTGTATCTCTCAATCAATCCAACAATTCACGCTTCCTGTACTTTGTCGGTGAAACAAAATTTCCTTTTCCTCCTTGGCTGTTTTTTTTAGGCGGGGAAATTGCACAGTAAATAGCAGTGTTTAAATTCCATGCTTCTACTTCAGATTCTCAAACTGTTCTAACTCTTGCAAAGTGTCGCCTTTAATAATTCTGTCGTGTATCCTCTTGTACACTTTGCAGTGTGCTCTTTATAGCTCGTGCAGTATTTGGGCAATTTTAGGAGTGAAATGGATGTATTTGTGAGCATTCTGTATTACCTTAGTAATATATAAACACTACTCAGCTAACCTTTCCTCAGCAGATAAACAACTACTTCTGCCTTTTTTGTAGGATGCCAATTCTGACCTTTTGCCCATCCCCAATTTTAATTAATCCATCTTTGGCTACCGAGGTCCTATGGTCTGAAATTACTCCCCGAAAGCTTTCTGTCGTTCTGTCTCTCTTCCATACCTCTTCTCAGACATCCCCTAAAACCCCACCTCTTTGACCAAGCATTTGGCTATGTGACCCTATATCCCATGTGGCTCCTTTGAAGCACCTCAGCGTACTTTGCGACATCAAAGGGGCTATATAAATGCATGTTGCCATTGAATCTTTTACCTTGGTCTCACAGTAAAACAAAATTACCCCATTTTGATGATTTGTGTAGATCCAGTCATTGACCATAAAATGTGGCCCTTTTAATGTGTGGTTGAATTGGCTTTTATACTGCCGTCTGTTTTCTGATAATACTTGAATTACCGATTACTACTTGGCTCTTGATTCTGATGAGAAAACAATTGACCGAAAAATAGCTGGTAAGAAGCACCTTTGCTCCATTAAGTGAGGAACCAAAGGGTAAGAGACAAACAAGGATGAAACATGTTGGTTTTTTTTTGGAATGTGATTCATTGCTTAGGCAGCTGTCCCAAGAGCAACACAATTTCTTTCAGATTAAAGCAGACAGCTTCCTTATATTGTTGACATATTGTAAAGCATGGCAAAATTTGTAAGCACTGCTGAAATCTCAGCAGACAGTTTGTAGTGCAGTGCAATGAGTACGAGTTAAAGGTCATCCTTTCATTCCTCCTGATGGGTCTGTTTTTTTTTGTTGTATCTCTGCACCAATTTCAATCAGTGACAACACATGTGGAACTGTAGTATAATCAATAAATCACAAGACAGGTAGGCGCTGGTGGTGTTCTGCCAAATAAAGGCATAGCTCTAAATATGGCAAAGATTCCAGTCAGGTAGTCAACTTCACCATGCAGTAACATTACTTCTTTACGAATTGGGCACTGTGCCAGTTGTCAACCCCAAATAAGGGTCACTTCTCACTGTGTTCTTCAGTATGGTTCTCTGAAATCTTCAGAAAATTACAGTAACGGAGGAACTGATTTCAGCTAAGTCTCGCTTTCCTGCTTTCTGTCAGCAGTGTTTTTAATGTCTGCTTGAGATAATTACCCGCTCCTTTTTTCCCAACGTTGTGACATATGACAGCACTGATCACCACTTGTGACAGGATACTGCACATTCTGATAACTGTGGGCGAAATCCTAACCATTGCATTTACGTAGCTACTGCTCAATTAAGAATTGACAGCAGTCTGATTGGCTGCTATGTCCAGTTTTGGAGGTCATGTTTTTCAAAGTTGCCTTGCTTCACTGCAGTAACTTGTGGCAGAAATACAGGGAAACCCTGTAAATGTGCACAACTGAGAAAAGTTTATTCAGACTCCTTGTCCAGGCCATTTTGCACTTGCACTTGAGACTGCTGGGGGTTGGTTAGCTTAGGCGGCTGGTTTGTGATGTGGATTGGTGCCAATTCCATGGGTTCAATTCCCACACCAGCTGAGGTTACCATGAAGGACTCTCCTTCTGAACTTCTCCCCTTGCCTGAGGCATAATGGCCCTCAGGTTAAACCACCACCAGTCCTCCCTCCAATGAGAGAGGAGCCCCATTCACGGACTATGGCGACGTTCCCCTTCCCTTTTTGAGACTGCTCCATTCGTTTCTATCTTGCATTTCTGCTATTTGCCATAGCAAGTATTTTGTCTGCTTCACATCTCAATGAGCTTGAAAGCTCTAAATAACCTGATAAATGATTTGCTTTTCTTCCAGGTTTTGCTGTGCAAATTAGTATCAATGGTATCACTGCAGGATGACACAAGGCTGATAAATATGCTGTTAATATTTCGTATGTCAAAAATACGTAGCATGAAATATGGCTTACAGATAAGGTGCAGATTTCCATAAATGCCGTTGGGTGTTTTGTTTTCCACTCACTTTCTGGGAAAGTCAGCATGGATATAAAATAAGTGACCCCACCCCCACCCCATCCCAGGTTTATGCCTGCAACAACTTTCTTTGTTAATATTAGTGCTTTAAGGAATGCGTCTGCAAAATGGATTTGGGTGCATTATAAAGCCAGAGACACAAAAGAACAAAAGTTTTCTAAAGCTTTGTTGCCCATTCCCCATCTGTTATTGCTGACAATAGTTGAATGTTACTGTTGTCTTTACAGATTATGAAGGAGGTGCGGAGAGCACTTGGTAATGCTTCAGCTGATGACAGCAAGCTTCTGCTGCTTAGCGCTGTAGGGAGCGTGTTCTGCAGCGGCCTAGACTATTCCTACCTTATTGGCAGGTTGTCCAGTGACAGAAGGAAAGAGAGCACTCGGATTGCAGAATCAATAAGGTATTTTGTCAACGGCGAAAGACTGTGTATTTGAATTGCATGCAAGTTGTAGAAATGGCTTGAAACATACAGCACGCAATACTCAGCAATCTTCAGACAAAACGCAGAGAAAGCAGGTTCATCTTTCAGCTAGTCACAGAAGGTCGATCACACATTTCAGACACTTGACAGATCTGCCTTTCTTTTCCAGCATTTTCTATTTTATTTCAGTGTTTGCAGTTCTTTTTCCCTTCTTTGAACATAGGCACCAGAGTACGCCATTTAGGCCCTCAAGCCTGTTCTATCATTCAATGACCGATGTGTAGCCTAACTCCATATACCTTCCCAAGGCTCCATATACCCTAACACCCTCGCTTAACAAAAATTTATTGATCTCAAATTTAAAACTAATGACTGATCCAGGATCTACTGCTGTTTGTGTAAGAGAGTTCCAAACCTCTACCACCTTTGTGTTGAAATGCTTCCTAATACCTTTCCTGAATGGTCTGCCCATAATTCTCAGACTATTCCCCTAGTTCTAGAATCCCCAACCAACAGAAATAGTTTATCTTTATCCACCTTGTCCTTTCCTTGATCTGACCACCAAAATTTTTTTTCTTTTCTTGGCACTTGGGCATTGTAGGCAAGGCCAGCATTCGTTGCCTGTCCCTACTTGCCCTTTTACTGAGTGATATTATAGGCTGTTTCAGAGGGCAGTTAAGTGTCAACCCTGTTGCTGTGGGCCTGAAGTCGCCTGTAGACCAGACCAGGGAAGGACAGAAGATTTCCAGTGGTTTCGCTGGTGACGAGCTTTAATTCCAAAATAATTAATTACATTTAACTTCCATCAGCTGCAATGGTGGGGTTTGAACCTGTATCCCCAGAGTGTTTGTCTTCAACCTCTGGATCACGAGTTTAGTGACATTAGTGCTAAGCTGCTGCCTCCACGCCTGTTTCAGATATCCACACAAATAAATCTACACATCTGTTTTCATCATGGGTTGTCTTGCTTTCCTGGAAGCAGAGTCCTGGCGATTTTTACTAATATTTCCAAACTGGCCAGTGAGCAGGCAAGGCATTAAGTAGGACCAGTACCAAGGAAGAGTTATTTCGGAACTCAAAATTTTTTTTTCTGAAGAAGGGTCTGGGCCCGAAGCGCCAGCCTTCTGCTCCTCTGATGCTGCTTGGCCTGCTGTGTTCATCCAGCTCTGCACCTTGTTATCTCAGAATGTTACCACTGTTTCTCTCCACACGAATGCTGCCAGACCTGCTGAGTTTCTCCAGTAATTTCAGTTTTAAATTCAGATCACCAGCATTCACGGGAATTCGCTTGTACTAAGTAGGACTAGCTCAGCAGAAGCTAGAACTCATTTATCAAGTGGGGCAGCATGGTGGCTCAGTGGTTAGCTCTGCTGCCTCACAGCTCCAGGGACTCGGGTTCGATTGCATGCTCGGGTGACTGTCTGACTGGAAGCTGTTCATTCTCCCTGTGTCCGTGTGAGTTTCCCACAGCATAAAGATGTGCAGGTTAGGTGGATTGGCCATGCTAAGTTGCCCACAGTGTCCACGGATTTATAGGTTAGGTGGATTAGCCGTGGGAAATGCAGGGGGAATTGGGGTGGGTCTGGGTGGGATGCTTTTCGGAGGCTCAGTGTAAACTTGATGGGCCGAATGGCCTGCTCCCACACTGTAGGGATTTCATGAAGTTGCTTTGATTTGCAGAAGCCTTTAGATGTCTTGTGTCCTGTAAGCAAGGTGGACACTAGTGCATTGACAAAGGACAATGGATGGATCCTGGATCCCCATGTACTTCCCTTACCCTGGCTCAAAGTACAAACCAAAGGGCCATTTAAAGAGCAACAGCAGCCGTCAATGAGTGTTAGTAGATTTGGCACTTAACACGTCCAATCATGGTGAGGCACTGCAATGTATAAATAGAATGCTGAGCAATAAAGTTAATCATATTACATGCTGGGGCACAATGTGCCAAAACCTAACAGTACTGTACTCTGATCAGACCACACCTTCGGTACTGTTCCAAATTTGTCACAAACTGGCACGTCCATCTGCACACAGCATGGAGAAGAAGATCAGGGGACAGAACTGTCATAAAAGTCTGGAAAAACTGGAGTGGCTAAAGGTTGCAGACCTAGACAATGCAACCTTTGTTATTCTTGCGTCCCTGACGATTAAGAAAAAAATGAGCGAAAATGTTCCAGTCCTAAAGATAATTTAAAACAACAATTTATGACTTCAGAAATATCAGACCGCGTTGAGGAGGTTTTCTTCTCTCACAGTGGTTTGAGAGTCTTTGGAACTCTCTTCCTCAAAAGACAGTGGAAGCTGAGCCTGCGAATCTTTTCAAGGCAGAGGTGGATAGATTCTTAATGAACAAGGCAGTGAAAGGTGGTTACGGATAGACAGGGATATGGAGCAATCAGACAAACCATGGTCTTAGAGAATCACTTAGCAAGCTCAAGGAACTGAGTGGCCTACTCCTGCTTCTGAGCCCTGTATTCATTTGTTTGTTCATATGACGGCGAGATAGTAGCGGTAATCCAGGGATCTGAGGGACCCAGGGGACACCAGTTCAATTCCCCGTGATGGCAGCTGGTGGATTTTGAATTCCGTTATCAAATCTAGAATTGAAAACTAACATCAGCAATGCTGACCGCAACATTATTGATTGCTCTAAACACCCATCTAGTTCAGTGTTGTCCCAGAAAGAAAGAAATTTGTGACTCCAAACCACAATAATATGGATGTCCCTTAAACAGCCTCTGAAATGGGCTGAGCAGAATGCTCAGTCAAGGGCAGTTAGGGAACAAATGCACCAACACCCCATCTCATAAAAGACTAAAGCAAAAATAAATAGATGATGTACATGCTCTCTGGCATTCATTATTGATTGCATTTAGTTCTTTTAACACACTACTGCTTGCTCACCCGGTGAGCCAGTAGTGGTAATCTCGAGTTGCTATTTGTATTTTGAGTATTCGACCCAATTAATTATATCCATTACTTTATGTGGCAGCACATCAGTGTCTTTCAGGCAGGAATATCCCAATGGAGCATATCCATTAGGCAGTGTATGTCATAGCTTCAGTTAATTAATACAGGTCTGAGTTTCATAGTGTTGAAAGAATGTTTCTATGGGTTCTTTAGGAAGAGCCCTTTGATGGAGAAAATCTGATTTTGTTCTACGTTCTAAAATGGGATGTAACCTGGCCAGGATAGATGTATAATTTATTGATTCTTTGCTCTATTAATAATACATCCAAACCCAAACAAACCTGACTAGATGGAATCCTGTTGTGTTTTTCTGGCTTTCTGTTTCATTCATCTCAACTGCTTGTGGATCTCGGTGTGTGGAAAATGGCTATAGAGTTTGTCCAACAAATGACATTCACTGTAGTCCATTCAGAGATAAAAGGACCAGCTGCTTTTATTTTACCCTGTAAATTCAAGCCTCTTTAATGAGATTAACTTTGGCTGATATATAATGAATTTAAGAAAAGTACTGCTAAAATGATGGATCTTCCTGTTTCTCTGATTGTGGTTGATATTTCTTTAAAACTCAGCTAATCTCCAGACAGAGTTACCAGCTAGCTGTCTCATGGTTTTCAAGTAGACCATTGAGTCAGAGAATAATACAGAACAACACATTATATGGCTCTCATGCTGTGCTGTACAGTTCTTCAAAAGAGTATCCAATTAGTCTCATTCAGCTGCTCTTTCCCCTTAGACCTGAGGTTTCTTCGCGTTCAAATATATCCAATTCTCTTTTCAAATTGGCTATCGAGTCTGCTTCTGTCATTCTCTCGGACAGTGTATTCCCAATTGCAACAACCTGCTGGTTATTAACAAAAAAAATTCTCTTCAACTCCCCTTGAACCTGTACACTGCTTCTGGGACTAACTCACCTCCTGGTTGTATGAAGCCTGCCCCGAAGCACAATGTGATTCCATACTCTCCACATACCTGGATGGGTGCAGCTCCAACAACACCCAATAAGTTCGAGAGCATTGAGAACAAAGCAGCCCACTGACTGACATCCCATACACCACCTTCAACATTCACTTCCTTCAACAGTGATGCTCAGTGGCTGTCATGCGTACCACCTACAAGATGCACTCCAGTAACCAGCCAAGCTTGTTGCACACTTTCCAAACCCATGATAACTACCAACTAGAAGTAAAAGGGCAGGAAATGCATGGGAACGCCACCAGCTGCAGGCTCCCTCCAATTCGCACGTCCTCTTGACTTGGAACTAAATCTCTGTCACTGGACCTAAATCCTGGAACTCCCTTCCTAACAGCGCTCTGGGTGCCCATACATCTCAAGGGTTGCAGCAGTTCGAGAAGGCAGCTCACCATCACCTTCTCCAGGACAATTTAAGGATTGGGAGTAAATGCTTACCTAGCCAGAATGCCCACATCCCACGAACAAATATAAAAAATCATTTTGAAGTATTGACTGCTCATGATAAACTGAATGTTACTTTTTGAATCTAAGAGAGTGGTTATCCAAAATGCAGCTCAATCTCTTAATGCTTTTCCAAGATAGATGGGAGGGCAAGTAGTGAGAATGGCACAGAGTCTTCAGAGGGAAATTAAACAGGTTAACTGAGTGCACAATTACTGGCAAATGGCATATAATGGAGAAATGTGACTTTGTTCTTTACTTTGGCAGAGAGAGGAGATAAATATTGTTTAAATGAAGAAGGTCTGCAGGGATTTGAGGGGTCCTCATGCATAAATCACCAAATCTCTGTCATACGAGTTTATCAGGAAATAAGCAAGGTAAATAAAATGTTGGCCTTAATTTTAAAAGGGAATGGAGTGTAAAAATAAGGAAGTTTTCTTAAAACTAAACAAGTTACTAGTTAGGCCATGCTTCGTACTGTGAACAGTTTTGGTCCTTTTATGTAATTAAAGGTATACTGGGATTGGAGCCAGACCAAAGATGGTTTACCATGATGATCCTGGGTATGAAAGGATTTTCTTGTGAAGAGATGTTGAGTAGATTGGGTCTGTGTGGAGCTTAGAAGAATGAGAGGTGACCTTATTGAAAAATTTAAATTTCTTACAGGATTTGATAGGGTAGACGTTAGTGGTTGTTTTCTCCCTTGTGGGAGACTCTAGGACCAGAGGGCATAATAATCTTAGAATAAGGGATTGCCCATTTAAGACAGATGGGGAGGATTTTCTTCTCTGAGTGGGAAGTGATTCTGTGAAATTCGTTACCACGAGGACTGCAGAGGCTGCATCACTAAGTATGTTTAAGGTTGAGATGGACTAACTTTTAATCATTAAGGGAATAAAAGGTTTTGGCGAAAAGGCAGGAAAGTGGAGTTGAGGATTATCGATCGGCCATGATCTCTTTGAACAATAGAAGACAATCGATGGGCTGAATGTCCTACTTCTGCTGATTGAGAAGAGTGTTACAGCTGCAGAGAAGGTGTATAATGAGTGAGATCAACATTAAATCAGAACTTTGCAAGGTCCATTCAGAAGTCTAATAACTGTGGGGAAGAAGCTGTTCTTGAATCTTTTGGTATGTGTGTTTAAGCTTTTGTCTCTTCTGCCCAGTGGAAGAAATTGGAAGAGATTATAATCAGGATGGGGGTGGGGGAGATATTTGATTATGTTGGCTGCCTTCCTGAGGCAGCAAGAATTATAAATGGAGTCAGTGGATGGAAGATTGGCTTTCAAGGTGGACTGGGCTGTGTTCACAACTCTTCGCAACTTCTTATGGTTGTGGAATTGCAGTGCCATACCAAGCCGTGATGCGTCTGGATAGAATGCTTTCTGTGGTGCATCTATAAAAATTGGTTCACGATATTGCTGACTGCACGACATCTTCCCAGACCTTTCATGTGATGTGGGGGAATTGTTGGCTGGGCTAGCATTTATTGCACATGCCTAATTAGCCTTGAAGAGGTGGTCGTGAGCTACCTCCTTGAGGTTCTGCAGTCCATTTGGTGTAGATAGACCTACAAAGCCATTAGGGAGTGAGTTCTAGGATTTTGATCCAGTGACTGTGGAGGAACAGCAATATATTTCCAAGTCTGGTTGCTGAGTAGTTTGGAGGGGAACTTGCAGGTGGTGGTGGTATCTGTTGCCATTGTCCTTTTAGATGGAAGTAGTTTTGTGTTTGGAAGCTGCTGTCAAAGGAGCTTAACTGCTATCTGAAATGATGTCACAAGCCAGAGTCGATACAGTGTGGTGCTGGAGGAACAACAGGTCAGGCAGCAGGACCTGATGAAGGGTCTAGGCCCAAAATGTCAACTTTCCTGCTCATCTGATGCTGCCTGACCTGCTGTGTTCCTCCAGCTCCACACTGTATTGACTGAACTCCAACATCTGCAGTTCTTGTTATCTCCTGATGTCACAAGCCACTCAGTTCAAGGTCAGTTAGCAATGGGCAAGAAATGCTGGTTTTTTGAGTGACAGCCACATCCCATGAGAGAATAATAAAGAATGACTGACTGCACTGAAGTTTTGGATGGCTGCCCCTGTTTGGTTTGCAAAACTGAACAGAAATTGAACATTATCGTTGTGGAGCATAAAGAGCACATTTTAAAAGTGATGCAACTTTATTTGACCACCAATTGTAAAAATATACCTGGAAACAAATTTCATCTGATTCCTCCCACCCCTCTGCCATCTTCAAAAGACATTCAAAAGATTCCTGTGAATGAAGGTGTTGAGAGATAAATGTCACGATCAAAGATTTCACCATTGGCACCTTTAACCTACGTTGTCATGTTTATTCTTTTTACAAATGAGAAAAAGCTTTCTCGAGCAAAAGTGGCACTGTACCACTTTCAGCTAAGAAAATGGAATCAATTATTCCCATTGCTTTCTGTGGAAATAAAGACTTGCATTTGTATAGTGGCCTATATGACCTCTGGACATACCTGCATGCTTTACAGCCAATGGAGTAGTTACCTGATGTGCATTTGCTTTTGGATTGTAGGAAATGCGGTAGCTACTTTGCACACAGCAAGCTTCCACAAACGATGGTGTGATTTAGGACTGAGTTGAGGGGAACATCTTCTCCCAAAGGATTGTGAATCCGTAGAATTCCCTGCCCAGTGAAGTAGTTGAGGCTACCTTATTGAAAGTTTTTAAGGCAAAGATAGATGGATTTTTGGTTTGGATTCATACCAACTGGCTTTATAAATTGCTATCATAACTCTTTGGATGGTGTTGAGCAAATGAGGCTGACGCAGGGGATTGAAGCTTGTGCCATTGCTGAGTCTCAGTGCCTGACAGCTGCCACTAGCTTAGCCAACACATTTTATCACGTTCTTCTCAATGTGAGCTGGCAGTGGAACTGGCTTGGAAACCAACGTTGAGTTCAGAATGCCCGCTTCTCCTGAATCAATGTTCCAGTGCTCTCAGTAACTCCAGATATCTAACATGTGTGAACTCATTGTAAACACATGTTTGATTGCCTCCTCAATTCTTTGGAAAGGTGTGGTCATTTGGGTGTTGATCAAGATTAACTCACACTGTGGGATATAGAGATTTTTCAAACTGCTGCCAGTGAGATGGGAGAAGCAGCACATGCAGATGTTGCAAATGAGGTCTCTGAGGCCAGAGCCACAAGTATCACATTCCCAACTCTTGCACTGACAGAAGGACAGTGGTTTTGTCCTGCAGTCCATATTTGTTCATTGCTACAAAAGAGCTGGACGCTGCAGTTCCCAAACAGCTACTGGGGTCAGGGCAGTAACATCCAGGTAGAGTATGACTGGGGGAGAAACAATGTTGCTTGGCAGATCAACATGTTGACTGAATCCCTTTAGCCCCTTCTTCACAGCTGATCATAGTAGTGTATGCATGCAGAGAAAAAGAGGCGCAGTTTTCTCTCCACAGATGCTGCCGGACCCACTAGGTGAGCGAGACCACTTGTGGAAAGCCCATATTGTGGAGAGACTGCAGACTACAGAAGGACTGTAACATTTATCTTCTAACTTTATTTCGTTATCTTCCTAATTTATACTGTGGAGAACTGTTATGTAGAACTTCTAGCTTTTCTCTTTATTTCTCTATTTTTGTACCTAGTCTGTTTTAGTACCTAAGATTTATACTTAGGTACTTTGTATATAAGATGGTCCCTGGGAGGCGACATTGTACACATTTCACTGTACTCCTGTACTTTATATTTGAGTACACATGACAATAAACCTAATTCTAATTCTTGGCTTCTCCAGCAATTTCTGTTCTTTTGTTTCAGATGTCTGTTTCATTTTAATACGTATGCAGTATCGTGTGTGTGTGTGTGTGTGTGTGTGTGCGCGCGCGCGCGCGCATTTGTATGCTTTTGTGTGTTGCGGGTTCAACTATTTACAATCTGTATCAGCCACATGGAAGGAGGGGACTGCATGTATAGTTGCTAACGTTGCCAAAAAGGAAAGGATAACTAGGAAGGCAAGATGTGAAGAGAATATGAAGGGTTTGCAAAGATTTATAGACAGGTTAGGTGAGAAAGTTGGTGGCAAGCTTCTTAACAGTGTTGTTGGAGCTGTTGCAAAGTTATGTAGACTACATGTGAATTGGAAAGCAGGAAGTTAGAATTTGTTTGTAAAAATGATAGGGCGAAGCATGCGTAGTCCCTTTAAGAGGTGCAGGGCTTTTCTAAGCTTGGAGTTTTAAATGAAAATGTGTCTAAGTAGCTGAAGATGTATAGCCAGTTCTGAAATGGAAACATGTATCAATTGGCTGTGTGATTGGAAACCTTAGGCTGGTTTTTAATGTTTTGACAACTAGCTTGAAGATCAGCCAATTAATTTAAACCAAGCACTTAGAGAATAAAAACCAATTGAATTTAAATGTGATGGTTTTGAACGCCTCAGACCAAAGCTATTATAAGAAAATTGATGGTCATCGGTAGTATATAAGAAGAAGGTCTTTGAAAATCGGTGTGAGACCAAGCTGCCATCTGAAGAGTAAATATCTGGCTCTCACAGAAATCTCTAAGCTCTATGAGAAAGCACCATCTATTCATAAAGATACTACAGCACTGCTAACTGAGATTCCTGACAGAAGAATTCACAGAGAAAGCATTGCTGACAGAAAGATCAACGGAGAAGGCAAAGAACATTCCAAAAGACTTAACCTGGCTGTACTTTTGAGAGTCTAAGTTTTAGTTTATTTTTAATTATTACTTGGGTTTTTATATGTGGAACTTATATGTATTGGAACAGCATACTATTAGAATTTTGTTCTCTTTGAGAATAGTTAGTAGTTAAGGGGGAATTGTTTAATTTGTTAGTAGTTCTGTTAATTTGTTCACTGTTAGGGTTAAATAAATAAATTGTTACTTGTTGCTCATAAAGTGAATATTAGGGATTTTCTTTCGTTTAACCACTCCTTTTTAACAGATTGGGTGAGGTGAGGCCAGCTTCTATGGGTGTTTCGGGTTTAATTATCAGAAGGGGACCTCTACCCCTGCCATAACAGATTGGGGGCTTGTGTTTCAATTTTAATTGTCAGAGGGATTTGACCTCCCCTTCCCAACCGAGTTGCATTCATCCAGGCAAGTGGGGTATATGCACCTTCCCCATACCCCTTAATTCCCTTTAAGTTAAGTAGCCAATAAGTTATCTACCTGTATCCTAAATGTACAGCAGACGTTTTATTTACCGGCACTTAATCAACCAACAGGCTTGATAAACTAACAAAAATTATACACCTCAAAATATTATGATGTCCAAGTATTTATGCTGTGAATAAAGTGTAACAGGTGAGACATATAACCCCTGCATTATGTCTGTATTACCTACTGTGTGTTTTTATGGAGACTTTTTGAGGGATATTGATATCTCACAGCTTTGCTTGCTCAGAAGTTACTGCGTTTATGCGTACCTCTTAACTATCTGGAATATTATCCAGAATATACTCCTGGTCCCTTTAGTGCCTTTAACAAAAAGCTTGCTACACTCAATAACTGAGCCTCCACTGCTGTATGGGGTAGAACGAAGAAATTTCTCGCTATCCTAATCTTATCTTCTTTTGAAACTGTGGGATCATTTTCTAGGTTCCCGAAAAGGGGAAACGTTTTCTCAGCTTCTGTCCAGTCCATCCTCCTTGGGACTTTTATGTTTCTGTTAAATCACCTCTGATTCATAGAATCCCTACACGATGGAAGCAGACCATTCAGTCCATCAAGTCCACACCGCCCCTCTGAAGAGCATTTTACCTGATCCCTGTAACCTTGCACTTTCATGGGTAATACACCTAGCGAGCACATCTTTGGCCTGTGGGAGGAAACCAGAGCCCCCAGAGGAAACCCACATAGACACGAGGAGAATGTGCAAACTCCACACAGTCACCTGAGGGTGGAATGGAACCCAGGTTCCTGGCGCTGTGAGGCAGCAGTGCTAACCACTGCACCACCCCATACCAATTCTTCTGAAGAATATGGGTCTAGCCAACTCGATCCCTCCTCAGAGAACAATTCACTCATCCCAAGAGCCACTGCAGTGATTGTCAACTATTTGCTTACTCAGGCAAGTGGGCCACCAACTGTGGTCTCTCCAGTGCCCTGTATAATTTTTTTGTGTATCTTTGATAAGTTATATATAGTTGGCTAGATCAGAATTTATTGCCCACCCCTAAATGCCCTTGTGAAAGTGGGAGTGAGACACCCTCTTGAACTGTTGTAGTCAGTGTGGTGTAGATACATCAGCAGTACTGTTTAGAGTGAGAGCTCCAGGATTTTGGCCCTGTGACAGTGAAGGAATGGCGAAATAGCCCCAAGTCAAGATGGTATGTGGCTTGGAAGGGGATGTTGACTTTCTTGATCGCAGAGGTTGAGTATTTGGAAAGAAGCTCTGGTGAGTTGGTGCCAAGTGTTTTGTAGATGGTGGACACTGATGCTGCTCTGTTTCAGTGATGAAAGGAGTGAATGTGAAGATGGTGGATGGGATGACAGTCATGCAGACTACTTTGTTCTGGCTGGTGCCAAGATTCTTGAGTGATGTTAGAACTTCACAGCCAGACAAGTAGAGAATATTCTCCATCACGTCCCTGACTTGCGCCGTAGAGGTCATTGACTTGCTTCGGAGAGTCAGGAGGAACTTACTGTGGCATAATATTCTCAGCCTCTGACTTGCTCTTGCATCTGCTGTATTTGTATGGCTAGTCCAGTTCAGTTTCTGGTCAGTAGTGGTCCCCAGTATAATGTTGATAGTGGTGGATTTCACAATGATAGTGTTATTGAATTCCAAGGGAGATGGTTAGATTTGGTCTTGTTGGAGATCGTCAATGCCTGCCTTTTGTGTGATGCAAATGTTACTTGCTGCTTTCCAACACAAGCCTGAGGGTTTTCCACAAGGCATTTGGACACAAACCGTTTAAGTATATGAGAAATCACAAATAGTGCTGAGCAGTGTGCAGCCAACAGGCCATATTCCCACTTCTAATTTTATGATTGATAGAAGACCATTAATGAGGAGCTGAAGATATTTGGCCCTGCAATGGCACTCTGAGGAACTCCTACAAAGATGTTATAGAACTGAGATGATTAGCTTCCAAATATCACGACCATCTTCCTTTGCACTCGGTATGATTATCTATTTAAGAGGAAGCTGAATAAATGAATGAGGGAGGAGCGAATAAAGGATTACATTGATGGAGTTAGGTGAGGAAGGATGGAGGAGGTCAAATTGGAACATAGCCGGGTTGGGCTGAATGGCATCTTGATATGCTGCATGTTCTGCTGCATATACTATAAGAAAGAAACTTGAGCAGAGTAAATTAGCCTGATTCCAGAGCTGTCCTCACTCTGCTGGCGTGATTTTATTGATCTATATTTCTACTAGCGTCATTCTTCACAACGCAATAGTTCTTGCTTCTATTCATTATGGATGTGGAGGGCACTGTTTTTATTCTCCTGACAGATAGACCTGCCAGTGCTATCACAATCTTGAGTGGACCTTTTTGAAGAGTTGGTGGAGGGGGACACGGTGATTATTCACCCACGGTCTGAATGAATTGTAATCCCTCCACTTGAACGAGTAACACATTATCACTATAGAATGCATCACAGGAAGGAATTTAGTTAAATTTGCTTTAAGGTTTTAGTGAAGAATTGCACCTCGGGTTGTGGGTGGGGTTGTTGACTTGCTCGCCGAGCTGACTTGTTTTCAGTCAGACATTTTGCCACCATGCTAGGTGACCTCATCAGTGGAGCATGCGGTGAAGCGATGTTGTTCTACTCCGCTTGGAATTTATACCGTCCGGTCTATTATGGTGAGTACTGTCATTTCTGGTTTTGATTTGTAAGAGTTTGTATATGGGATCCAACCCTATATGTTTGTTGATTGCATTACGAGATGAGAACCATGCTTCTAGGAATTCCTGTGCATGTCTGAGTTTGGCTTGGGCTACTATGGTTACGTTGTCCCAGTTAGAATGATGGTCTTCATTGTGCAAGTGTACTGATATTAAGGAAAGTTAATGACGTGACAAACTTTCTCCAGTATAAATACACTTGGACAATGAAGGCCATCATTCTAACTGGGACAACGTAACCATAGTAGCCCAAGCCAAACTCAGACATGCACAGGAATTCCTAGAAGCATGGTTCTCAGCCCGTAATGCAATCAACAAATCGATAGGATTGGATCCCATATACAAACCCGTACGGATCAAAACCAGAAATGACGCTACTCACCATAACAGACCGGACAGTATAAATTCCAATTGAAGTAGAGCAACATCGCTTCTTCGGAGGCCTCACTGATGATGTCACCTAGCATGGTCTGAGTGAAAACAAGCCGGCTTGGTGAGCAAGTCAACAACCTCACAGTTAAACTTGCTCCCTAATTTTAATTGTTTTGAATTGACAGCTTCAGAAAACCACTGCACTATTTGAGAACACAGTGTGCGGTTAGTCGAATAACCTACAAGTGGTGGAATAACTCCAAGACTTCCACCGGTGCAGTCCGTTCCAACTCCAAAGCACTGCTGTTATCGATGCAAACTGGTGGGCGAGGCACTTTATACAAGGAGTAAGCGTGACTGAAAAGGAAGAATTTTTAAAAAACTTGAGACAAGTTTGTTCTTTTGTAGTTGTAAAGAGCAAAAAGATCAAAGTCTATACCAAAGAGTTGCTAAATAGTGACAGAAACTTATTTTTGACTTTGTGTTGGCAAGATATTATTATTTAAGGACCATTAATCAACCATACCGCACTTCCTTTTCATAATCTGCACCTAATTTTTAGCTCAAAAGGAGGACAGCATCCCACATGATACCCTAGCAAGGTGGTCAAGCATGCATTGTTCCCCACAAGGGTCTGAGTTCACTCCCCATTGAAATAAGTGCAGTGTCTGACAGAGCCCTAGTAACTGCTCCCAGACATTGACCTTCCACAATGCAGCAACGAGTCACAAAATTGTTCCTTTGTAAAATGTGACTTTTTTTCTTATTAAAGGAAAACAAATGTCAAGGAACATTTTGTTTATTTTTTTTACACAATGGGGAGCAAGTACTTGGAACAAAATGTACTCTCCTTGGGCTTAACTTTCCCTCCAAGGATAATACTAATAACAGTTTCTGTGGGAATTTACTGGCCAATAACAATATTTATTTTACCCACTGCAAGTAAATAAGCATATTCCCAATATTATAATTTCTGCATGTAACCTCAGTAAGTAGCTTATCTTTATGGTCCTCTTTCTCAAGGATATAGGTTTTTATTGGGAAGGTCAAAATACACACGAGGCTAGAGGATTACAGTGCTTTATAGTATTTGATATTGCAGTCGTTTGAACTTCATGCATTTTTGAGGGCAGAACATCTACAAATTTGAATAATTTTTCAGGCTGTCCAGATCACACCGCTGTTCTGTTTTATATGCTAGTTTATATTCCTAGTTATTTTTCAGTCATGGGCAAATAGAAATAAAAACTTATTTTGACCTTGTAACACCCAGAATACATCACGCTATTCAGAATGCATTCCAATATGTTTCTGCAGATAGGGTTTTTTTTTTGCTATTTATTTTGCTCTCTCACTCAATGCAGGTGTTTCAGTTTAATTGCTGACTGTAGTTGCTAGGATCAGCTGGTAGTCTTGCATTAACAGTGTATCTAGCGTGTATTTCCTGTCCATTGTAGTTCAGCTGTCACACAAAGCCTTCTGTGTCACTCTTCAAAGAGAGATATTACACAGCAACAGACATGATGTACAACTGCTAAATAAAGGAATTAAGATCTCTTACTTGGTATCTGTACCATCCCATCCAAAATTTGCTTGGAAACAGTTGCTTTTGTAGCTTTAAAGGGATATAGTCCTGTACTTTCTGTTGCTCAATATAAATTGGAGTTTAGGGTCTTGTAGTGCAGTGGTAGCATCCTTATCTCTGAGCCAGATTGTCCATGCTACAGGCCCATCTGTCCTCCAGAGATGCGTCGTAACACTTCTCAACAGGTTGCTTAACAAGTTTCCAGCAGGATTCTATGTACATATTCAGCATCAAAAGAAAATAGACTGTTGTGATACAGAGGTTGTGTCCTTACCTCTGGTTCAGGAGGCCTGGGGTTGAAGTCCCTACCTGCCCCAGAGGTGTGTCCTAACATCTCTGAACAGTTTAACTAAATATCTCTGTAAAATGGAGCTGAAGTGTACAACCAAAGGAGGGGGAAATGTATTAGTAACATTCCAAAAAATTTACACATGTGCGCACTTTCTGTCCTTCGCACGCAGAGAGCAAAAATCTGTGAATGGTGAGGAAAATCAATCAAAGATCGGAAATTAAACCAATCTCTTCCATCAAAATATTTATTAATTTGTTCAGAGCCCTATTTTTATAACAGCTAATTGAATACTTATCGATGTTGAGACTGAAGTTGGTAGCAATGATCGGAAAGGCAGACATTTCATTTAAAACAAAATCGTTATTTGTTCTGACGGAGTGCAAAAGTTACAAAGCGAGTTATTAAGATTTCAGTTGCACTTTGGAGAATCTCTCGAGTACATCAACACGATGCTCTTAAGAGTCACTTAGATCATTGTACTTGGCTGGAGCTCCCAGCCTTTCGAAGGATTGGACTGGTCAGCAACTCTTTACGCAAATTGCACCCCTGGTTTTGTGGTTGTAGGAAATTATATTTAGCTGTGGTCAATAAATTATTGTGCATTAATATTCAGAAATACGATCATCAATAAGCTAATAATCCTGAGCAAAAAAGACAAAAAATAAACCCTGTGAGTGCAGCAAATCTAAAATACAGGATCTTGGGAATGTACAGCTTACTAGCCAACATCTGAACGTTGAATAATCATTCAGGTAGAATGCTCAGTCAGTGCAATTTCTGGCTATAGTATAATTTGTTAAGGTCACTGTGTCTGAGTAAGCAGCTGGGCTGTGTTTCAGTATCCACCAATTCAATCGCTGACATTTTGCCAAGTGTGTCAGCAGGATCCAGAGCCAGTTACTAACAGCTTTCCATCACCAGTTCAAAACCTGCAAGGCTTTTCCTACATCATCGATTTTGTTGATCCTGTTGGTGAATTTTATTGAATTATGCACATTTTAATTATCTGCATTTTTGTATACGGTCTAAATTAAGCATCCCATCTGTTCCTCCTGATAGACTCCAAATGAGGAATTTTATTTCCGCTTATCTTTTATTTAAGTCAAACTATTAGAAAAACAGTTCTAAATCACAGAAGGTGGCCCTCAGCCCATCATGTCAGTGCTAGCTAGCATAACTCAAAGGAATTCCATTAGCCAACTCTCTGTCTCTCTCTCTCTCTGTGTTTCTCCCTCTTTCTCTCTCTCTGTGTCATTATATCTTTTTCAACTTGAAATATTTGTATGATTTCTCTTAACTATGTAATGGTCCTTGCTTCATTCACTTTTAAGGTAGTTTCTTGTGAATCCCTGTTCTTGTCTGCCTCGTCGTTGGTCAAGATGTTACCATGGAGAAAGCAACACAGTACAAGCTCCAAGTTGAATTCGTTTTTTTATTAATTTATGTGGGCATTGCTGGCTGGGCCAGCATATTTTGTCCTTCCCTAACTTGCCTGGAGGGCTGTTCAGAGTCAACCACACTGTTGTGGGTCTGGTGTCACATATAGGGCAAACAAGGTGATGGCGGTTTCCTAGAGATCTGATTGGTTGGTAATCCCCTTCTATCCATGCCAATGTGTTACGCACCACACCAGGAGATTTTATTTTCCACAATAATCTTTGATATGGCACCTTATAAAATGTCTTCTGGAAATCCAGGTATAGTGCATTCACTGATTTTTCTTTTTTCCCGCATTATCCATAGCACATGCAGGACCAGTGGACAGGCCCCCTGACAGTACCCACATAGTAGAATGCAGTATAAAGGAAGAATTAGTGGAGGTTTGTCAGGAAGGTAAAGTGTTAATTAGTAGAGACTGGAAAAGTCAGATTAGCATAGGTAGCCTCAGTAAGGAGCCCATTGCATGTTTTGAGATAGATAATTTCTTACAACAGTATATAGTGAAGCCGACCGGAGAGCGGTTCTAAATCACAGAAGGTGGCCCTCAGCCCATCATGTCTGTGCTAGCTAGCATAACTCAAAGGAATTCCATTAGCCAACTCTCTGTCTCTCACTCTGTGTGAGGGATTGTTTATTCATTTGTAAAACAATGGAGGATTAATGAAGGCACCCTCAGTGGCAACAATCATTTTATGATTAGATTTGGTATTCAGTCTGAGGGAGAGAAGAGTGAGTCTAATACTTAAGTTTAAAACACAAGTAAGGGCAATTATAAGGGTGTGAAAGCTAGAGTTTCTAAAGTGAATCAGAAAACTAGGCGAATTAGGACCCTGTCTGATGTGTCAGCATCTGTAGTTCACCCTCCAGCTCATAAACTGTCAACTGAAGCTGCAAACACGAACTCAGCTAGCATTCAGGAAATAATGGGATTGGCTCAAAATTCTTGGCTCAAAGTGAGAACCACCCCGTTAGTTATGTAAGTACCTGTATCTGTGTGTACTTTTCCTTACTTTATGTTTTGAAGGCTTCATCCTTGAAGAGTTAATGTCTCTGCTGTCTCCACATATACTACCTTTACCTGCTGTGTGTTTCCCACTATTTTCTGGTCTTGTTTTAACTAATGAAAATATCTCTTATCTCTCATTTTTTATATTCCTTGACCTTCACATGATACAGACCCTTCAGATCGCGAGGAAAGAACAGTTGCACATCACCTGTCCTGCTATTCTTAGTTTCATAATGTGTTTAATGAAATGTGCAGCTCGTCAGGATAGTCAAGTGGTCTAAGGTGCCAGGCTCAATGAGTGTTAACCCTTGCCCTGCATCAGCCTGGTGAATTCTGGTCCTGGGCGGCACAATGGCTCAGTGGTTAGCACTGCTGCCTCACAGCGCCAGGGACCCGGGTTCGATTCCACCCTAGGGCGACTGTGTGGAGTTTGCACAATCTCCCTGTGTCTGCGTGGGTTTCCTCCAGGTGCTCTGGTTCCCTCCCACAGTCCAAAGATGTGCAGGTTAGGTGGATTGGCTGTGCTAAATTGCCCGTAGTGTTCAGGGAATGTGTAGATTAGGGGGGGTTAAAGGGGGATGGGGATGGGTCTGGGTGGGATGCTCTAAGAGTCGGTGTGGACTTGTTAGGCCAAAGGGCCTGTTTGCACACTGTAGGGATTCTATGAAATCCCAGCTCCAGCCTGAAATAGATGATTAGCAGTTAAATGGCTGCAAGGCTGCCGATTTTCCCTTGGGCAGGGCTAACCCCAGTAGCTCACACCTTTGTCCAAAAAAGGGGGCAAGGATAATCCCAGTGACTATCAACCAGTTAATACAATATGGGCCAAATGGGACTAGTTTAGGTTGGGAAACTTGGCCAGCATGGACGAGTTGGACCGAAGGGTCTGTTTCTGTGCCGAATGACTATGATAACCAGGACCAAAATGAACTATCACTTGGACAGATCACTTCAGGAAAGCCAGTGTGGTTTTGTTAAGGACACATTATGCTTGTTTAACTGAACTGAGCTTTCTGATGAGTTAACAGAGAGAGTGAATGAAGATAAAGCAGCTGGTGTGGTGTACGTAGAATTCCAAAAAAGAATTCAGTAAGCTGCCACATAGCAGGCTCGTCAGCAAAGTGAAAGCACAAGGAATGAAAGAGACGGTGGCAGCATGGATAGGAGATTGGCTGACTGGCAGGAAAGTGAATCATAGCGAACAGTCATCTTTTGGACTTGTGCCGGTTAACTGTGAGGGTACGTGATGAATTTGAAGACGACAGAGATGAGCTGGTAAATGAGAGAACGTATGACAGATGAAATTCAGTGCAGAGAAGTATGAAGTGACATATTTTAATAAGCAGAACAGGGAGGAGTGGTGTAAAATCAGGGGTACAATTCTAAAGGAAGCAAGAAGATTCAGAAGGCTAATGGTATCCTGGGCATTATAATGGTCTCAAGCACAAAAGGAAGTTGTGCTGAACATTCATGAGGCATTAGTTTGGCCAACACTGGGTGCCATCATCTAGAAAGGGGGTGAAGGCACCAGAGGGTGCAGGTGGGATTCCCAAAAATGGCTCCAGAGTTGTGGGACTTCGGCTGTGCAGAGGTTGGAGAGGCTGCAAGCTGTTGTTCTTAGAGAAGAGGCGGTCGAGAAATTTGGCCAAGTTATTCAAAATCACACGGGATCTCGACAGAGGAGATAGGGAGAAATTGTTCTCAGTAGGAGACTGTGTGGACCAGAGGACCCCAATTTAAAATAAATAGCAAAAGAACCCAAATGACTTGTGATAAATCTTTGATTACACATGAGTGATTAGGATTTGCAACGCAATGTCAGAGAGTGTTGCGGAGACAGATTCAGTGGTGGTTTTCAAAAGAGAACTAGATAATTATCTGAAGAGGGAGAATTTGCAATGCCAATGGGAAAGGCAGAGGCCTGGACGAGCTGGGATGTTGTGAAGAGCCAATATAGAGATGACGGACTGAATGGCCTGCTTCAGTGCTTTATCCAGCCTGTGGTTGATGAAGTTTAAAATTGCTTCCCTTTCACTTTATTGCTGATCTGTGATGAGAATGTGGAGACTGCAGTAAAGCTGACTGGAGGCAGCCAGCATATACAACGTCAGAAATTGTACTCCAGCTCCCAGACTAACCTGAAACAATACTGAGCTCAACAGGAACTATCTGTTATTGCTTACTAATGGATGTTTCTTTTTTGCTGTGTTCTCTTCTTCCAGGGATTTTGTGAATGCCTTCATTCAGTTCAAGAAACCCATTGTCGTAGCAGTCAATGGACCAGCTCTGGGATTAGGAGCCTCTATTCTCCCGCTCTGTGATATTGTATGGGCCAGTGAAAAAGCATGGTTCCAAACTCCGTATGCGACTATACGTCTAACGCCTGCTGGATGTTCATCGTACACCTTTCCCCAGATAATGGGAGTCGCTCTAGTGAGTTCTTGGCTTAAGCAAATAACCTCTCTCGTTAACTGTAAAAATACATGTACTTACTGTTCCACACCTTATACTTTCATCAAAGTTCCACCCTTGAAGGGATAATGTTCTCTCTGCAGACACTGCCTTTACCTGCTTAGTGTTCCCACCTAATCTCTGGTCTTGATTTAGGTGATCAAAATGCTTGTGTTATCTCTAGTTCATGCTTTCATTGTGTTGACTTTGACACGGTATAGACCCTAGAGCTGAAGGACATGAAGTTGGACCAACCAGTGCAAGTGGACCAGACACCAGTTGAAAGTAACTTTCTCTCGACGTTGCACAGCCGTGCAGCTCTTCAGAGGGTCCAGGAGTCACTGCCACACATGGATCTCGGAGAGTAGGCTAAAAGCAGCAATGGGCGAAGTTAAAGCTGCAACTCCACTGAATGCTAAGTCAGCAGATACACAATACCCCTGGCTGCTTTTGATGACTGGAGTGTGACAAATGTCATTGTTGCCAATGGTGGCCCGGTAGGCACATTCTAGTGCATGACATTGTTCAATCTAGAACAGGGCCCAGCAACCATTTCTTTTATGTACCAGAAGGACATACTTTGTCTTTAAGGGTTGCGTAAAGTTGATATCTATTCGGGGCAGCACGATGAAAATTCAGCATTTCTGAACAAAAAAGTTTGCAGATTGCCAGCTGTCTCCCATAGCCCGTGTAATTTGTGTAGACAAATAAAATGTAGGCATTGAATTTAATTATGGGTTTAAAACAAAGTGATGTTAAAGTCAACCTGATTTTGAGTTCTAGAGTTTAGTTGGCTTTGCTTTAGCATCATTTCGTCAGTAAAGTCAGCTTTGAAATAAACTTTTTAACAGGGTGCGTAGAGTTAAGATAATCTTTTCACCTGTTGATTAATAAAATGATTCTGGCCACCCATTCAGAACTGTGCATTATCTATAACCATGGTGTGGCCATACCACTAGAACTGGTTCATTTCGAGGACAATAATGTTTTTCATTAAAATAGTCATTGAAATGGTAAAGTGCAACATAATGGTTCTCTTCTGAAGAGAGATTGTGCAGTTTGGGCCTATATGTCTGGAGTTTAGAAGAATGAGAGGAGATCTCATTGAGATATATACGATGCTATAGGGGATAGACAAAGTAGATGTAAAGCAGAGTTTCCTCATGCGGGACAGTCTAGAGCAAGAGGTCATAGTTGCAGAGTGAGGACCTAAACAGAGATGAGGAGAAATTACTTCTCTCATGGAGTCACAAATCTGTGGAATTCACTAGCCCAGTGTGTTTTGAATGCTGAGACACTGCGTCAATTTAAGGAAGAGATTGACAGATATTTAATAGTAATGGGTTGAAGAGTTATGGAGAGTGGGCAGGAAAATGGAGTAGAGGCTGAGATGAGATCACCCATGATGGTATTGAATGGTGGAGTAGGCTCGAGGGTCTGAATGGCCTGCTCCTGCTCCTAGTTGTTATGTGCTTGTGATGAACATTTCAGTGCCAACATAACTTAGTTCTTTTTTTAGACCTTTGTCATGTGGCGTATTTGCTGCAGGTTACAAGACTGGACTATTGCAAAGATGAATGTTTCCACAAGTGAACCATCTCTTTAGTGGAGAGAGTGAGCAGCGAGCAAGCATGACCCATAGTTTGGTTTGGCATGTGGCTTCCAATTCTGTCAAACTCCCCACTGACAGAAAAAAAACCGTGGTCAGATGCAACTGTCACATTTAGAGATGTTTTGACCATTCCTCCACAGATTAGATTTTAGGGAAACATTGGTTACGTTTAAGTGTTGTGTTTGAAATCATTCTCTATTCTTGCAAGAATAGGATGCTTAATTGAGAAATGTCTTCATTGGTTTATTGTGGATGGTGATTAATGAGCAATTCCTAAACCTGTCAAAACAATACTTCAGACTTTTCATTGGAAAACCTTTTGTCCCTTTCTTGAAATGAATATTGGGAGATGCGGTAGAGACCGAGACGTAAGCAGGAGCTGAGAGCTCTGAAAGCAGAAAGCTAGTCAGCCACTAAAAAAAAGCAGTAATAAATGTTTCTCCGTCATCAGGAATTAACCTGTTCAAATTGACAATTCCTGCTTTGAGGAGGCACAGTGTACTTAATATTTTGTATTATTAAGGAAAAGTAAATCATATTGATTTAAATAAGCAAGATTCGTCAGAACTGATTCTTTTCAATTTGGTAACCTTGCCAAGACTTCTAAAGTAATGGGTATAAAAGTCAGCTCAGACCACAAAGGGATAATATTGTTGTACTGCTAGATCATACTGTTGTATTGCCAGGTATTGTACAGTTCAGAATGGCCTTGAACTATAACACATTGAGATTGTTTATAGGAATCATGAGAACAGCTTTGTCCAAGCGTTATGGCAAGACCCTAAATTTATAAAAGCTGCTCTCTCTCCAGGGTGTCATTACCAGATGAAGTTACACACCACAAAGAAGTGCTTCCACAAAGTTTGTGTTTGTTGTCTCAAAACCTTAAGGCTGTGTCACTTAAGGAGTGTTCCAGCTCCAAAACAGTTCCTGCTGTGTTAGGCTGCAGGATTGAAGAGAAAAAGCTACTCTTTGATCTACTTATCTCTATACCTCAAGACAAAAGAATGGCCTGCATTTATTTTAAAAACCACATTTTCTCTTCTACTTATTTTTGACCGTGGCATAAGTTGAGAAAAGGACTGTTTTGCAACAGAGGAATTGCTGGAATTTTGAACAGCAAGTTACTGGAACTGTTTGTGGGTTGCATTGACATTCTTGATTTGCAAGCAGTGGGGGAAGGTGTAGGAGGAGATGGCAGTACACTAGGTTGTATATAGAGAGTGAGACTTGGTTGGCAACAGGTTGATGATTGGTTTGTGGAATTGAGACCCATTGTGGATGTCAAAGGTCATCAGCCTGATGATAATTACCTAATTGGCTCATTGCCAGCTGAACAGCTTGTGGTTGTGACCAATACAGCGAGAAGCTCTCAGACCTCTGGAAGTGGAGGTGATGTGTCTTTTATCTCCAGTAAACTGACCAAAGCTAAAGAAAGCCAATTGTTACTTAATCCCAACTGTTGTTGTAAAATGAGATAACAAGCTGTGGAGCTGGATGAACACAGCAGGCCAGGCAGCGTCAGAGGAGCAGGAAAGCTGAAGGGTCCAGACCCGAACCGTCAGTTTTCTTGTTCCTCTGATGCTGCCTGGCCTGCTGTGTTCATCCAGCTCTACACCTTGTTATCTCAGATTCTCTAGCATCGGCAGTTCCTGATATCTCTCGTTGTAAAGTTTTGCTTTTAACCAGAAAGTCAGAGACTTTATAATTTGTGAACCAGTCACTCTGTGCCTTCTGTGAAAAAGTGAAACAACCCAAAGGTAAAGCTCAGGGAGCTAGAGAACTCCATTGAACCTTGAGGACTGGTGCTAGTAGAGGCGTGATATCATGGAGATCATAAATGGTGCAGAAATAGGCCTTTCAGCCAATCGATTCTGTGCCGGTCAAGAAGGGTCCCGACCTGAAATGCTAACTTTCCTGCTCCTGTGGTGCTGCCTGGCCTGCTGTGTTCCTCCAGCTCCACACTGTGTTATCCTAACTATTCTAATCCCATTTTCCAGCAATTGGCCCATAGCCTTGTATACCTGCTTCCCCAGTATTTTCTTTTACCTCCAGTTATGATACCAGTTTTTATTTTGTCTGCCTGTCGTGGGATTTTAGAAGGTGGTTAGCGTTTTAACTAGTAGAGTTATATGAATAGTTTGTAGTTGTTTACCTGTAGTTGGAATCTAATTTTATGTGCAAATCCATGTTAAGTACGGAGAGCTGGTCTGTATTTTTACTTGTCAGACTCAGGTAAATTGCGTATTTCAATGATACAATAAAATTTAACTGTTATGGTGACTCTGGCATTAGTGGGACTTGGTTTCCAATGCACAACCTCAGTGTGGTGTAATATTATCTAGCACCTTTCACAACCTGAGAGTTTCCTTTAGAACCACGGGGTTGCTTTTGAAGTGCAGTAAGGAAACATGACAACCAGTTTTCACGCTGCATGATGATGAAGTAGTGATGGTATTTAGGGTGTAAATATTGGCCAAGACACCAGCTCTGCTTTGGAACCATGTCACAGGAATGTTTATGTCCACATGAGAGTGCAGGCAGAAGTATCAGCAGAACGGATTATCTGCCAGCCAGGAAATCAAGCTGAGTGCCTGCAGTTCGCCGCTGTACCTGTTTTTCTTCCCCTGTTGTCTCCTCTGACCTGATAGTGCAGCACTTCTCCTGACACAGGGCTCCTCCAGTGGCATGAGACCTTTACAAGGACGTGGCCAATACACTAGAGTTCCCCCAGTGCATTCACTGGTTGGTCCGGTGGGTGGTGAAGCCAGTAGGAACCGGTTTGCTGTTCTGTCGTCTGATTTGGGGGCATGGGGAAGGAGCAGCAGGACGGAGTACTTCAGACCCTTGGCATTTAAGGGAAATATTCATCTTGTTACTGTTCAGCTGTGATGCCTCTGAACCACCTTAAAATAGAAGGCAGACATGCTTAGGCTTGCATGTGATTTGGTCATTTGAATAAAGCATTGAAGAATAAATGGGGTATCAAAAAATAATACCACGACACAGAGCCAGTACCTTATTTCAAACAGGGACTGACCAGTCAAGCATTTCTTTCAGTTTCTATTTTTAGATTGTGAACATTCACAATCATTTTTAACCTCAAGGCTTGTGTTCTGACTTTGTACTGCGCCTCTTGAGACCATTTGTGTGTCATTACTAATGTTGCATTTACTTCATGAAACTGCGGGAGAGGACTTTTTTTTAATGGCAAGAAACAAACAATTACAAAACTGTATCTTCCTCTTTCAGGCAAATGAAATGCTGTTTTGTGGGAGAAAGTTGACCGCACAAGAAGCGTGCAGTAGGGGACTGGTGTCTCAAGTCTTCTGGCCAACAACGTTTAGTCAAGAAGTGATGTTACGAGTGAAAGAAATGGCATCGTGCAGTGCAATGGCAAGTTTACTGCTCACTTTAACAACCAGGTTTATGGTTCACGTGCTTGCGGGATGGGTGCATTCAAGCGAATTTGAGTTTACAAATCCTGGTTGGCCCTTCGTAACTGTTTTTCAAAAATGCAGATCCCACAATTGGAAAGCTTTTTGTTTATATTAGAAAGATAACTATAAGTAACAGGGATCCTCAGTGATATGGAAGACAAGAGCTGAACCTTCAATCATAAACAGTCATCCTGAGTAGTGACTGGTTCAATTCTGATTTACCCTTGTGTCCAAATATACAAACCTGCTGACGCACAAGAACGAACGTTTTATAGAGGGCTTTTTTGCTGTTGCTACGTTAGGAAACAGAGCAGCCAGTTAGCACAGAGAAAGATCCCACTTGTAGCTTTGGTGTTATTAGTTGAGGGATAAATATCAGCTGACACTCTCAGAAAGCTGCCTACTCAACAGTGGGATACGCCACAAGATCTCTCCAATTCACCTGACCAGGCAGACAGGACTTTTCCACTTTTCATTTTAAAGATGGCACTGTCAGAACTGCAGCACTCCCTCAATCCTATATTGAAAAGTCAGCTTTAGCAATGTGTTTAAATGCTGCGAGCATCTCTAGCCTTCTGACTAAAAAGTAATGAGAGTATTGCCACTGAACAAGGTGATAGTTGTACTGTAAACCCACTCCTTTCCTACTTTTGATGACTCAACCCCCCCCCCATCCCCCGCCTCCACCACCACCCGCCAACCAAACCAAGCCGCAATATCTCATGAGACCTGCTACTTTTCCTTCATTTGAACAGGACTAGACAGGGTGAACACAGGATGGATGTTCGCGATGACTGGACCATCCAGAACCTGGAATCGCAGTGTAAGGAAACAGGGTAGGCCATTTTGGATTGAGATGAGGAGAAACTTTCTTCACCCACAGAGTGGTGAGCATGTGGAATTTTCTGCCAGAGAAAGCCGTAGTGGTCAAATGATTGAATGTCTCAAAGTTTGAGATATAGTTCTTAAGGTTAAAGGGAACAAAGGATCCGGGGAGATGACAGGAACAGGGGACTGAGTTGGATGATCAGCCATGATCACACTGAATGGCAGAACAGGTTTGATGGGCCAATTGGCCAAGTAGTTTCTGTGTTGGATTCTGTTTGGCTAGTAAGAAATATCACAGCCAAGTCTAATCCTGTCCTCACTCAAAATCCATACAGTAGGGAATCAACAAATAACAATGCAGAAACTCAAAAAAATTTGCATTTATGTACTCCTTGCACCAAACTCCTTGATGCCTCAAAGGACTTTACAGGAAATAAAATTCTTAAGCAACAGTGTAATGTAGGAAACGTTGCAACCCATTTGCACACAGTAAGTTCCCGCAGACACCATTGTGATATTGACTAGGTGATCTGTTTTTGTGAGGTTGCTTGAGAGATAAGTAGTTGCCAGGATTTGGCGTGAGAGCTCCCCTGCTCTTCCTCGCAATAGTGCAACAGGATCTTTCACTTCCAGCCAGATACTGCTTCAGTTTAACATCCTATATGAAAGACGACAGCTCAGCAGTCCCTCGGTACTGCATTGGAGTGTCAGCCTGGATTTTTGTGGGACTAGAGCATAGGATATAGGAACAGGGGGAAGCCATTTGGCCTGTCAAGCTTGACCTGTCCTTCAAGACCACCATGGCTGACCAAACACTTCAATGCCATTTACTCACCACATCCCTACAGCCCTGTACGCCGCTGGTGATCAGAAATCGATCACTTCTGTGCCTTAAACATACTCAACGGCTGAGTCTCTATAGCCCTCTGTGGGAGAGAATTTCAAAGGTTCACAACTCTTTGAGTAAAATAATATCTCCTGATCTCAGACCTAAGTAGGATCCCCCTTATTTTTAAATAATGCCACCTGGGTTTTAGGTTCCCCAACCAAAAGGAACATCTTACGTGTATCCTTTTAAGACTCCGTCATTATTCAGACTCACCTTTTTGCAAGCCCTGGTGTTATTTCTTGGTTCAGCTTCTGTTGGTGCATGCTGTTATTCTTTATCCTCAAGCTTTTGCAATGAAGGAGTACAGGAAGGAGATAGACAGTTTATTGGCATGGTGCAAAGACAACGATCTCTCCATGCTCCTGTCTGCTTCAATGGTCCTGAGGTGAGGATAGTCAAGTTCCTGGGCATAATGATCTTCTGTCCTATGCTGACAGTGCGAGAAAGGTGTTAGAAGAATCTCCACAGCCTTGAAGACCGTACGCAGGTCTTGCATAGACCTGGAGTTTTATACAGCATTGAGGATTTAAGTGAAAAGGAATGTTTGCAACGGAAAAGAATATTGAGCTTCCCGGGTGCAGCTTTAGCAGGAGAGGTGACCCGAGGATAGATTTGATGTTGAATAAGATAAACAGAAGTTTGAGAAGTTGATAAACAGAAGTTGATGAAAGGTGAGAGGTGTTAGCTGCTGGATAGTTTTCTGATAGTTTTCTTCCCCGACAAAGTTTCTGGGCATGACGGTCACCGACGATCTGTCCTGGTCCGCCCACATTAACCCTATGGTCAAGAAAGCACAGCAACGCCTATACTTGCTCAGGAAGCGAAGGAAATTGAGATTGACTGTTGCGGTTCCCCTTCAAGAGAAAAGTAATACATATGGAGAATGTGCAAGACTTAAAAAATGCTAAGGGGAGTCATGGTCAGAGTGTGGATAGGTTTTGATGATCAAAGGGCAAGATCTACAATATGAATGAGAAAAAGAGTATCTTTAAGGTGGTCAAAAATAATATCCCATCACCTGTGCTCTAGATTAAAATGACTAGAAAGAAAGTGATGTATTGGATCAGTCTGAGTACTCCTCCACTTCACGCACCATCGGGCCTTAGATATATATTGTTGTTCCTTCATCACCAGGCTGCCAAGGTTCAAAAAGGTAGCTCACCATCACCTCCTCAAGGGCAATTAGGATTGGGCAAAAACGCTAGAAATACCTACAATACCCATGTCCCAAGAGTGAATAAATTTTAAAAATTATAAACACTGAGCTTAATGGAAGAATTTTTACCAGATTCAGAGCTTGAAAAGTAAAATAAGCCAAAAGAACAGCTTCCCATTCAGAACTGACAAGGTATAAAAACACGCATTCCAGATAACAAGCTGTAGAGCTGGATGAACACAGCAGGCCAAGCAGCATCAGAGGAGCAGGAAAGCTGACGTTTCGGATCGAGACCCTTCTTCAGAA
>JAHRHZ010000223.1:13376270-13394793 GCA_024137785.1 Ginglymostoma cirratum
AGGCTCAGAGCAGAGCAGGGACGGTCAGTGGGCTGGAGGATTGGAGCAGAGCAGGGACGGTCAGTGGGCTGGAGGATTGGAGCAGAGCGGATGTTGCACTGGGGACCGGAGCGGGTGGTCAGCAGCTTACAAGCCCCATCAGACCATGTGCGGAAGCCCCCTGCGCTGATCTGCTGCAGGCCCTTTATAGAAAGACCTTCAAGCTAATTCCTCAGTTTTTCATAGCTGTAAGTAATATCAGAATTCCAGCCCCACACCTTGTTATCTCAGAGTTTTTTCTGTTCTTTCCCCTTTATTTCTCTATTTTAAATCTAAGTTCTGTACCTAGGCACTTTATACCTAAAGTAGTGTTGTGTGGGGCAACGTTGTAAATGTTTCACTGGACTCCTGTACTTCTGTACTTGAGTAGATGTAACAATAAAGGATATTCTAATTCTGAAAAAAAAATTCTAATTCTAGAGTATGATGCCCGAGACAGGTTTTAATGTTCCTAACTACCACTTAGTCAAGATCATCCATTTCAACACAAACTGGTAATCCAGTCACGGGCCTTTTGGTTAATATGGTTGAATAATTATCTGGTTTTTTTTGTACAATGGTTGATTTTAAGACATTAGGATCATTTGAAATAGTTGCTAAAAGGACCTCTAATAAAGAAACTCGAGTGAAATAGCAACAAAATCATGCATTTCTCCAGTAAAATATCCCAAGACATTTCAAGGAATGCAATTAAACAAAACTTGAGCCACTTGAAGAGACTTTAGGATGAATGAGGGAAAACTTGCTCAAAGAGGTAGGTTTTAAGGAACATCTCCGAAGAAGAGGGAAGTAAAAATGGTTGAAAGGATTGGGGAAGGAAATCTAGGACATCCAGCCAAGATATTCAAGGGCATGCCGTTTAATGGTGGACTGCTTAAAATCAGTGATGTGCAAGAGGCCAGAATATGAAAAGCAGAAATATTTTAGAGTTGTAGGACTGGAAGACATTACAGAAAGAGGATAAGAATCTGGAGGGACTTGCAAATAAGAGCAAGAATGATAAAAGTGAGGCAATGCTACTGTACATCAGCATATACAGGGTAATGAGTGAGCTTATCATGTAACTAACCATATTCAAAGATGTGTAATGGTATATAGTAAATTATACAGCTCCAAAATTATGTCATGTAAAAAGAATCCTTCAAGTAATATCAAATCTCTTAAGGTTGTGGAAATTTGTTTGATAAAAGATCTTCTTTTATGGATTTCTTAAAATTGATTTTGATTTACCACTGGTGACTGCTCCTTTTGGAGAGGTCATTCACAGGTTGGCTTTCTGAGCTACTTGAAGCTTTAAAAGAGTTTCCTGTTCTGGCTTTCCTCCCAACCTAGTGCTAAGGAAATTTCCCTCAAGGGAGCATCTTCGGCTTTTTCCAACAATACGTTACCATGGGGACCAGGAGAACAAGGCGCACTGTGCACCCCCTGGTTTCAGGAATATCTCAGTAAGGCATCTGTGCAGAAGCTTTCTGCTGTTTTCTTACACTTAAGGAGATGCAGTGCTGCTTATTTACTTCAGATATCACTGAGCAATCCGTCATGGGCTTTGGGATAATCACCAGTTTCACAGCTAAAACTGACTCTGGTTGAAGATGGAAGATTGGTCTAGAAGCTAGACTTTGTCCATTTGCACTTTGGTCTTGATGTACCTATTTGTGGGCTTCCAAATCTGAACAAATTACTGAATCATTAAGACCAGCATAGTTTAAAAGCATGTCATCCGCAGCAGATTGACTCAGCTTTGATGGAAACTGATGACACTATATGCGAGGCTAATTCATGGGAAGGATGAATGTGTTGAAACACTGCTGGTGCAGTCACAGTCTATAGCTATTTCCAGTTCTTGCTAGTGCACATGTTCTGTAGAGATTCCGTGCCTTCAGAGTGTAATGGTGATAATGTGTGATCTGTTGACCTGCCATTTACAGAACATACTTAGTCATCAAGAAGGATGTGCTGGTGTACATATTGAGTACGTCTGTTTGTTCAAATATATAACAATGAAAAATTGTGATGATCAGTGAATAATGTAGTGTCTTGCCCCAGGCAAATTGCAATGAGTTGCATTCATCATCTAATTGAATGGATCTTGGAAATGGCACACGACAGCAACATGTATGTTGATTTAAATTTTGGAAACATTAAGATGTAAGATATTGACCAATAAATTGAACACGTGCCTTTATAACAAGCATGGGGCTGGATGAACACAGCAGGTCAAGCAGCATCATAGGGGCAGGAAAACTTGACGTTTCGGGCCTAAACCCTTCATCAAAAATGGGGGAGGGGAAGAGGGTTCTGAAATAAATAGGGAGAGAGGGGGAGGCGGATAGAGGATGGAGAGAGGAGAGGATAGGTGGAGAGGAGGCAGACAAGTCAAAGAGGCGGGGATGGAGCCAGTAAAGGTGAGTGTAGGTAGGGGGGTAAGGAGGAGATAGGTCAGTCCAGGGAGGACGGACACGTCAAGGGGGCAGGATGATGTTAGTAGATAGGAGATGGGGGTGTGGCTTGGGGTGAGAGGAAAGTTGTGGCTTGAGGTGAGGTGTTTTTCCTCTCACCTCAAGCCACACCCCCATCTCCTATCTACTAACATCATCCCGCTCCCCCATTTCTGATGAAGGGTTTAGGCCCGAAACGTCAAGTTTTCCTGCTCCTATGATGCTGCTTGACCTGCTGTGTTCATCCAGCCCCATGCTTGTTATCTCGGATTCTCCAGCATCTGCAGTACCCTTTATCTCGAACACATGCCTTTGTTGTGCTATTTTTCCCGATGTCTGTTCCTGGTAGTTTGTGGTATTTGCTGCCTCTACTAGTTGAGATAGTCTACTGCCACCAGTCTTCATTATTCTTTGCTTTGTCTTGGGCCTGTCTGGTGATTAGTGGGAGGGCATACACCACCACAGAGTACCTACACAAGAGGCACTGTCCTTAGATACCACGAAGAGTTATTGCATGATAGCAATAACTACAATTACAGTTGGCCAGGCAGAATTACTAGGATTTAGGAAGTTCGTGTAGACTCATGTGCTCCAATTGCAAACTAGAGTAGAACCCAGTTTTCCTTCGCAGGGCTGGAAGTGGAGGTGGGAGTCCTCCAGCTTCCATGAACGCCAACTTGTAAAACTGTTGTCCATATTCCACCATCATCCCTGTACCTAAGTAGGCACATGCAATGTGCCTTACTGACTACTGCCCAGTGGCTCTGACTTCAATGACCATGAAGTGCTTTGAAAGGCTAGGTGTGGCTCACATCAGCTCCAGTCTCCCAGCCTGCCTCGATCGCCTACAGTTTGCCTACTGGTGTAACAGGTACACAGAGGATGCCATAACCCTAACCCCTCACCTGTCCCTGGAACTTCTGGACAGCAAGGACACCTACGTCAGACTCCTGTTTATTGACTACACCTCCGCCTTCAACACTACATTCACCTCCAGACTGATCTCAAAACTCCGTGACCGTTGGACTCGGCTCCACCCTCTGCAACTGGACCCCCAGCTTTCTGACCCACAGCCTGCAATCAGTGAGAATAGGCAACTGCGCCTCCTCCACAATAACACTCAACACTGGAGCCCGCCAGCGCTGTACTGTACTCCCTGTACACCCACGACTGTGTTGCCAAATTCCGAATGAATGCCACCTACAAGGTCACTGACAACCCCACCACACTAGCATGGATATCTAACGATGAGTCAAAATACAGAAGGACTTGGTGATATGGTGCAATGAGAACAACCTGTCTCTCAACGTCAGCAAATCTAAAGAACTGATCATTGACTTCAGAAAGAAGGGAGGAGAACATGCCCCTATCTGCAACAATGGAGATGAGGTTGAGAGGATGGAGAGCATCAAGTTCGTCAGAGTGACAATAACCAACAACCTGTCCTGGACTTCCCACGTAGATGCGACAGTCAAGAAGGCACAACAACGCCTCTTCTTCCTCAGGTGGCTCAGGAAATTTGGCATGTCCATTAGGAACCTCACCAACCGCTACAGATGCACCATCGAAAGCATACTGTCCGGGTATGGCAACTGCTGTGCCCAGGACTGTAAGAAACTACAGAAGGTGGTGTGCACAGTTCAGACCATCACGGAAACCAATCTTCCATCCATGGACTCTATTACATGGCTCACTGCTGCAGAAAGGCTGCCAACATCATCAAACCATTGCACCCTGATAATTACCACCTACAACCTCTTCCATCAGGCAAAAGATACAGAAGCCTGAACACACACCTGTATGCCTCTGTCTAAGTCTTTTTGATCTGTATGTCCTCGCTTACTATGATCTGCCTGTACCGTTCGTAGACAAAGCTTTTCACACACGTTACAATAAATCAATTAATCAATCTTTTTCAGCCTGGGAAGGGTGGGGCTAGTTAGAAGTTAGGCTGGATGGTGAAGGAAGAGCCTGTGAAGCTGCCTGCACTCTTAGGCAGGCTGCCCAGGGACTCCGGCTTTGAACCATGTTCAAAGTTTTAAAATAAAGATTAAATCAGAAAATATCCGTCCTGCTGTCACGCACTCACTCCCTGTGCCCCATCTATGCCAACCTATCCACTTGTACCAACCACCATTGGCCTCTTATACCCTTAGTGAATGTACAACTCTCTAACCACCAAATGGCCCTTGATACTTCCTGTGCCAATCTACTAACTTCTCATGGCCCTTATACTCCCTACGTCAATTACCAATCTCCCACGATTCCCTCATCCACCCTATACCAATCTACCCATCTTCCGTGGCCTTTCATACACATGGATCTTTGTAGCCTCAAGGACAACTCAATGCAAAGTCATATCAACCCTGCTACCACCCTTTGCCATTTCCTTCTGCACGCCAACTCAACTGTTGTCCAGCATGTTCATTGATCAGGAGTCATCAGGCAGAAAATAAAGCTGCCAAAGTATTGTCGATATCACTATTGGAAAAAAAGGACCACTCACATTGATGTAAAAGATGCACAGTACGTTGAAGTTGCTTCAGCAAGTCCTTTATGTGAACAAGCATTTCACTCAAATGCTTAATACCTCATATCATCAAATATTGAATTAACAGTTAGGGTTAGGCATTACATAGTGAGAATGATACTTTGGGAAATCAGCCACGAAATATAAATCCTGTGCTGGTTTCTACAGGTTACCTGAACTCCATGAAAGGTGTTTCAGGACAAGATACAAAATGATATGTTACTCTTCAAAGTGGAGAAAAATAAAACATTTTTCAAGCCCTTGCAGCTCAAATTCCCCTCAGACCACGTCCCACACTCCCGTACAACCTAATGCCTAATCCCCCCTTCCCATGGCTTCTCATAACTCTACACCAATGTAGAGCTGACGTCTTCCCACCACTCTTTCTCCTTTTGCCCACCGCCCCAATTCATTGAACATCCTGGTTGAGTGCAGCTCCAACAACACCTGAGAAGCTCAACTCCGTCCAAGACAGTGCGCCTCACTTGATTGACTTCCTAACTACCATCTTCAACATTCAGTCCCTCCACCACCAATGCACAGTGACAGCAGTGTCTACCATCTACAAAATACATTGCAACAATTCACCAAGGCTCCTTAGACTGCACTTCCCAAAGCTGCACTTCCTACCATTTGTAGGGCAAGGGCAGGAGATACATGGGAAAGTAACCAACTGAATGTTCTGCTGCAAGCCAGCACCATCCTGACTTGAAACTATCCCTCTGTTCCTTCTCGGTCACTGGGTCAAAATCCTGGAGCTCCCTTCCAGATAGATGTAACTACACTAAATGGATTCTAGCTGTTCAATAAAGCAGATCACGACCAACTTCTCAAGGGCAATAAATTCTTGCTTCGTCTGTGACATATATCCCATGAATGAACAAAAAAATCTGCGGTGTACACATGGGAAGAAGAATATATTGCTCATATCTATATTTTTATATGACAGATTATATCTTATTGGAGACATATGTAATTCATAAACACACATTTTGAGACTTCTTTATAGATTGACACTGAATTGAATAGAATTAGCTTTATTGTCTCGTACTCAAACGAGTCCAATGAAAAGTTTATAAGTCACCATTTACAGCACCATCATAGGTACAAACGTACCTAGGTACAGTTCTTGACAGGTTGACACTTCTTGACAAGTTGGACAATTCCGGGGATTTATGCACCATTTACACACAACCTTCTCTTTAGTTAAACAAAAACAAAGTTGCTGGAAACGTTTGAAGTGGCAGGCAACAGGTATTTCAGGGTGTTTTTTGCGAGCAGAACATAGATGTTCTGTGAAGCGGTCGCCAAGTCTACGCTTTGTTTCCCCAATGTAGGGGAGACCACATTGTGAGCAGCGAATGCAGTAGACTAGATTCTTGAAAGTGCAGGTGAAGTGTTGCTTCACCTGGGAGGTATGTTTGGGCCCTTGGATACTGGGGAGGGAGGAGGTAAATGTGCAGGGTTGCACCTTCGCCGGTTACAGGGGAAGGTGCCGTAGGGCTGTGGGGAGGTGTTGTGGGTGAAGGAAGTATGGACCAGGGTGTTCCAGAGGGAACGGTCCCTGCGGAAGGCAGACAAGGGAGGGGAGGGGAATATTAGAGACATACAAGATGATCGGAGGATTGGATAGGGTGGACAGTGAGAGCCTTTTTCCTCAGATGGTGATGGCTAGCACGAGGGAACATAGCCTTAAATTGAGGGGTGATTGATATAGGACAGATGTCAGAGGTAGGTTCTTTACTCAGAGACTAGTAAGGGCGTGGAATGCCCTGCCTGCAACAGTTGTAGACTCGCCAACTTTAAGGGCATTTAAATGTTCGTTGGATAAACGTATGGATGCTAATGGAATAGTGTAGGTTAGATGGGCTTCAGATTGGTGTCACAGGTCGGCGCAACATTGAGGGCCGAAGGGCCTATACTGCGCTGTAATGTTCTATGTGTCTGGTGGTGGCATCTTGCTGGAGGTGGCGGAAATGGCGTCTGATGATCTTCTGGATGTGGATGCTGGTGGGATGGTGGGTGAGTTTAAGGGGAACCCTATCGCTGTTGCGGGAGGGAAGAGAAGGGGTGAGGGCCGAAGTGCGGGAGATGGGTCGGACCCGATTGAGGGCCCTGTCGACAACAGAGCTGGGGAATCCTTGGTTGAAGAAGAATGTGGACATTTCGGAGGCTCCCTTGTCAAAGTTGGCCTCATCTGAACCTATGTGACGGAGACGGAGGAACTGAGAGAATAGGATGGAGTCTTTACAAGAAGTGGGATGTGAGGATGTATAGTCCAGGTAGCTGTGGGAATCGGGTTTGTAATGGATATTAGTGGCCAGTCTATCCCCAGAAATGGAAATAGAAATGTTGAGGAAGTGAAGGGAGGAGTCAGAGATAGACCAGGTGAAAGTGAGGGCAGGGTGGAAATTGGAGGCAAAATTGATGAAGTTTTCCGCTTCTCGATCAGAGAGGGAAGCAGCACCGATGATATCATCGATGTATCGGAGAAAGAGTTGTGGGTGGGGGCCGGAATAGGACTGGAACAAGGAATGTTCCACGTACCCCACAAAGAGACAGGCATTACTAGGGCCCATGCGGGTACCCATGGCCACCCCTCTTACCTGAAGAAAATGAGAGGAGTTGAAAGAGAAGTTGTTGAGGGTGAGGACAAGCTCAGCCAAGCGGAGGAGAGTGGTGGTGGGTGGGGATGGTTCAGGTCTTTGCCCCAGGAAGATGCGGAGAGCCCTAAGACCCTCCTGGTGGGGAATGGATGTGTAAAGGGATTGCACATCCATGGTAAAGAAGAGGTGGCTGGAACCGGTAAACTGGAAGCTTTGAAACCGGCGTAAGGCGTCAGATGAATCATGGATGTATGTGGGTAGGGATTGGACCAGTGGGTAGAAGACTGAGTCAAGGTAGGAAGAGATGAGTTCTGTGGGGCATGAGCAGGCTGAAACAGTGGGTCTACCTGGACTGTCCTGTTTGTGGATTTTTGGCAGATCATCAGACGCATTTACACCACCTCCAGCAAGATGCCACCACCGGACACATATTCCCCTCCCCTCCATTGTCCGCCTTCCACAGGGACCGTTCCCTCCGGAACACCCTGGTCCATACTTCCTTCACCCCCAACACCTCCCCACAGCCCTACAGCACCTTCCCCTATAACCAGCGAAGGTGCAACATCTTCGCATTTACATCCTCCCTCCCCACTATCCAAGGGCCCAAACATACCTCCCAGGTGAAGCAACACTTCACCTGCACTTCCAAGAATCTAGTCTACTGCATTCGCTGCTCACAATGTGGTCTCCTCTACATTGGGGAAACGAAGCGTAGACTTGGCGACCGCTTCACAGAACATCTACATTCTGCTCACAAAAAAGACCCTGAACTACCTGTTGCCTGCCACTTCAATGCACCACCTTGCTCCCTGGCTAACATCTCTGTTTCCGGCTTGCTACAGTGTTCCAGTGAAGCCCAACGCAAGCTGGAGGAACAACACCTCATTTTCCGCTTGGGGACCCTACAGCCCTCTGGACTCAATATTGAGTTCAATAATTTTAGGGCCTAAATTCTCCCATGTCCTAGCCCCCCAGCCCACACACTAGGCCTTATTACCACAAAGCCTGCCACTACACACCCCCTGTTGTTAGTCACTAACAGTCCCCATTAACAACTATTCACCCTCCCAGCCTGATCGTTAGCAACTCCTTTGTCTGTCCAACTGTCTTTCTCTCTCTTTGGGCTCTATCCTATCGTTTACACCCAACCCCACCCACCTCCCTATTTTCTGCACATAAACTGACGTTTTCCCAGCCACCATCAGTTCTGCGGAAGGGTCACCGGACCCGAAACGTTAACTCTGTTTTTCCCTTCACAGATACTGCCAGACCTGCTGAGCTTTTCCAGCAACTTTGTTTTTGTTCCTGATTTACAGCATCCGCAGTTCTTTTGGTTTTTCTCTTTAGTTAAGCCTCAAAGGTAACCTACCCACTCTCCCCTCAGTGGATCCCCTCCCCGCCCCCAAAGGATGCCAGACGAACTCTGAAATTTTCACTGGAGCTACTTGGATCATTTAACTGGCCACCTGTCTCAGCGATCTGTACACGTGAAAAAAAATGGCTCATCCCCAGAAACGTCCAGAAGCTGAGGTTGCCTGGTTCCCAACGCTTTCTGGATTTTCCGCCACAGCAGATACACTCCCCTTCCTGGTGAAAGTGGGAGCCTTTGTCCTCCACCCACAAACTGTGTTTGACATCAGTTGAATGGTTGTCGCAATTTAAATGAATATTATACCCCTTCGTAACCATTACCTTATAAGGCATTCACCAGGTGACATTGCCAACATCAGTGCTGACTGTGCACTGGCTAAAGCATGATACCATCACCCCCGACCATCAAGCAGAATCAAGGATTTTCATTTTCAAAATACATTGTTCGGTGCCTCACAGTTTAGCGGTAGCTAATCAGATTTTATGTTGTTCCGTCAGTGATTTAATCCTTCACAATCTGCTGTTGCTAAATGGGTGAAGCTTTTGTATTCAGAAATTGACTGTCTTTATTTGGCTTCCCAGGGTATAAACTGAAGCTTCATTTTCACAAAAGTACATCAACTAGAAACTAAGTGCAAGGTTTGAAAGATATGACACGTACACGGGACCTGTGTCATTGCAGCACCTTGTGTCTACAGGCACAGCATTCCGATTCAGCAATTTGTTTTTAAAGATAGCTGTTTTATGCATTGTAAAATGTCGCATGTAACACATAAGGCAAGCGGTGATTTCCAGTCATGCTGGATAAGTCAGGATTTTTTTAAAAATTCATTCATGAGGTGCAATCATTGCATCTATATGTCTGTGCCCTTGAGAAGATGATGGTGAGCCACCACCTTGAACCACTGGAGTCACTTTCGTACAACCACAGTGCTGTACACGTGGCCTTTGCAGGTTTATGTCCTGGGAATAGTGAATGGACGACAATATAATTACAAATCAGGATGGTGAGTGGCTTGGAAGGGAACTTGCAGGTGGTGGTGTTCTCATACATCTGCTGTCCTTGTCCTTCTAGGTGGTAGAGGTCGCGAGTTTGGAAGGTGCTGTCGAAGGACCCTTGGTGAGTGCATCTTGTAGCACTACTGCCACTATGTGCCAGTAATAGAGGCAATGCTTGCTTAAAGTGGTGGATGGGGTGTCAGTCAAGTGTGTTGCTTTGTTCTATATGGTGTTATGTTTCTTGGGTCTTTTTAGAGCTACGTTCCTCCAGGGATTTCCATCACATTCCTGACTTTTACGTAAAGATGGTGGAACAGGCATTTGGGGAGTCATGAGATGAGTTACTTACCATAACACTCCCAGCTTCCGACCTGTTCTTGTAGCCACGGTATTTATATGGCTAGTCCAGTTCAGTTTCTGATCAATGGTGAGCCCCAAGCCATTCATGTTGGGGCTTTAAGTGATGGTAACATCATTGTACATCATTACACAAAAACAGAAGTTGCTGGAAAAGCTCTGCAGGTCTGACAGCTTCTGTGAAGAGAAATCAGAGTTAACATCTCGGGTCCGGTGACATAGTTCTGAGGAAGGGTCACTAGAACCAAGGTGTTCACTCTGAACATAGTTCTGAGGAAGGGTCAACGGACCGGAAACGCTCCTCTGATTTCTCTTCATAAATGCTGCCAGACCTGCTGTGCTTTTCCAGAAGCTTCTGTTTTTGTTTCTGACTTACAGCATCTGCAGCTCTTTTGGTTTTTATTTAGTACATCGTGGCAGGTTGGTTAGATTACCTCATATTGAAGGTGGTTATTTCCAGGCACCTGTGTTATTTGCCACAAACAAACCCAAACCTGAATGTTGTCCAGGTCGTTTTGTCTATGGACTCATACTGCCTCAGTTTCTGAGGAGTTGTGAATGCTACTGAATACTATGCAATTCTCTGTGGATGTCGGCACATCTGACTTTGTTATGAAGGAAAAGTCATTGATGAACCAGCTGAAGATGGTTGGGTCTAAGATGCTACTCTGGAAAATGAACCACTCCAGCAATGTCCTAGGATTGAGATGTTTTTCCTCCAACAGCCACAAGCATCTTCCCTTGTCCTAGTTACCATTCTAACCGGTGATGGATTAACCCCTGATTCTCATTGACTTCATCTTTACTAAGGCTCCTAGCTGCCACACTTGGTCAATTGCTGCCTTGACGTCAAGAGTAATAACTCACCTCACTTCTGGAATCTTCTGGCCATGTATGACGCAAGGTTATAATGAGATCAGGAGCCGAATGTCCTGCTGGAACCTAAACTGAGCATCAGTGAGCAACATATTGCTGCGCAGATGTTGTAAGTAACACTCATTGATGACACCTGCCGTCACTTTGCTGATGGTTAAGAGTGGAACGATGGAGCAGATTGGATTTCTGCATTATTTTGAGTACAGGACATCTAAGGCAATGTTCCGAACTGTTGTGTAGATGTGGGTGTGGTAGCTGTATTGGAACAGATTGGGCAGGGGCACTGCTAGTTCTGGCAAACTAGCTTTTAGGACAGCAACCAGAATGTGGAAAGGACTCATAGTTGTTTTTTTTTCTCTGAATTTGTTTGTGGGATGTGGACATCACTGGCTAGGCCCAGCATTTATTGCCTACCACAATCGATTGCCTAAAGAGCAGTTAAGAGTCAGCCATATTGCTGTGGTCTGGAGTCACTTGTTGGCCAGGCTGGGTGAGGACAGTAGGATTCCAAACCTAAAGAACATTAGTGAACTAGATGGGCTTTACGACAATTGACCGTGGTTAGAGAGTTCCCATTGGTTTAGTCTAATAAATCATGCTTTTGCAGTATTCAAGACAACAAGAATTATAGAGGAAATGTCCCTATTTGAAGAATAGTGCCATGGGAATGGGTGCATCTGTTTATAATAAGTTAACCTTGACTTAACTTCCCACTTGAAAGATAATTCTTTCAATAAAGGCTCCCTTGGTACTGCACAGCAGAATCAGCCTCAACAACAAAAACAGAAGTTGCTGGTAAAGCTCAGCAGGTCTGGCAACATCTGTGAAGAAAAAAAAGAGTTAATGTTTGGGTCCGGTGAGGAAGGGTCTGTTCTGAGGAAGGGTCACCAGACCTGAAACAGTAACTCTGATATTTTTCTTCACAGATGCTGCCAGACCTGTTGAGCTTTTCCAGCAACTTCTGTTTTTGTTCCAGATTTGCAGCATCCGCAGTTCTTTCGGTTTTTATTTAGAATCAGCCTCAAGACAGACTTGAAACCACAAATTTCTGATTTACTGCAAGAGTGTTACCACTTGAGCTCTGCAGCTGTTTGCCCTGAAAACGTTTTCTCTTAAATGTGTGCACAGTTTAAAACCCATGATTGAATCTACCTCTAATTGCTCTTAATGCAATTCAGATCATAACTAGCTGCTGTGTAAAAAAACAATTCTTTATGTTGTTGTTGAATTCAAAGTCTTATCATTCAAGACCCTTATCCAATGGGAACAATTTCCCTCTGTCTGCTTCGTCCAGAATCCTCATGGCTTTGAACACCTTTATGAAAGCTCCTGTCAACCTTCTCCAACCTAGCCAGCTGACGAGACAGAAATGAATTGGAAATGGTTTCACACGCAAATACATGAAGAACTGAAGAAGAATTGCTAATTTGAACTTTTTCTTTGAAGCTTAAATGAGCATCTGCCTATACTTTGAAAGAAAACCTAATTTCTCAAAGGATTTACAACCCCTTGGACAAAACTTACATGTATTCAATGCCCTTCACATTCTCAGCATTTCTAAAACCCTTCACAGCCAGTATCCCATAAACAGTGTAAAAATGAATGCCCAGCAGAGTGATTGGTACCAGATAGACTCGTTGACTAAGAGATCCTTAATTGTGGTTGTTAACCTGGTCTAATCAGGAGGCCCTGGCTGACAGATATAAACAGGGGATTTAGAATCTCCTCAGTTCAGCGGACTGTCTCCGAGCTGGCTGGCCACAGTCTGTGTACTGTGCATAAGTAAATAAAGGGTGACTTGGTGACGGGATAACCGCAGTTATTTGACCCACTTCATCTGTTCCAGAGCAATTAGTTGATGCATATTGGTCAAGGTATCAGGGATTACTTTGTCAGAAGAGTGGACTGGTGGAGCAGATTGGATTTCTGCCTTATTTTGTGTGCAGGACACCTAAGGCAGGGGAACCTTTTATTTCCACCTGAAATAGTTTTAATTTCTGAACTGAAGCACAGCAACTCTGCCAATGCAGCACTTCCTCATTACTGCACTGGAATGTCAGACTACATTTGTGGGCTCAAGTCCTAGCATGGGTAGAAACACACGGCTTTCTAACTCTTTGAGGTTCGCTGTAATAACTGAGCCCTACCTCTGTATTTATTTGAAGAAATATGTTGCAGTTGTTAAAGACAAAAAGATGAATTTTGACTGATTGAATTTGGCAGTGGTAGAGCTGAAACTAGGACCGGTAGTCAGCCATTTGGCCCTCCAAGCTAGTTTCACCCAATTAATATGATTGTGGCTGGTTCTCTACCTCATTGCCATAATTCTGCTTTCTCCCCATTTGCCTTTAATGTCCAAACATTTATCAATATCTTTCTTGAATGCACTGTTCTGGCCTTCACAGCCTTCTGAGATAGTAAATTCGACTTTCCTACGAGTGACGAAGTGTTTCATCATCTCAGTCCTCATTGGCTTACCCCGTGTCTTGACACTGTGACTCCTGGTTCTAGACGTTACAAACAAGGGAAACATCCTTCCTGCATCTAGTCTGTCCAGTCATGTTAGAATTTGATACACTTTAATCAGACACTTACTCATTCTTCTAAACTGTAGTGAATATAGGCCCATCTGAGCTAAGCTCTCCTGATACAACAGTCCTGCCATCCCCATCATCAGCCTTTGCCGCAGTTGTTCAAGAGCAAATATATCCTTTTGCAATTATGGAGACCAGAACCGCTCATAATACTTAAGGTACATTTTCACAAAGGCTCTGTACAACTGTAGGTGGACGTACCTACTTCTGAACTCAAATTCTCATGCAATGAAGGCTGGCATGAACCATAAGTTGGGCCCCCTATTGAGTAAGTAGGGTGCCCTCTAAATGCAGTCATTCAGCATTGCTGGCTTTTTGGAAGTTGTAGATTGGTGGAAACTGCATGTGTGCCAGGAGCATTCTGCAGCAAGGATGAGCTTGCTGGCACAAGATCCTGATCTTCTAATTTGGCTTGGATTCGAACCAAGCCTCAGAGCTGATGAAATGGCTGCCATTTTGAAAAGGGTTTGGGGTAGATAATTAAATTTGAGCTCAGGGTAAAACCAGCCTTGTCGGTCAGCTATTTGATCAGAAGCAGGAGATCTGCCACATAATTTTCATACCCACCAAGTCAACAATCTATCTCTTTTGGTATTTATTTATTTCACAAGTCTTTCTTATTTGGGTTTTGGTTATAATTGCTGAGGAATGGTATGTCGTTTACCCTCACTTATCCTGCGTTGTTCTTTTCACCTTCAGGTCCTCGAAGAATCGAAATGTCTGGTACGTAGCTTCCTGAAAACTGCCCTGGAGCAAGTGAATGATAGGGAATGCCAGATGTTAAAGCAGCTGTGGAGTTCCTCAAAAGGACTAGATTCCCTGTTTAGCTACCTGCAGGAAAAAATCTATGAGGTCTGAATCCACTGTTAAGACTTGAATCTACTGTCCATTATTCCAGTGTCAACGAAGGGAGTTGATGGACCCAATAACTGATTTTAAGAAGGCTAATGCATCAGCAGTTGGATTTAGTGCTACAAGCAGTACAAATTGACCAGCAAATGTCTTTGATAAGCACTGACGTGTTCAGTCAAACGTACCCGAGTGGGTATATATTGGATGCAACATCACTGCATGCATTTTCAAATATTTTGATGCTCATATTCAAATTATGCCATGTGATTTTGTTTTTTACTGTTGGAGTTAACATTCCTAATATTGTCTCACCTCCAACTGACTAGACCTATTTACCTAATTTATGTAGAATGTTGTGCTTGTGAAAACACTTAAAGGAATGAGTCGTAGATAATCCTTTCACTCCTGAACCACAACAAAAGTAAGGAAGAGTCATGTCATGGTTGTATGTTTGGACTCAATTTGTTATCAATTTAATTAGCAGGGAAGGAGCCGGGGTGGGTAGTGTATGGGAAAATTGACAATTCTTTCACTGGAGCTTGTAAGTAGCTTCAAGAGACAGAAGCCGTTCATTGATGTAGATTTTCATTACAATTGTTACTGAGGAAATACAGGAAAAAAAAACATTAAATTGTGAGCTTTCATTTAGTAGCTTTTTAAATAATTATTTTCCAAAAGAAAACTCAAACTCTAGATACACGACAAAAGATTTTATGTATTTATTGTGTCTTACAGCTATATGAACAATAAGGTTTAATGGATCACAACATTTTTTTCTTGTGGACTTTTGGGATTCTGGGTGAGAATCTTATTGAGAACGTTTATTTCTACATTTTAGTTTTGAATTGATCCCAACTACCTAAGTCAGCCATGCAGGAGCTAATTGTGAGTGCAGTCTTGAAGCTATCATGTATGGCTCCATTTTGAAACATAAATTATACAAGCAGGGTTTGTACACCAAATACAATTCGTGTACAGAAGGAATATTCCGATTGTGAAAAGCAATCTTTTTCAATGCGAAATACCACAAAAACCTACCTTCTGGTGTTGACTGCTGTCATAGACCAGTTTACGGTCCAAAGTCAATTAGTCATATTCCATGTTCTAAAATAGTAGTGATTTTTTGTCATTGCTTATTTATTTAAAGAAAATGCACTAATCAGACAGTGTATGTGCTGTTCTTAAGTGACTCAGAGGAGTATGTTACAAAGAAGATATGGTTTTTAATGTCACTAAATTGAGAAAAGTTCACTAAATAGTTGTTGGTTTAAATTTAGTTGTGCAAAAATACATGGGTGTCTCTTCACTAGGAAGGCCTGTGTGTGGGTACTGGCACAAATACAGTATTTACTAACATAAAATGGGAAGCCATGTCGAAGGGAGTCGAACACTCTGAAGTGTGTTCATTATTAACTGCTGTGTTTTGTTTCTAAATATTCACTGGTATCTACACCTTGTAAGTATGGAGTCGACTATACGGTGGTTTCATGGAGACATACATACACTTGATCATCACCTTTGCTGAAGTTGCTTCTGTGACTATGTAGATGAGTTTGGTACACCATATTACAGAAATATGGTAAATCTGCAAGGCAATATATATTTTTTCAAACGATGAACTTTCTTTTATACATGATTACCCAAAACCTGACGGTATGCTTCTTTGGAGAGTCCATTGTCCCGAAAGAGCGGTTTTGGGTGTTTCGTTGATTGCTTCTGCCACCTCAATGCTTTGTGCCAATATATATTGTTTTCGATGTTTATGAAACACAGTTTGCCCCTTTTTCATTTAAAGCAAAACTGTGCAGTGTTTGAACCTTCACGCACTTTTATTTTAGAAAAAGGCCGTTCATTTTGTGAATTTTTTTTGCCAAGCTGTGATTTTGTTCAAATTACAAGGCATTTGACGTGTGAAAATCATTGTACATCTACCGCTGGGAACCCTGAAGTTTAGTTTTTGGATAATCTGTGTCACTTGTGAAGAAAACGGGACACTTCAGATGACAATGTCCTTCGCTAAAAGGACCAGTAATGCATTTGAAACCTGTAGGGGCTGTGTGTTTGTCAGAAACTTGTTCATTGTATTTATCCCACAGCAGAACACAATGGGGTTTTAAAAAGACTTTTTGTAAGTAAATGGGGGCTGTGTTTATTTAAAAAATGTTAGCAATCTGTTTTTGGTGTGGGCACCCTTTTTCTTACTGAAGAATATTATCTAAATGTTCTATAAACTACCAGGTAATTCTGTTCTGTGTGATGACTAACTCGTGCAAGACAGAAACCCCTCACAAACTGTCTACTGCTTTTGTAATTAGTGTATGAACACTTTTTCTGGGTGCCTTAGAAGTTGTATTTTTCATGTGTGTTAATATATTTATATATTGTGGAAAAGCTGCTCCCAATAAAATGATTTAAATTCATCTCAGTTGAAAGAGTTGCCTGTTGTTCACCCTGATGTTGGAAATGTTATTCTGAGTCACTTGGTCAGTTTTACCATGTCATTTTGTCCAGTTATTTGTTCACATCCCAAGTGTATATGTTCACATCCCTAGTGTATATAGAAATGTAAGAACAACGGGCAGGAGTAAACTATTCAGCCTCAAGTCTGCTCTGCTATTTTTTAAGAGCATGGTGATTGTAACCTCAAATCCACAATCCTGTTTGAAATAACTCTGCAAACGCCGGTATCCCATCACCAAGTCACCCTTCATTTACACATGCATAGTTCATGACACTGACCCAGCTAGCTCAGAGCCACATCCGAGAGTGAACAGGATGTCTGACACTCCTGTTTCTGTATGTCAGCCAAGGCTCCCTGATTGGACCAGATTAACAGCCCCAATCAGGGAACTCACATTCTAGGAGGTCCACCTGACTGATATTGTTACAATCAGTATACCGTCCAACCGCAATAAGTTTTTAGCCCCTTGCCTATCAGGAACCCATTCATCTCAGCCTTAAAACGATTCACGGACTCTGCTTCCCCTATCTTTTCAGGAAGAGAAGTCCAGAGTGTGGGTTGTCCATGGTTTGAACACTTTGACCAGTTATGTATTAAAAACACTTTACCCAAGTGCTCTTGTCACTGAGTCAGACAAAGGGGGACAGATTTCAGTTTGCAGTTCAACTTGATTTTATTAACAAAATATTCCTTACTAAAAATTACAGGAAGGATGTGGAGGCTTTGGAGAGGGCGCTGAAGAGGTTTACCAGGATGCTGCCTGGATTAGAGGGTATGAGCTATAAGGAGAGGCGAGAAAAACTTGGGTTGCTTTCTCTTGAGCGACTGAGGCTGAGGGGAGACGTGACAGAAGTCTATAAAATTATGAGATGCATAGGTAGTGTTGATGGTCAGAATCTTTTTCCCAGAGTTGACAATTCTAATACTTGGCGCATGCATTTAAGGTGAGAGGGGGAAAGTTCAAAGGAGATGCTAGGGGCAAGTTTTTTACCCAGAGAGTCGTAGAAGTCTGAAACGCACAGCCAGGGGTGGAGGTAGAGGCAGATACAATCGGGGCATTTAAGAGACTTTTAGATAGACACATGAAGATGCAAGGAATGGAGGGATATGGACCAAGATCAGGCAGGTGGGATTTGAGATAACAAGCATGGGGCTGGATGAACACAGCAGGTCAAGCAGCATCATAGGAGCAGGAAAACTTGACGTTTCGGGCCTAAACCCTTCATCAGAAATGGGGGAGGGGAAGAGGGTTCTGAAATAAATAGGGATAGAGGGGGAGGCGGATAGAGGATGGATAGAGGAGAGGATAGGTGGAGAGGAGGCAGACAAGTCGAAGAGGCGGGGATGGAGCCAGTAAAGGTGAGTGTAGGTAGGGGGGTAGGGAGGAGATAGGTCAGTCC
>JAHRHZ010000223.1:13396020-13415752 GCA_024137785.1 Ginglymostoma cirratum
GTGTTGGTGAATTGGATGAACTGTTCGAGCTCCTCGTGGGAGCACGAGGCGGCGCCGATGCAGTCATCAATGTAACGGAGGAAGAGGTGGGGTTTAGGGCCAGTGTAGGTACGGAAGAGGGATTGTTCCACATAACCTACGAAGAGGCAGGCATAGCTTGGACCCATGCGGGTACCCATGGCCACACCCTTTGTTTGTAGGAAGTGGGAGGAATTGAAAGAAAAGTTGTTGAGGGTGAGGACGAGTTCGGCTAGGCGGATGAGGGTGTCGGTGGAGGGGGATTGGTCCGTTCTGCGGGACAGGAAGAAGCGGAGGGCCTTTAGGCCATCAGCATGGGGAATACAGGTGTATAGGGACTGGACGTCCATAGTAAAAATGAGGTGTTGGGGACCGGGGAATTGGAAGTTCTGGAGGAGGTGGAGGGCATGGGTGGTGTCACGGACGTAGGTAGGGAGTTCCTGGACCAAGGGGGTGAAAATGGAGTCTAGGTAGGTGGAGATGAGTTCGGTGGGGCAGGAGCAGGCGGAGACAATGGGTCGACCAGGGCATTCAGGTTTGTGGATTTTGGGGAGGAGATAGAAGCGGGCGGTGCGGGGTTGGGGAACGATGAGGTTGGAGGTAGTGGGTGGGAGGTCACCTGAGGTGATGAGGTTGTGGATGGTTTGGGAGATGATGGTTTGGTGCTCGGGGGTGGGGTCATGAGCCAGGGGGCGGTAGGAGGAGGTGTCAGAGAGTTGGCACCTGGCCTCAGCAATGTAGAGGTCAGTGCGCCATACTACGACTGCCCCTCCCTTGTCCGCGGGTTTTATGGTGAGGTTGGGATTGGAGCGGAGGGAGTGGAGGGCTGCACGTTCTGTGGGTGAGAGGGGTTGAGAGGTTGAGGCGATTGATGTCTCAACAGCAGTTGGAGATGAAGAGGTCGAGAGAGGGTAGGAGGCCTTGGGGTGGTGTCCAGGTGGAGGGCTTGTGTTGGAGGCGGGAGAAGGGGTCAGTAGAGGGAGGGTTAGATTCGCGGTTGGAGAAGTAAGCGTGGAGGCGGAGGCGGCGGAAAAACTGCTCAATATCCAAGCGTGAGCGGTATTCGTTGATATGTGGGTGGAGGGGGACAAAGGTGAGCCCTTTACTGAGGACTGACCGTTCGAACCCTGCAGCCCAATGGCATCAATGTGGATTTCACAAGCTTCAAAATCTCCCCTCCCCCAACCGCATCCCAAAACCAGCCCAGCTCATCTCCACCTCCCTCACCTGTTTTTCCTCTCACCCCAAGCCACACCCCCAACTCCTATCTACTAACATCATCCCGCCCCCTTGACCTGTCCGTCCTCCCTGGACTGACCTATCTCCTCCCTACCCCCCTACCTACACTCACCTTTACTGGCTCCATTCCCGCCTCTTCGACTTGTCTGCCTCCTCTCCACCTATCCTCTCCTCTATCCGTCCTCTATCCGCCTCCCCCTCTCTCCCTATTTATTTCAGAACCCTCTTCCCCTCCCCCATTTCTGATGAAGGGTTTAGGCCCGAAACGTCAAGTTTTCCTGCTCCTATGATGCTGCTTGACCTGCTGTGTTCATCCAGCCCCATGCTTGTTATCTCGGATTCTCCAGCATCTGCAGTACCTCTTATCTCAGATGGGATTTGTTTCATTTGGCGTCATGTTTGGCACAACACCGTGGGCCGAAAGGCCCGTTCCTGAGCTGTGTTATTGTACGTCCTATGAAAACACCACGTGAGCATTTCCCAAATTCCCACAGTATTTACTCTCTATCTGGCTCTATCATTTGAGGAAGGATATTAACCACAACGATCCACGTGTTTGAGCTGGGCTGTTAGAATCTCGTTCCCCTCCAACTGAGCTGTCTCTCTTCCATGAAGGGGGTTCTTGTCAGTCAGGGCGGATCTTCTCCTGGGCCTTCTTGAATTGCCACGTGGTCTTCTGCCACGAGCCATGCTGCGAATCTTTGCTGAGGGATGTTTTCCAGGTGTGTGTTTTTACTCCCATTGCCCCAGACCTTCCTGAATGTGGTCTGTGGCCTTTGGCCCATGGGGTTACAAACAGGGTTTGAAGCGTCCAGTGGGATTGCACCAAAACCTTTTACTGTTGTCAGGGCAGTATAAAGCGCATGTCCTCAAGCACTGGCTGGAAATCAAGGAGCTAGAAAGTCTGATTGAAAGTTCACCAATACACAACCTCAGGCTGGTTGTAACTAATTTCCCTTCAAATTTTGTGACCTCTTTGATCTTGGTTTCCTCTATTCTCTAGAGCTTCTGGCTGCTGTTTGATTTAGTTTGACCAATTTTCTGTTTGGCCCAATTTCTCCAGCTGTGGGTCAATTTAGAATGTCCAATTTTAGTTGCTTGACAACAAAAGACTCAAGCCAATAATCACCTCATATATGTCTTAAAGGGTGACCTCTTCTTTTTAAACCATGACCCCTAATTCTTAACTCTTACAGGAGGAGACTTCCACTGCACACCTACCATGTCAAGATCCGTCAGAATCATATATCTTTCAATCAATTTACCATTTACTCTTTTAAACTCCAGTGGATACAAGCTTAGCCTTTTTAACACTTCCTCATAAGACAACCTACCCATTCCAGGTATTATCTGGTAAACCTCTGAACTGCTTCCAATGCGTTTATAGCTTTCCTGCAATAAGATGACCATTACTGTACAAAGCACTCCAGATGTGGTCTCACCGCTGCCCAATATAACTGAAGCAAAGCCTGCCATTTTTGTACTCAGTTCCCCTTATAATAAATGGTAACATTCTACTAGTTTTCCTACCTACTTGCTGGACCAGTATACTAGCATATCCAGATTCTTCTGCATCTTAGAGCCCTACATTCTCTCTCTGCTTAAATAATATGTTTCTTTTTTATTCTTCATGCCAAAATGCATTTCACATTTCCTACGTTGTTATCCATTTACCAGATCTTTGCTCACTCACTAAGCTATCATTTTGTAGCCCCCTTATGTTCTCTTCACAACTCATACTCCTACCTATGTTTGTGTCATCAGTACATGTGGCAACAATATCTTTGGTCCCTTCATCAAATCATTCTTGTAAACTGCAAAGAGTTGAGGGCCCAGCCCTGATCCCTGTGGCACCCCATTCATTACATCTTGCAAACCAGAAAAAGACCCATTAATGCCTAGTCACTGTTTCCTGTTATCCAGTCAATCTTCTGTCCATGCCAATATGTTATCCCTTAGACTATGAACTTTTATTTTCTACAAGAACTCCTAAGAAGAGCACCAGTTCCTATTTATCCATAGCTCATGTGGCTTCCTCCAAGGACTCCAATAGATTGTTAAGCACAATTTCCCTATTTTGGAAATTTGGACAATCTTTCAAAATAACGAAGGTAAGATTTGGTACAGTTGTGTTCTTGAAGTACATGTCAGTGGCACAATTGAAATGTGGAGCTTGTACAAGGAACAGCTACTGTGTGTCCTTGATAAGTATGTACCTGTCAGGCAGGGAGGAAGTGGTCGAGCGAGGGAACCGTGGTTTACTAAAGAAGTTGAATTTCTTGTCAAGAGGAAGAAGGAGGCTTATGTAAAGACGAGGCGTGAAGGCTCAGCAAGGGCGCTTGAGACTTATGAGTTAGCCAGGAAGGACCTAAAGAGAGAGCTAAGAAGAACCAGGAGGGGACATGAGAAGTCGTTGGCAGGTAGGATCAAGGAAAACCCTAAAGCTTTCTATAGATATGTCAGGAATAAAAGAATGACTAGAGTAAGATTAGGGCCAGTCAAGGAAAGTAGTGGGATGTTGTACGTGGAGTCCGAAGAGATAGGAAAGGCGCTAAATGCGTATTTTTCATCCGTATTTACACATGAAAAAGACAATGTTGTCGAGGAGAATACTGAGATACAGGCTATTAGACTAGACGGGATTGAGGTTCATAAGGAGGAGGTGTTAGCAATTCTGGAAAGTGTGTGAATAGATAAGTCCCCTGGGCCAGATGGTATTTATCCTAGGATTCTCTGGGAAGCTAGGGAGAAGATTGCAGAGCCTTTGACTTTGATCTTTATGTCGTCATTGTGTACAGGAATAGTGCCAGAAGACTGGAGGATAGCAAATGTCCCCTTGTTCAAGAAGGGGAGTAGAGACAACCCTGGTAATTATAGACCAGTGAGCCTTACTTCGGTTGTGGGTAAAGTGTTGGAAAGGATTATAAGACATAGGATTTATAATCATCTAGAAAGGAATAATTTGATTAGGGATAGTCAACACGGTTTTGTGAAGGGTAGGTCGTGCCTCGCAAACCTTATTGAGTTCCTTGAGAAGGTGACTAAACAGGTGGATGAGGGTAAAGCGGTTGATATGGTGTATATGGATTTCAGTAAAGCGTTTGATAAGGTTCCCCGCAGTAGGCTATTGCAGAAAATTCGGAGGCATGGGACTGAGGGTGATTTAGCGGTTTGGATCAGAAATTGGCTAGCTGTAAGAAGACAGAGGGTGGTGGTTGATGGGAAATGTTCATCCTGGCTTCAGTTACTAGTGGTGTACCGCAAGGATCAATTTTGGGGCCACTGCTGTTTGACATTTTTATAAATGACCTGGATGAGAACATAGAAGGATGCGTTAGTAAATTTGCTGATGGCACTAAAGTCGGTGGAGTTGTGGATAGTGCGGAAGGATGTTGCAGGTTACAGAGGGACATAGATAAGCTGCTGAGCTGGGCTGAAAAGTGGCGAATGGAGTTTAATGTGGAAAAGTGTGAGGTGATTCACTTTGGAAGGAGTAACAGGAATATAGAGTACAGGGCTAATGGTAAGATTCTTGGTAGTGTGGACGAGCAGAGAGATCTTGGTGTCCATGTGCATAGATCCCTGAAAGTTGCCACCCAGGTTGATAGGGTTGTTAAGAAGGCGTACGGTGTGTTAGGTTTTATTGGTTGAGGGATTGAGTTTCGGAGCCGTGAGGTCATGTTGCAGCTGTACAAAACTCTGGTGCGGCCGCACTTGGAGTATTGCGCACAGTTCTGGTCACCGCATTATAGGAAGGATGTGGAAGCATTGGAACGGGTGCAGAGGAGATTTACCAGGATGTTGCCTGGTATGGAGGGAAGGTCTTATGAGGAAAGGCTGAGGGACTTGAGGCTGTTTTCGTTAGAGAGAAGATGGTTAAGAGGTGACTAATAGAGACATACAAGATGATCAGAGGATTGGATAGGGTGGACTGTGAGAGCCTTTTTCCTCGGATGGTGACGGCTAGCACGAGGGGATAAATTGAGGGGTGATAGATATAGGACAGATGTCAGAGGTAGATTCTTTACTCAGAGAGTAGTAAGGGCATGGAATGCCTTGCCTGCAGCAATTGTAGACTCACCAACTTTAAGGGCATTTAAATGGTCGTTGGACAAACGTATGGATGATAATGGAATCGTGTAGGTTAGATGGGCTTCAGATTGGTTCCACAGGTGGGTGCAACATCGAGGGCCGAAGGGCCTGTACTGCGCTGTAATGTTCTATGTTCTATGTTCTATGTTCAAACTTTATAACTATGTGTTGGATTTCGTGATTAGCAACAAGGCACAAATGCTCACCTCTGACCTCAATGGATAACATCTGAATGGTCCTGGTCATTTCTGTGGCATGGTCTTGCCTTTTCCAAGAACAGATTAAATCTAGTGTCAAGTCAAGAGAAGCTGTGATGTTAGATTTAAGTGTTCTCATAATCAGCAAACTAGGGAGTTAAAAGACATTTTTAAGGTGAGAGGAGATTTAAAAAGGACATGAGGGGCATCTCTTATAAAGAGTGGTTCATGTATGAAATGAAGTACTAGAGAAAATGGTAGATGCAGATACAGTGACAATGTTTAAAAGACATTTGGATAAGTTTATGAATAGGTAAGGTTGGGAGGGATATGGACCAAGAGCAGGCAAGTGGGACTAGTTTAGTTTGGAAACTTCAATAGCATGGACTAGTTGGACCAAAGGCTCTGTTTCCATGCTGTATGACTCAATGACTCTACACTTAAATCCAACATTATGTCTTAAATGTGCAGATAGCAAAATGAATGCACAATTACATGAAGCTAGAAGTGAAAATGAAAAGTGATTTAAAAAAGGATTTTTTTTTCTTTTATCACTTGTGGAAAATTCTGACGTTCCACAAATTGAAAATTAGATTTTCGGTGCCCGTGAAGGTGTTCAACTGTAATTTTTAAAAATTCATTCATGGAAGCTGAGCATCAGTGACTGGGCCAGCATTCATTGCCTATCCCTAGTTGTCCTGGAGAAGGTTTGGTTGAGCTACTATTAGGGAGAGTCCCAGGATCATAAAAATGAAATTGCTACTCAGTTAAAATCCAGTTATACTTCATTAAACAAGGAGTTAACTTTCCTCATGTTAGTGTGTTGACAATATAGCAATGGAGGGTCTCAATGTGATAGAGATTGACATACAGCAGCCTCAGTAAAGAGTAATATATTGTGCACTCGCTAACTGCAGTCATAGGGGCCTACGCTGAGAAATGTGCCAGGTCACTAGGGAAGTGCAGCAAGAACTATCTCAGCGTCAGGTGTAATTCAAGGCATCTTTTAAATTTTTGAGCAGTGGTGAGTTGCCTATTAAGGGGTATTATTGCTTGCTAACAACCTTCTTAACAGTATGCTCTGCCTCATTAATATGCATCTTCGTATTCTACCACCTGCCATGTGTGAACTAGATGCCCGGAGTTCTCTATGTGGAGATCAGAGCAGGTACTTGGACAGTTCAGCTCACCACTGGCCCACCATGCAACAGCACCAGCTGCATTCACCTCGCACCCTTGGACATTGGCAGCTGATAATTGCCAGCACTTCAGAATCCTCATGGCACATCTCCCATCCATTTGCAGGACATTTTGGAAGTTGACACCCACATTTCAGGTTGCAGTGATTGAAAGACAGCTGCAGAGACAGGCACCAGCTCACAGATTGGACCAGGCTGCTCACTTGGTCTCTCAGCGCTCACTCACTTAGCATCTATCCGCATGCTCACAGTATTCGTGCTTCTATTCCATGCTGACCAGCAGAGTCACATTACCAGGCAGCTTGCCCTGCTGCTCGGAGGTACTCAGCTGTACAGTGTCCTGCTATGTCAATCCTCACACTGTACCATGTGCCAGGAGCTTATACAGCAAACATACTGCATGGGCAGCAAGCAGGCACCCATCTCTCAAAGTCCAATGGGAGCAGTCCTTACATTAGGGGCACCCATCAGTCAGGGCTCCTGGCACAGTCCGGGGCAGCTCCTGTACCAGCCCAGGGGATTGTCTATGGGCAGGCATCCATCCAGGGTCTTCTTGGTCAGGGGGTCTTTGCCTCTTCAGGCAAGGAAAGGGCTATGGTCAATCTCATGGGTCCTTAGCAGCCATTCCCAGGGATAAGGAGAACATAGTTAGCAAGATGGGCAGACATCAGCCACAGCTCTGAGCACTCCTTGTCCGAATTGTCCAGTTAGGTCGCTCAAGATGCAGGGAAGTGCACAGTCAGTCCATCAGGCCAATCCAGATGGAAAGTGGGGGTGTGGCAGTTCGAGAGGGAGCACTGCCATTGGATGAAGACTTGGGAACGTGTTTGTGGGGATTGGGGCTACAGACTTGGGGGGGAACAAGGTGAAATATCTTTAAGCATGGATGGGAACAGGGTAATGCAGGAGAGGGTGGAGTGTATTTACGGTCAGGAGTGCCCTGGCTTCAGGTGGGAGGCGGGGGAGGCACAGTGTATGGTCATAGCTGCATGTTCACCCCACATGCAAGGTGCTTGGAGTGGGAATAACAGGTGGGCAGCTGTAAATGCACATAGAGTCACAGAGATATACAGTACGGAAACAAACCTTTTGGTCCAACTCAGCTATGCCGACAAGATATCATATATTAATCTGGTCCTATTTGCCAGCATTTGACCCATATCCCTCTAAATCCTTCTTACGCATCCAAATGCCTTTTAAATGTTGTAATCGTACCAGCCTCCACCACTTCCTCTGGCAGCTCATTCCATACACACACCACCCTCTGCTTCAAAAGTTGTCCCTTAGGTCCCTTTTAAATCTTTCCCCTGTCGCCTTAAACCTATGCCCTCTAGTTCTGGACTCCTCCACCCCAGGGAAAAGACCTTGCCTATTTATCTTATCCATGCTCCTCATGATTTTATAATCCTCTATAAGGTCACCCCTCAGCCTCTGACTCTCCAGGGAAAATAGCCCCAGTCTATTCAGCCTCTCCCCATAGCTCAAAACACCCAACCCTGGCAAAGTCCTCGTAAATTTTTCCTGAATCTTTTCTAGTTTCACAACATCCTTCCTATAGGAGGAAGACCAGAATTGCACATAGACAGGCAGGATGGCACCTGGGGAGAAGTGAAGCCCATGGGCTTTTCTGGGGTGGGTTTCTAGGAAGGGGATCTGGATGTGGAGGTGGAGACTGGAAGTTCACTGACACTTAATGAACAATTAATGTCTCCTTCCATCATGCTGTAAATTGAAACAATGGGATGGGGGAGGAAATGGTTGTGACCACACCCAGAGTGGATGGGCTAAGTATATTGACCTATGAAAGAAGGGACTGAATGACCCACCAATGTGTGTTCCTTCAGAGGGGCAACAAGATTACACACAGACTTTCATTCCCCATACATTGCACTTCACCATTTCATTCAGCACCAACATGCACAGACAGGGAAAGAATAAGAATGTTTTACCACAAAGGGCAATGGTGCCAACAGAACCCATTGCCCTGTTTTATACATAAGTAGGTCATCTTGCTGCAGTAGGTTTTCAACAGCCTGCCCGCCACCCACTCCAACACGTGGCACTTCAAGCTTAGGAGGGCGTACATGCCCCTGGTAAGAATACCCTCAATATGTCTGGGCCATACATCATTCATGGTACATCCTGTATGGACATGAAGATAGGTATCATGCTGGCACAGTTACATTCAGGGCTACACAGAGACTCCAACAAACAAATATATTTCAAAAACACGCTCATTTATACAAACGTGAGACTTTAAGTACAGTCCGCTGTTACCCATGCCATGTAAATGCCATCTAAAGGCTTTCTTTCTTTTCCTCCCACAGTGAATTCCCAGTTTCTGCAGCTGGGTGGAAGAGGGCTCTGGTCGACAGCGCTGCCCATTGCTCTGGAGATTTCATTTGGCTGACGGGAGGGATCTATGTGTCTGTATGGCTCAGACATACTGAGGGTCTTCTTACCAGGGGCATGTATGCCCTCCTAGGCTTGAACTGCCAGGTGTTGGAGTGGGTGGCAGGCATGGTGGAGGTGTAGGGCCTGGCCTGTGTGTGATTTCTCCTGCACCCTGGGACCTCCTCGAATTGCCCTGTCACATTGTGAATAAGAGGCACCTGGAGAGAATGCAAGGTTCCCTGGCCCCATGTCGCCATGTCTTCAGTCCTCAGGACCATTGCTGGGGAAACAGAATGCAGTTGTGTGCACCTCACCAACAGCCCCTGAGGATGCTGGGCCTGAGTCTCCATGGCAATCACCAACATCTCCGAGGAAGCAGCCGGAATTCACATGTTTCACTCGTGCAGCTTCTAGGCTATAAGGGTCATTATGTCCCACATACCTATCTGTCACTCCCAATCCTCCATATGAGTGAAATCTCTGATTTGCTGACATCACAGGGCTCCCTCCTTCTTGGGGCTGAGAGTGTTTCTCATCTGCAAAAGTCATCCAAGTGCCAGTGGCCTGGCATGGCTTCTTCCTTAGCCAGTTGCTGAGCTGTTGCCATGAGGTACTCACCAGATTGTACTCCCAGACTCTTTCTAAGCCTAACCTTCCCACTGAGTTGTCAGTATCTGAGCAGGTGAGGGATGCAGGAGGCAGCCTTGCCAATCCTTCCTCTGAGATCAAGGAGATGTCTTCTGGCAGAGCAGCCTGTTTCACCATCAAGGTGGTGGACATCCTGTTGAGATCTACAAGACACAAGAGAGAGGGGGAGGTGATGGCCTAGTGGTATTATTGCTGGGCTATTGATCAAGAGATCCAGATAATGTCCTGGGGCCCTAGGTTCAAATCTTAGAGATTGCAAGACAGCAGATGCTGGAGTCAGAGATAACACAGTGTGGAGCTGGAGGAACACAGCAGGCCAGGCAGCATCAGAGGAACACGTTTTGGGTTGGGTCCTGACCCAAAATGTCAACTTTCCTGCTCACCTAGGTTCAAATCTCACCCCAGCAGATTTGAAATGAAGGAAAAAAGATCTGGCATTAAGAGTCTAATGATGACCATGAATCCATTGTTCATTGTCGGGAAAACTTGTCTGGTTCAGTAACATCCTTTAGGGAAGGAAACTGCCATCCTTACCTGGTCTGGCCTACATGTGACTCCAGACCCATAGCCATGTGATTGATGCTTAACTGCCCTCTGGGAAATTAGGGATGGGCAATAAATGCTCACCTAGCCAGCAATGCCCTCAACCCAGGAATGAATTTTTTTAAAAATGAGACAGCCAGTGGTCAGGAGTAATGTGTAACGAATGATACTGACACAGGGGTTACTGTGACAGCAATGGAAATGAAGAGGAGTAATTTATTTTAATGTTTACTCATGGTACGTGGGTGTCAGCAATTGTTGCCTGTGCCTAGTTGCTGTTGAAAAGGTCGTGGAACTTTTTGAACCAGTGCAGTCCATGTGCTGTGTGTTGATCCACAACGTCCTCAGGGAAAGAATTCATTTGATTAAAATCCTGGAATAAGGTAAAAATGGGTGGCATGGCTGTTAGTGCTGGTGTAGGTGGTTAAAAGGTGGTGAGGTGTCCTGGGTGAATGAGTAGACAGCTCAAAGACCTTGCAGAGTTAGTGGTGAGGGACATCGGTGGAGGTAATTGCAGGCGTTAGTGAGGGAAGTAAAGCATGAGCCTTGGTGGGATGTGGGTGCAGCCACAGAGATAGAGTGAGTGTGAAGTTGCAGACAGAGGAGTGTGACATTTACCCTGGCAGAGCAAAGAAGGTCACTGACCATCCTGTGGCACTGCTGGCCAGTCCTCCAGACCGTAGAAGCCACACAGACCCATGTGGCAACATCTGACCAGGCTACTAGTGCCCAGTGGCATGGAACTGTCTGCTGGTCCTCCAGATAGAGGATGGCCCTCTTCCCTGACCACCAGGACTTCAAGGTTCCTGTTGGAGAATTGAGGTGCCACTTTCTCCATGTTCAACATCACGGAAATAACTGCTTGTCATCAGGCAGTGTAGCCAGGGCACATCGATGTAGGCCTTTTTAAAATGGCCCTGCTATAAAGGCTATATCATTTTATATTTTTAATTTTGGACTGAAATAGGAAAAGGATTGCTTTAAAATGAAAACTTAGGAAGAAATTTCTCCACTTTTAAAAAAGCAAGTTACTGAAACCCATTGTAAGTCATGTTTACACCATTGCTTTGCTCAAGTAGTGGGTGTGGGAGTCCAAAACTAGATGGCATTAGGTTTAAAACGAGCGGGGAAAGATATAAAAGGGACCTAAGGGGCAACTTTTTGAAGCAGAGGGTGGGGCATGTATGAAATGAGCTGCCAGAGGAAGTGGCAGAGGCTGGTACAATTACAACATTTAAAAGTCATCTAGATGGGTGTATGAATAGGAAGGGTTTAGAGGGATATGGGCCAAATACTGGCAAATGAGGCTAGGTTTATATCGGATTTCTGGCAGCATGGGCGAGTTGGATCAGAGGGTCTGTTTCTGTGTGGTACATGTCTGTGACTCTACAACTCTAACCAGTGACTGCAACAAAAAAGCAAATGATGGAAATGCTACTCAGCAGGTTTGGCAGCATGTTAGAAATGTCACATCTCTGAGTACACCCAATTCTTTTCACAGTTAAAAAACAGACTTCCATGATATTTAATTGAAGTTGATTGAATAATAAAAGGTTTTGGGTTCGGTTAATGTGGATAGACTTGCTTGAATGTAAGAGGGAGTTTCAATGAATATGACCTTAAGTTACATAACAATCAAACTTGGTTAGATGTCAGGTGGTAACTGTCCTCACAGGGGCTTGGTTCCCTGTGGAATGACAAGCTTTTGAGGTCAGCTAAGGATTCAGTGGCAAGGAATTGTAAGCAGCAGTGATCATTCATTAAGGAATGTCATCATCCACCCAAGAAATTCATTGTCACTGGTCCCGAATTCTGGGCATTCTTGTGTAGCTGGTGAGTCTGATCCTAGAGCTGCATCTTCAGCTACACTTTTGGCAAGTGTTGGCGAAATGAAAGCGTTTATAAAATAACTAAATGAGCCTCTGTACTCCATCAACAAATCTACATGCTGAACATGAGTGAGTATTGAGGAATGTGCCTCCACACGTAACATACAACCTGTCTCAGTGCTTTCAGGAATCAGAGAGAAATTTCCCACCGTATATTTTTCTTCTTGAGTTGACCTCAGTTTATTTTTTCCTTCCCTTTGATTCTTCCAGGAGATAGCATTCCTGGCCGATGGGGTCAAGGTGTGTGTGAAGTTGCACCCCGGCATTATGAGATGACTAAAATGATTTCACTGGGCTTTTTGCATCTTCCACAGCGGATTGGTTAGCTCAGTTGGCCGGATGGCTGGTTTGCAATCCAGACCGATGCCAACAGCATGGCATCAATTCCTATACCATGAAGGTCCTGCCTTCTCAGCCTTGCCCCTCATCTGAGATGTGGTGACCCTCAGGTTAAACTCCACACCAGTCGTTTCTCTCTGAACAGAGAGCAGCCCTCTGAGAAAATAGCTACGTCACCTTCAAATATTTGTAAAAGTGCTGAAGATGTTTTGGGATGGGATGTTCCAGATGCATTGCAGGGCCCAAATGAATGTGAAAACATATATTTACACCACGTTTACAAAGAAAAGAAGAATAACTATAGTTACTATTGCAATGTAGGAAACACAGCAGTTTGCAAGGAATAAGCTCCCACAAACAGCAACAGCCTGCTAGTCTGTGTTCTTGATATGGTTAAAGGATAAATATTGGCCAGGATACCCTGCTCTTCTTCAAAATAATGCTATGGCAAATTTAAATTTACCAGGGAGGGTAGACAGAGCATAAGATTCATGTCTCATCTGAAAGATGGCATACCCAACCGTGCACCATCCCTTCAGTATTGCACTGATATGTCTGCCTGGGTTATGTGCTCAGATCTTTTGAGCCAGAATAGGAGAGCTCCTAAATGAGGCACAACAGATACAATATTTGCAATGTATGTCCAGTGCTGATGCAACTGTGGAGCAGATGTGGTTCCAAGAAAATTCTGGACCAAAAACTCCTTTAGTTTTGATAAGGTGGACATGCAGGAAATTTGATGTGGATCTCTACAGAGAAAGCAGATTCTCAGAATTGTGGAGGTAATTATCAACTTATTCTATATAAAAGTGATCCCACTTTCAGGCAGTGTATAGGACCAGCCCTCCTTCAGCAAATAGGGAGCCCATATAGATGCAAAACAAGTGGAAAGGTTACTGATTTACAGCAATGATGACTTTATTCCTTTCCCGCGCAATGTTTTCTCTGCCTGCTGTGATGATTCATTAGTCCCATTATTCTTCTGTAAATTAGATTACACAATGATGGGGTGGAGGTGCAGATTGTAATCAAAAGGTCATGCATTTAACCCCACTGGCTTTGTACAGTATAAAGCAACTTGAGAAATTTGCACTGCCATACACGGTACCATGGCCTCATGCTTGCCTCAGCTACACTATTTTTGGTTAGTGATTGGTTAAATTCTGAATTCAGCAGCTGCACTACAGTATACTCATAGTTATACACAGAATGTCATTAGCACCCACACATGGCAATTTGAAAGATAACTTATTTTGTTTTCCCTAATTGCCAGCTTACAAAGCCTTCTGTTCACCTTCAAAAGGTAGAAAGTGTTCTTTTCTTGCAGGAATAGCTGTTGGGATTAATTGATTCACACTCTATTTATTGGAATTGGTTTTTGAACACAGGATGTGTAAGTGTTGTCTAGAGTATGTTTTTCATTACTGAAGAAACAGCAGTTATGATCACTTTACTTACTCTATTCCAGCAATGGTCACAAAGAAGAGTTTACATTTACATGTGGCTTTCACAATCTCAAGGCATTCCAAAGCACCTTATAGCCAGGAAAATGACAGCCAATTGTGCACAGCAAGCTCCCAAACAAAGCTATGTGATAATAATCAGGTAATCTTTGAGTGATGGCGGCTAACTGTTAAATATTGAGCTGGCCACCAGTCCAGTCTACTCTTAAGTAATGCCATTGGACCTTATAACCAACTGAGAAGGCGAATAGTTTAATGTCTTATTTGAAAGCACATCATTCCCTCTGTATGGTATTTCCTCAATATGTTAGCCTTGACAATATGCTCCTGTCCCGGAAATATAACTTGAACCCCACAACCTTCTAACTCACAATTAAGTTTTTCTTTAAATTTATTCAAGACCAGCATTTGTTGCCCATCTCTTATCCATAGTGGCTGGCTACACCACTTCAGTGGGCCTGGAGTCACATGTAAGCCAGAATTCCCTGAAGGGAATTTGTGAACCACTTGGGTTTTTAACAAGAACAGTTGTTGTTAAATTTCCATTAGGAGATATAATCAACATAATGTTATTGCATTCAAATTTTACCAGTTGTTACGGTGGGGCTTGAACTCATGTTCCCAAACATTAGTAGGACACCCTTCAAAGCCTCCCGACGTTACCACTGGGCCACAGCTTCCCCACACAAGTTGTAGGTGGGACATTGACAAGTGCCCCGTTGCTTGTATAATGTTTGTGCTTTATTATGGTTCTACCATTAGCCAGCCAATCACATACTATAACATCATGAGTTAGTTCAATCACCTAAGACAGCGAACTACAGAAAAGAAAGATTACCAAGAGTTATAGATGCTGTCTAGTCCTATGAGTTCAATGCTGATTAATTTGAATAATTTGCATTTTGCCTTTGCAATTTTTCTTTATATTGTCATTTTAGTTTCACCAGTCAATTTGAAGTGCTGAATGATTTAAAACCAGATTGTAGTAAACAGGTCCTTTAATTATCAAGAGTAGACAATTTGTCTAATTCCTGTATCTAAATGGTATTGGAGTTCCAACAATAGAGTACACAAAATGATTGCAACTAGGTGACTGAATGTTGTATGGCCTGCAGAATGAAACTGTTCTGTTGCCATGGAATGAAACACTATTGGGAGTTGCAGTAAAAACAACTTCTATTTAAAGAACCCGCCTCACTTAGGAAACAACTCTGATTGCTTAAGTGGATAGAAATAGGCACCAAATAGCAAGGGAGGGCATTTAGCTGGAGAGTGGAAAAAACAAAGGACAAGTCAAAAAGGCTGGTTATTCACAGTCTTGTGAAGGCAAGAAGGAAGGAGAAATACTTTATGTGGAGAATTTTAGAGGGTAGTGTGGTAACAGTCACAAGATCAGCTTACAGTGATCACTAGTGAATACGGGGAACAAACAGATGATCACATGCTTAGTGAAAGATCCTCAAATAGGAGGGCACAATGCCAGGGAGTGGTTTAAAGTAAAGATTTTGAAATTGGTTTTCCTTGGAGAGGTGCAGAGTCTGTGAAACTGAACGAGGGAAAGGTTAATGATTTCTGGGATTTGTTGGACATGAGCTGAAAAGGACAACATTAAACAAACTGATCTTTGAGCAGATCCAGTTGTGCATCAGGGTTTGTTAACCAATAGTGGGAGAGGTAGGCAATATTCTGGAGATGGAAGAAGATAATCCTTGACAAACTGTATGTGGGCTTGAAAGTTGAGCTCCAGATCAGACAAAGCTTCCCCTTCAGTGGTTGAGTAAGTCAGAGCCAGAGGCACTTGGCTGTTGGTTTGTTTTTCCCAGTATTGAGTTCAACTCATCAGGGGCTTGACGTCAGGGGAAAAGTACAGTATTATTAAAGAACTCTAATTGGTTATTTGTGTTGTGCACTTCTGTGTAAGAAATTTGACTAATGATTGTCTTCAAGAAGGCATTTGTGTGCTGTATTAAAATCAACTGACTATTTCTTTTGTGAGAGGCTTGTTTTCATTATTCTTGAGATATCTTCTCCTCGAACAGGCTTCTGTTTTAGTTGAGGAGATTCTGAGCAAGTAGCTTGTCCCAGTGATCAATGTTCAGGTTAACTGGGAATAACCTTATTCCCATCTTTTCTGATATTGATTTCTTCCATTTTGTACTGCAGATTTAAGCTGGGAATTGGGCACACACAAAAGGAAGCATTTGAACAGCCACAGAGATAGTGCAGGAAAATGGGACAAATGGGATAGCTCTTTCAAAGAACCAGCTGAGTTAAATGGGCTGAATGGTTTCCTGGGTAGGTACTCTTTCACTACATTATTGAATTAAAGTTGGATTTTTAATGAAGCTAATAATTACTTAATACCCGGATATAGAACATAAGAACATAAGAACTAGGAGCAAGAGTAGGCCATCCAGCCTTTCGAGCCTGCTCCGCCATTCAATAAGATCATCGCCGATCTTTTTATGGACTCAGATCCACTTACCCGCACTCTCACCGTATCCCTTAATTCCTTTATTGTTCAAAAATTATCTACCTTAGCTTTAAAAACGTTTACTGAAGTAGCATCAACTATTTCACTGGGCAAGGAATTCCATAGATTAACAACCCTCTGGGTGACAAAGTTCCTTCTCAATTCAGTCCTAAATCTGCTCCCTCTAATCTTGAGGCTATGCCCTTTTGTCCTAGCTTCACCTGCCAGTGGAAACATCCTCTCTACTTCTATCTTATCTATTCCCTTCATAATTTTATATGTTTCTATAAGATCCCCCCTCAATCTTCTGCATTCCAATGAATATAATCCCAATCTACTCAGTCTCTCCTCATAAGCCAACCCCCTCAACTCCGGAATCAACCTAGTGAACCTCCTCTGCACCCCTTCCGGTGCCAGTACATCCTTTCTCAAGTAAGGAGACCAAAACTGCACACAGTGCTCCAGGTGAGGCCTCACCAGCACCTTGTACAGCTGCAACATAACCTCTGCTTTTAAACTCAATCCCTTTAGCAATGAAGGACAAAATTCCATTTGCCTTCCTAATTACTTGTTGTACCTGCAGACCAACCTTCTATGATTCATGCACAAGGACACCCAGGTCCCTCTGCATAGCAGCATGCTGCAACTTTTTACCATTCAAGTAATAATCCTTTTTGGTATTACTCCTACCAAAATGTACGCTTCACATTTATTTACGTTGTATTCCATCTGCCAGACCTTTGCCCACTCACTCAATGTATTTATGTTCCTCGGTAAGGTTTCACAGTCCTCTGCACACTTTGCTCTGCCACTCACCTTAGTGTCATCTGCAAACTTTGACACCCTACACGTGGTCCCCAACTCCAAATCATCTATATAAATTGTAAATAATTGCGGTCCCAACACCAATCCCTGAGGCAAACCACTAGTCACTGTTTGCCAGCCAGAATAGCACCCATTTATCCCCACTCTTTGCTTCCTGTTAGTTAACCAATCCTCTATCCATGCTAATACTTTACCCCTAACGCCATGCATCCTTATCTTATGCAGCAGCCTCTTGTGCGGCACCTTGTCAAAGGCCTTTTGGAAATCCAGGTACACCACATCCACTGGGTCCCCATTGTCCACCTTGCTCATTCTGTCTTCATAGAATTCCAAAAGATTTGTCAAGCATGACCTGCCCTTCATGAACCCATGCTGCGTCTGCCCAACGGGACAATTTCTATCGAGATGCCTTGCTATTTCTTCCTTGATAATAGACTCAAGCATCTTCCCCACTACAGAGGTTAAGCTAACCGGTCTATAATTCCCCATCTTTTGTCTACCTCTTTTTTTAAACAGTGGCATCACATTTGCTGTTTTCCAATCTGCTGGGACTGCCCCAGAGTCCAGCGAATTTTGGAAAATTACCACCAGTGCACCTGCTATTTCTCCTGCCATCTCTTTTAGTACCCTGGGATGCATTCCATCAGAGCCAGGAGACTTATCAATCCATTAGCTTGCCCAACACTACCTCTTCCGTAATAATGATTGTCTCCAGGTCCTCACCTACCTTCGTCTCTTTGTCAATTACTGGCATGTTATTAGTGTCCTCCACTGTGAAGACCAATACAAAATACCTGTTCAATGCCTCAGCCATTTCATCATATCCCATAACTAAATTCCCCTTCTCATCCTCTAAAGGGCCAACGTTTACTTTAGCCACTCTTTTTCATTTGATATATTTATAGAAACTTTTGCTATCTGTCTTTATATTCTGTGCTAGTTTTTTCTCATGTTCTATCTTACTTTTCTTTATAGCTCTTTTTGTGGCTTTCTGTTGACCTTTAAAGTTTTCCCAATCTTCTAGTTTCATGCTGTTTTTGGCCACTTTGTATGCCTTTTCTTTCAATTTGACAGCCTCCCTTATTTCCTTAGACCCCCATGGCAGATTACCCTTTTTCTTACAGTCCTTCCTTTTCACTGGAATATACTTCTGCTGAGCACTTTGAAAAATTGCTTTGGAAGTCCTCCACTGCTCGTCAACTGTCCCACCATAAAATCTTTGTTTCCAGCCTACTTTAGCCAAGTCCTCCCTCATTCTATTGTAGTCCCCCTTGTTCAAGCACAGGACCCTGGTATTGGATTTTATCTTCACACTCTCCATCTGTATTCTAAATTCAACCATACTGTGATCACTCCTTCCAAGAGGATCCCTAATGATGAGGTCATTAATTATTCCTGTCTCATTACATAGGACCAGATCTAGGATAGCTTGCTCCCTCGTCAGTTCCATTACATACTGTTCAAGAAAACTATCACGTATACACTCAATGAACTCCTCCTCAAGGCTACCCTGACTGAGCTGGTTCGACCAATCTACATGTAGATTAAAATCCCCCATGATAATTGCCGTACCGTTTTTACAGACAGTAGTTATTTCTTCATTTATTGCCCGCCCCAATGTGATGTTATTATTTGGTGGCCTATAGACTACGCCTATCAGTGACTTTTTCCTCTTTGAATTTCTAATTTCCACCCAAATCGATTCACCCTCATTCTCCATTGAACCTATATCATCTCTTAGCACCGCCCTGATGTCGTCCTTGAATATCAGAGCTACACCACCTCCCTTACCTTCCTGTCTGTCCTTCCGAATAGTCTGGTACCCCTGGATATTTAACTCCCAGTCATGACCATCCTGTAACCATGTCTCTGTAATGGCTACCAAATCATATTCATTCGCGATGATTTGTGCCGTTAACTCTTCAAACTTGTTACGAATGCTGCGAGCATTCAGGTAAAGTGCCTTTCTGCTAGCTTTCTTACCCTCATGATTTCCAACATCTCTAATAATATCTCCTGAGTTATCCTTCCTTTTTGCTTCTTTCATAGTCTGCCTTGAACTTAAACCCTCCTGCACACATACTAACCTGCTGCTTACCTTTTTATTTACCATCATACTCGTTTTCCCTTTCCCTTCCCCCCGACCCACTAGTTTAAAGACCTAGTGACCATATAAATAACTCAGGCACAAAATCTAAATCGGTCCATTCATAACTGAGAGAATTCTGTACCATCTTCTGGTGAGACTTTAATCCATCCACCCTTTCAAATAAATGTATTGATTGATTGATTGATTTTTGTCACATGTACTGAGATACAGGAAAAAGTACTGTTTTGCATGTTGTACAGGCAGATTGTACTATATCAGGGTAGCAGAACAGAAGCAGAATAAAGTGTTACAGCTGCAGAAAAG
>JAHRHZ010000223.1:13415762-13505359 GCA_024137785.1 Ginglymostoma cirratum
TTCTTGAATCTGTTCGTACTTGTATTCAAACTTTTATATCTTCTACTGGGCGGAAGAGGGTAGTAGAGAGTATAACCGAAGTGGGAAGGGTGACACTTCTTCAGGACAGCAGAAGACTAATACCCGGAACGTTGACTGTTCCTTTCCTCCAGATGCTGCCTGGGTTGCTGTGTCCTTCCAGCGTCCTGTTTGTCTACCTTGGATTCCAGCATCTGCAGTTTTTTTTTGTCCCTAACCTCATGTCTTAACGTGATAGTATTATATACAATTTGTAAGTGAATAAATTGCAACTTCATCTTGTATCAGTGTCATTTGGAAAGGCACAACAATACTGCACAAGCTACAGCCCTGATAACATTCCAGCAATGGCAGTGAAGACTTGGGCTCCAGAATTAACCGCACCCCTATGCTAGCTGTTGGATATAAGTACAATGCTAGCACATGCCTAACAATGGGGAAAATTGTCCATTTTTCTCCTATGCACAAAAAGCAAGACAAATCCAACCTGGTCAATTATTGCCCCATTAATCTAGCTTCAATCACCAAGAAAGTAAAGGAAATGGTCATCGACCATGCGCTTGCAGAGGAATGACCTGCTTACTGATAGTCTATTTGGTTTCCCCCAGGGTCATTTAACTCTCAATCTCATTACAGCCTTTGTCCAAACATGGACAACATAGGTGACCTCCAGAAGTGAGATAAGATTTGCAGTCCTTGACATCAATATAGTATTTGAATGAGTGTTGCATCAAGGAGCTGCAGCAAAACTGGAGTAAGTGGAAATTGGGGGAGAACTCTCCAGGGTTGGAGTCATACCCTGCACAAAGGAAATTGGTTAAGGAGCTGGAGGTCAGTCATGAAAGTTCCACAACATCACTACAGGACTTCCTCAGAGCAGTGTTGTAGGTCCAACTATCTTCAGTTGCTTCAGCAATGGCATTTCCTCCATGGGAATGTATAACCATTGATGGATCCTCATTATCAACATACTGAGTTATTATTGACCAGACACCGAACCAGACTGACCATATAAATACAGTGGCTATAAAAGCCAGCAAGGGGCTAGAAATTCTGTGGCAAGTAACTTACATCCTGTCTCCCCAAAGCTTGACCACAAGGCACAAGTCAGAGGCTGAGGGGATACTTGCCTGGACGAGTGAAGCTCCAGAACTAAGCAGCCCACTTGATTGGCACCCCGCCCAGTGTATTCAACATCCATTCCCTTCACCATTGACACAGAGTAGCAGCCGTGTACCATTCACAGGATGCTCTGCAGTAACTCACCAAGGCTCTTCCACCAGCACTTCCCAAACTCACAATCACTACCATCCAGAAGGATAAAGGTCAGCAGATGTATGGTAGCTCCACCATCTGCAAGTTTCCTCCAAAGTTACACACTATCCTGTTCCTTTACTGCCACTGGATACAAATCCTGGGGTCCCTGATATACTGCTGTGATCAATGTGCATAAGGTGTTGAGCATGCTTACATGTCAACAATGTAAGAAATGGTACCTTTTGCAGTCATGATAGATTTCCCCATTTCAAATGACAGACAATCAGAGAAACTGTGATAAATCAGATGATTTATGCATACCTAGATTTCTAATCCTAACTCAAAGTAACAGATCAGAGACTGACATTACTTACCTTCCAACTCCTCAAAGCCTACCCACCATCTACAAGATGCAAGTCAGGAGTGTGATAGAATATAGCCTACCTGCCTGGATGGATGCAGCTCCAACAACAAAAGAAGCTTGATGCCGTCCAGGACAAAGCAGCTCATTTGATTGGCATCCTATCCACACCTTCTCATTCATTCTTCCACCAGTATTGCACATTATCAGCAGTACATATCATTCGCAAGAAGCACGACAGCAATTCATCAATGCTCCTTCAACAGCATCCCCCAGACCTCTATCACCCAGAAGGACAATGGGAACAAATGCATGAGAACACTACCACCTTCAAGTTCTCCTCCAAGCCACAAACCATCCTGACGTGGAATTATGTTACAATTCCTTCGCCATCACTGCATCAAAATCCTGGAATTCCCTCCTTAGCAGTATTGTGGATGTATCTAAACCACATTTACTGCAGTGGTTCAAGAAGGCAACTCCCCACTACCTTCTCCAGGGCAGCTAGAGATGGGAAATCAATGCTGACCCAGCCAGTGATGCCCACATCCCTTGAATGAATAAACACAGAGCCCCATTCATTTATCATTCCTGGACATGTTGACCCACATTTAGTTCCTGGTCTGGCACCACCTGAATTTTACACTTCTCATCCTTGTTTTCAAATCCTTCCATAAATGCTGCTGCTCATTTCTGTAACCTCCTCCATGCCTCTCGATCTTCAAAATTTTTACGTTTTAATCTGGCCTCTTCCACATTCCTAATGTCTCCACTCCACCATTGGTGACTGTGCCCTCAACTGTCACGGGCTTAAAATTTTCGGTTCCCTCCCTCAACCTTTCTGACTCTTCGTCACTGTTTCCTTTAAGATGTTCCTTGAGGCAACCTATTTGACTAAACCTTTGCTCATTGTTCCCATGTCTCCTTACATATTCCCATGCCCTGATACACATGACATAGATACATACGTTCAAATATGTCAAATTGAATCAGAAGCCTTTTAAGCCTGTTCCACTATTCAATAAGATCATGACTAACCTGACTTTAACCTCATCTTCTCATCCATTCCTACCTCTAAGAACATTACACCCCTTCGCTTATCAACAATCTATCCACTTCTGCCTTAAAAATGTCTAAAAATTGACCTATGAAAGTAATGAACCCTTAGGGGATTTCAGTACATTAAAGGTTATAAGTAGATGAAAGCTAATTTGTTTTTAGTATGGGACCAGGAGTCAAAGATGTTACTAATGTGATCATTGGAAATAAATTATTTGTAGTTGACCTGCTGTTCAGATATTAATTTATTCCATTTTTTCAATATACCAACATCAGTTTCATTTTACTGTAAATTAATATTTGTGGTTTTTTAAAATTTCTTTTGTTGGCAAGGTCATCAGTTATTACCCAACCCACATTGTCCTTGAACTGAATGGCTTGCTCAGCCATTTCAGAGGGCAGTTAAGAGTCTAAAACAATAATGTGGGCCTGGAATCACATAGAACAAAGAACATAGAACAGTACAGCACAGTACAGGCCCTTCGGCTCACGATGTTGTGCCGAAATTTTACCCTAATCCTAAGGTCTATCAAACCTCCACCCCTACCTTATACTATCATCCATATGCCTATCTAATAGCTGCTTAAATGCCCCTAATGAGGCCGACTCCATTACCCTCTGCGGCAATGCATTCCACGTCCCGACCACTCTCTGAGTGAAGAACCTACCTCTGACGTCTCCGCTATATCTACCTCCACTCACTTTAAAACTATGCCCCTCATAATAGCTACGGCCACCCTCGGAAAAAGTCCCTTGCTGTCCACTCTATCTATAGGCTAGATCAGATAAGGACAGCAGAATCCTTTCCCTAAAGGACATGAGTGAACCAGATGGGTTATTATGACAATCATCGAGGGTTACATAAAGTCGCCAATATAGTCGCATTTCTTAAAATTCCAGATTGTCACTGAATTCTAATTTCACCTTCTGCCATCATGGCATTCAAACCCACAATAGCTTGTTGTACCACAATTGGTGATGGCTGTCATGGTCACCATTCCTGAGACAAGCTTTCGAATCCAGATTTCATAATTGAATTTGAATTCTACCATTGCTACCACTCTCCCATCTCCCCAGCAAAGGGGCGTAAATCTGCTCAGTAAGCCCACAAAACATGATATAGAGAACACTTCATAAAAGAGATAATAAATTATTATCAGGAATGCCCCAGAAAAATGAATAAACACTTGAAGGGAAAAAAATGACTGCAAGGGCGTGGAGAAGGACAAAAGGGAGACTGTATCCTTGATAGGCCTTTGTCCACCTCACTGCATTTCAAATAGCTTTACAACCACTTTTGACATGTAGTCACTTTGTAACGTAGATAATGTAGCAGCTAATTCATATGCAGCAAACCTTCACATACATCAATACTCTGTCACTGGGATGCACTGGTGTGTCAACCTAGATTTCTGCGCTCAAACTTCTAAAGTGGGACTTGAAGCTACAAACTCTTGACTCAGGACTAAGCATGTTAACAACAGAGCCAAGCCTGACAGAGCAGGCTGAACAAGAAAGGCCTTCCAAAGAGCTGGCTTGAGAATGATGAGTCAAATGGCCAGCTTTTCTGCATTGTCGCTCTCTATGTTTCTTTGGTATTTTACATCCATCGCACATCAAAGAGTCTCACTTTGTTACAGATTCATAACAATATTTAATAATGAGGTCATTGACCTAGAATCCAAAAGTTTGCCTGTAATTAAAGCTGTGTCTGGTGTCACTTAACAGCCATTAAGTAGCAACAATCACCTACATTTGACTCATTAGAGCAGAGGTTTTGGCAGCAACAAAGGGGCTTGGTGACCTGAATTTATCAGTGGGCCTGAATTTAACTGTATGGCCTGAATTTAACTGAGGGCCTGAATTAAAATATATGGCCTGCATTTAATAGTGGCTTCAGGAGCCCAGCATCAAGACAGAAAGCAGACCCTGAACATGTACTTACTGGCAGCAAGAATGTCTCTGATGCAGTATTACTTCAGATGACCGCCTAAGTGATAGCCAGTGGGGGCTGTAATCTGTTGGGATCTCCATTGTGTTAAAACCTTAGCAATGCCACTAGGGGAGGTGGTCACTGTGAAGCACCCAGGGTGCATCCCGGTAAATAAATGAAACAAAATTCCGGGGATTGATGGGGAGGGGGGGAAAACAATCCCAGCATTCCCAGCCCGTGGCTTCTTGTTTGGGCCATTGAACTTCTAGCTCCAGTGCCTCCTTACTTCCATAAAGCTGGTGCCTCCCCCATTCTGTAAGGTACCAGCCTTAGTGCTGGAAATATGCTATCAGCCCCTGTAATATACTCCTTCATAGGGACTATCCAGATGTTAAATGGTTGTTTGTCACTTTGGAGCAAAATTTTCCCAGCAAGGAGGCCTCTACAGGGAGCCGTCCTAACCCTCTATTTTGCTGTCTTCCATCTTTGCCTTCCAGACCGCGCTCCAGTGAGAATCTGCCCTATCCACCTCATCTGTCCTCCAGGATACTTTCGGGCAAGACCAAGGGAAAACTGTTCGCCATCTTAAATTTACTGGGGAGGTTTTGAAAACCCAGTCTGCCTGATCAACTTACTACTGGATTATGTAGTACAAACCAATGTGAGCTCAAGCTATGTCTTTTCTATTTATGTGCCATGCTCAAAGATACCACTACACAATTGTGTCTAATGTCAGAGAATCATACAGAATAGATAGAGGCCATTTGAATCAGTTCCCCATTCCTGTGAATGAGCCATCCAATTAGTCCCAGTACCCAGCAGTTGCCCCTTGACCCTACAATTCTTTTCTCTTTTTACCCGGTGCTTTTCAGAAAGTTACTGTAAGATTTGTTTTCAGGCAGTGCATTCATTACAACCCAAAGTGAAAATAAAACTCCCCATCCACCCTTCGGTTCTTTTACTATTTCCTTAAACCTAGACAGGGTAAATACAGGAAGGATGTTCCCAAACCAGGGCATCCAGAACACAGTCTAACAATACAGGGTGAGCCATTGAAGAGTGAGATGAGGGGAAACTTCCTAACCCAGACAGTGGTGAGCCTGTGAAATACATTGCCTCAGAAAGTGTTGAGGCTGAAATATTGAATGCTTTCAAAAAGGAGTCAAATATAGCCCTTAGGGTTAATGGGATCAACAGGTTATAGGAAGAAAACCGAAAGAGGGTACTGAGTTGGATGATCAGCCATGATCATATTAAATGGCAGAGCAGGCTTGAAGGGCAGAATGGCCTACTCCTGTTCCCATTTTCTATGCCCTCACTTTTTTCTCTGGTTACTGGGCCTCCTGCCAGTGAAGCCAGTCTCTCTTTCATTACTCTATCTAAACCTCTCATAATTTTTGACACTATGAATACCAAAAACAAGACAGTGTACAATTTGCAGTTTATTCCAAGCTCGTAGCTTGTTGAACGGTTTATCTGTCTCAACCTCTGAGTTGCTTTAATTCCTTAGAAAATGCTCACATTGTGCGATCCTCTAGAACTTAACACGACTTACCGTTTGTTTTATTTTTTTGGAAAGGGCCACACGGGAAAGAAAGATTGAACTGTGTGACCAGAACAGATGAACTACTGTGCCGTTGAATCTCAACAGCAAATGATATTGAGATTTATTTCTCTCCACATTGCATGAGATATCACAGCTCATGTTTATTGTATAATAGATGTTGCGTTGAGTATTATTCTGTGTTTGCCCCGGTTTGCAGGAGATCAATGAGATGGCTAAGAATGTTAAAAGGATGCCCAATTACCGTATTAATATTATTTAAATGCAGCCTTATTACATCTATACTTATCATACTAAATTAAAATGAGACAAAATCAATTTAATTGAGTTGAAATGAGGTCTCATTGTGTAAGCTTTCTCTGTGACTAGACTGAGACCTCGATCTGTGTACAATTAGTAACTATATCTCCATTAACCTACATCTGTAATCACACCTCTCTCCTCTCAACTGAGAAATACTGCTGCAGTACATTTAATGTAGAATATTGTGAAGGGCAAAATAATTATTCCTCACCAGCACCCTCTCTTAAAATGAATTATGTTAAATTCAAAATTATTTAGACTATAGGAGACCTCAACAGTTCATACGTATGAAAATATGTGCATCTAATCAACATTGTCAGGGCAGCTGCTGAAAAGAAATGTTGCCTGCAGAGCCAGCATTCAGAACGGAACCATTGAGTAAAAATACTCCAGGGAATGCCTCTGAAAAAAACCTTTGTGCCAATTCAAACCTGTTTACTAAATGTTCCTTACGTAAATGACACAAAGCTGGGTGGAGCAGTGAGCTGTGAGGAGGATGCAGAGATTTAGCAGTGTGGTTCGGGCAGGCTGATGCATTGTGGGCAAATGCGTGGCAGATGGAGCACAATGTCAATAAATGTGAGGTTATCCATTTTGGAGGTAAAAATAGGAAGGTGGATTATTATTTGAACAGCTATAAACTGAGACAGGGGAATGTTCAACAAGATCTGGGTGTCCTCATGCACCAAGTGCCGAACGTGAGTGTGGAGGCGCAGCAGGCAGTGAAGAAGGCAAACTCTATGCTGGCCTTCATAGCAAGAAGATTCCAGTACTGAAACAAAGGTATCGTACTGCAATGCTACTGGATTACTACCGGATTATGCAGTACAAACCAATATGGGCTCAAGCTATGTCTTTTCAATTTATGCACCATGCTCAAAGATACCACTACACAATTGTGTCTAATGTCAGAGAATCACACAGAACAGATAGAGGCCATTTGAATCAGTTCCCCGATGATTCCATTCGCACCATTAAAATGAAACTAAACTCAAGCTGTAAACTTCTACAGTGAGCACATTCTGTAAAATGAAAACCTGTCAATTGACAGGGCATTGGTGAGGTCACACCTGAATTATTGTGTGCAGTTCTGACCTTATCAGAGGAAAGATGTTCTGGCCATAGGGGGAGTGCAGCGAAGATTTACCAAATTTATTCCTGGGATGGTAGGACTGACGTATGGGGAGAGATTGATTCGGTTAGGTTTTATTCCTTTGAGTTTAGAAGAATGGCAGGGCGGGATCTCGTAGAAACCTGTAAAATTCTACCAGGACTAGACAGGTTATTCGCAGAAAGGATGTTCCTTATGGTGGGGGAATACAGAACCATGGGTTATAGTTTAAGGATAAGGAGTAAACTTTTAAGACTGAGATGAGAAATTTCTTCACCCAGAGAAAGGGAAGGCTAGAGAATACATTACCACAGAAAGTAGTTAAGGCCGAAAAATCATATGTTTTCACAAAGGAGGTATATATATATTACATACATATATGTGTGTGCATGGCTAAAGGGATCAAGGGATATGGGGGGAGGCCGGTTTAGGATATGAGTTCAATAATTGGCCAGGATCATAATGAATAGGGAAGCACACTCAAAGGCTTAAAGGGCCTACACCTGCTCTGTGTTTCTATGAATGCATAAGTTTAAACTCAGCAAATAATGCTGGTGAAATGTGGGTGTGGAATAAGAATATGAAAAAGAAAGACAACATTTCAGCTCAAAAATTCCTGAAAGACCCTTGTCCTGAAACACAGCCTATTTTTCTCTCTAAGAGACTGACTGACATGCTAAGCATTTCCAGCATTTTTGTTATTTTTATTTCAACTCACAGTTTATCTCTTTAGGTGTAATCCCACTCCTGCCTGACCGAGGATAGGGAGCGAACAATCCCTGAGGTGCAGTGAAGAGGGAAAATGGACTCAGCTACTTGGCCTCTAGCCATTGCGTCAATTTGAACCAGAGAGATGGGTAGAGTCAGGGATCAGGATACCGAATTTCTGCAATGGACTGAAGACTTGCCTTTCTGCTGTTCTTCTGCAGGATATTACCACCAAGTAAGAACGGTTATCAGTCAAGCAGTCTACCGAAAGAGATGGGGGGAAAAGATCAAAGAAATGTGGGCTTTAGCCAACATATCCTCTCCATTATGAAGCCCAGCAACTGCCCCATGACCCCTTTGTATACAGTGACCCCTCCCCCGGATCACAATGATGCTTGCTCACAGTAGGAACCTTGATGTGAAGTCTTTCAACATGGGGTTGGCTGTTGTACTCGAGCTACCACACAGTTTTGGATGAACAGGAATCTTTCCCATACTTTTTTCCTGTAATAAATGTATCAGAAAAGTTTACTGATTGATAATCAACATGTTTGGCCATGTTTTGAAGCACTGTCTATGACCATCAAGACCTGAGGTAGGACTTGAACCTGGATCTTCTGGGCCAGTGGCAGAGATGCTACTCACTGCACTATGAGATCTTCTCAACTCCATTCAAAAGACCATTCCTTGCCACAGCCATAACATGATTTGCCTCTACCTTAGCTCATCTGATGCACAAACCCCCTGAATCACGTGTAGACAAGAGGTGTGGACTTCAGTTCTGGGGTCAGGACCCCAATAGCAGCTACATTTCCAGACTATGACCCTGCGTCACAAGATACCTGTGCAATTTCTGACAAGTGTCCAAAAAGTGCACGTGGTATCCAGCTCAGGATGAAGGGTGATCTCCCAGGACTGGAAGGCCAACAGCTCTGGTAAATATATATTAGAGAGGCCATTAAACTTGCCTGCTTTCCACTTTACAACAATAAACCACAGTCCTCGCATTGCAATATCCAACTGGTTTTTAAATGAATCTAGGAACGTCTCCCATACTATTTCATCTATCTATGCATTAACCATTCTTTGTTCATAAAGAATTTGCTTTAGCCAGTCTTAGATTTGCCCTTTAGATAACTTAAACCTGTGTTTCATAACATTGGTTTCAAAAAAATAATTTTGGTTGTTTTGCTATTACTGTTAACCATCATATCTGGCTCTCTCGTCCGAGCAATGCTAAAGACCCCTGTGAATACGATAGTAACAACAAACACAAAATCGTCTCCATCTGTGGATGTGGTTTCTCATTCAATGCGAAATATAACAGTTCCAGAAACAGTCCTTTAATAAACATAAAAATAAACCCTTTTTTCATTCCTGCAGGCTAATCCTATCAGCATTTGCAACTTCTGCTTTTTAACCTGTGTGCTTTTAATTTGCTGAAGCAAATCTGGTTTGTTAAATTTTACACTTGAATTTACAAATAGCCACATGTTAAGAGGTATGAACATATAACTATGCAACAAAGACGTGGAAACAATATATCACTTTGGGAGTGCTTAATCTATGAGTAGACACCCAAGGGAGTCAATGGAAGAAGTTAGTATTGATTCAGTCAAATGAAGGTTGGAAAAATTTCCTTCAGTAAGTAACATTTTGTGATGCACCATATGTGTAATTTGAGACGTGAAATGTACTGGGGAAGAAAAATATGACTTTGTACCGATAGATCACAAAGCTCTCTATCACTAGAGCTTTCTCATGTCATTTTTAATTATGCTGTAGACTGATAGCATTTGATTGCAATGTTTGTTCAGCAACTCCATTATTGTAGTGTCATGCAACTACCAGGATTGTGGAATGTGACATGGGTATCATAAGGAGGGAAATACTTGCATTAAAGACAGTTACAAAAGGCTCGCGATCAGCTGATTCCTGAGAAAAAGAAGTTGTCTTATGGGGAAAGGTTGACTAGGTTAGTCTGTACTCATTGCAGTATGAAAGACTGAGGTGCGATCTTATTGAAATAATTCTTGACAGGATAGACGTTTCCTCTCGCAGGATAATCTCAAACTAGGGGGTACAGTTTCAAAAGAAGACGTGTCTCTTTTAAGATGGAGACGAAGGGAAAGCTAGGAGGAATTTTCTTCCACTGGCAGTATCGGTGGCTGGGCCTATTCAAGCCTAAATTAGACAATTTTTGTTGGGCAAAGATGATCAAGAATTATGGGTGTATGCAGGAAAGCAGAGATGAAGTCACAATCAGATCAGCCATTATCTTATTAACTAGCAGAGCATGTTCAATGGGCTGAATGACTTACTGTAGCTCCTAATTCTTACATTTTTATAGAGTCAGAGTCTTACAGCACGGAAACAGACTCTTCTGTCCAACTAATCCATGCCCGACCATAATCACAAACTAAATTAGTCCTGCCTGCCTACGTTTGGCCCATATTCTTTTAAACCATTCCTTTTTATAAACTTATCCAAATGTCTTTTAAATGTTATGACTATACCTGCATCCACCACTTCCTCTGGCAGGTCATTCCACACACGAACCACTCTCTGCGTGGAAAGGTTGCCCCTCATGTCCTTTTTAAATCTTTCTCTTCTCACCTTAAAAATATGCCTCGTAGTTCTGACATTCTCCCCCACCCCGGAAAAACACCCTTGTCATTCACCTGATCAATGCCCCTCATGATTTTATAAACCTCTATAAGGTCACTCCTCAATCTCCTAGCTTTTATGGACTTCAGTGATTTTGTCCGGAAATTCTATGTTCCAAAGAAGGTCTTGTGTTTTTGTTTAATGTTGCTTAGTTATGTAAAAGTCCATGATGCCTTAGCCCAACTAAACATCTACAGGAGAAATATACAGTCCGTTATGTTGAATGACAACCCAAAAAAGTATTGATGAGTAAAATTAAACAAATCTTCAAAACATTGTCCTTCAAATGAATTTATAAGATCTTTCCATGGAATATTTTGCCTCATACATTTTACATTAAATTCCACATTACTGATACTTTATGAAATTACCTAGAATTTAATCACAAATACAGGCCATTCAGCCCAGTTGATCAATGCCACTGTTTATGCCCCACATGAACCTGCTGCCACACCTCTTCATCTAATCCTCTCAGCACAGCCTTCTAGTCTTTTTTCCCTCCCATATTTAATGAGCTTCCTGATTTATGCTAATATTGTGTTACTATCGCCATGGATTGTGCTGCTTCCAAGGACTCAGCTCTGTATTGTTCCACCTTCATGTTCCACCTATCCTTGGTGTTGGTTACCTGTAATGCACTCATGCTTTCAATGGCCCAACTACTCCTAACCTGAGTCTGCTCTATCTGTTTTTTACCTGTACCTTAGAATGACACAGTGGCTCAATGGTTGGCACTGCTGCTTCACAGCACTAGGGACCCAGGTTTGATTCCAGCCTCAGGTGACTGACTGTGTGGAGTTTGCACATTCTCCCTGTGCCTATGCGGGTTTCCTCCAGGTGCTCCAGTTTCCTCCCACAGTCCAAAGTTGTGGAGGTTAGGGAGATTAGCCCTGTTAAATTGCCCATAGTGTGCAGGCTAGTTGGATCAGACATGGGAAATGCAGGATTACAGGGATAGGATAGTAGGGTGGGTCTAGGTGGGATACTTTTCAGAGAGTTGGTGTGGACTCGATGGGGCTGAATGGCCTGTTTTCAAACTGTAGGGATTCTACGATCATCTAAAAGAAACTATTGTCAGACGCACGATAAATTCTGTAAAGACTTTACTTACATTCTCATAAAAAGAGTGTTGTTGACAGCACTGTAGAACAGTCCTTCTGCTCCAAATCTTGAGAGAACTGCATCATCATTTATATCATCCATAGTAACATAGTGCCATTATACTACACTTGCCTTTAATGCCACAGGTCTCGGCCATTCCCAGAAATTTCAGTAACAGAGCTGAAGCTCAGGGGATATCCAGACTGTTAAAACATGTAGATTATATATTATAATATTATAGCATGTACGTCTTACTTTGCAACAGTGACTACCCTTCAAAACCTACTGAAATAGCTGTGTCCAATTCTCATAACAAGGGCTGTCCGCTCCACACTCCCCTCCAGCCCCACCACACCCGGCACTTTTCCCTGCAACCGCACAAAGTGCTACACCTGCCCCCACACCTCCTCCCTCACCCCAATCCCAGGCCCCATGAAGACTTTCCACATCAGGCAGATGTTCACCTGCACATCTGCCAATGTGGAATACTGCATCCGCTGTACCCATTGTGGCTTCCTCTACATCAGGGAAACCCAGCAGAGGCTTGGGGACCGCTTTGCAGAACACCTGCGCTCAGTTCGCAACAAACAACTGCACCTCCCAGTCGCGAACCATTTCAACTCCCCCTCCCATTCCTCAGATGACATGTCCATCCTGGGCCTCCTGCAATGCCACAGTGATGCCACCCGAAGGCTGCAGGAACAGCAAATCATATTCAGCCTGGGAACCCTGCAGCCCAATGGTATCAATGTGGATTTCACAAGCTTCAAAATCTCCCCTCCCCCAACCAGCTCCAAAACCAGCCCAGCTCATCTCCACCTCCCTAACCTGTTTTTCCTCTCACCTATCCCCTCTTCCCACCTCAAGCCCCACCCCCATCTCCTATCTACTAAGATCATCCCACCCCCTTGACCTGTCCGTCCTTCCTGGACTGACCTATCTCCTCCCTACCCCCCCACCTACACTCACCTTTACTGGCTCCATCCCCGCCTCTTCGACTTGTCTGCCTCCTCTCCACCTATCCTCTCCTCTATCCCTCCTCTATCCGCCTCCCCCTCTCTCCCTATTTATTTCAGAACCCTCTTCCCCTCCCCCATTTCTGATGAAGGGTTTCGGCCCGAAACGTCAAGTTTTCCTGCTCCTGTGATGCTGCTTGGCCTGCTGTGTTCATCCAACCCCACGCCTTGTTATCTCCTATATGACTGCCCTTTTGTTTTCTCTATCGCCATCACTCTCTCCCTTCGTCTTTGTCATTCTTTCTCTCTTCCATTTTCTTGTTCTTCTCTCTCTTTCTCTTGCTTGCTTTCTTTTGGATTTCTCCCAATTTTTTGGTCATCACCCTATCCTGTTTCCTGCTCAGTCCTGTTCTATGGGCCACATGTCCTCGACCTCTCCCATGTGTCTGCTCTTAATTTGAACCTTGACAGTGAATGCCTATAGACCATGCAGCTGTGGGCAAGATCATTGCTGGGATTAATACTCTCACTGTCTACTATCCAAAGTGTGTTTGGCTACAGACATCATTGGAAAAAGATCGCTGATCTATCTTGTCCTGGTCGATCTAAAGATGCAGATTGCAATCCTTTTCCCTGACGAGGTCAACTAACTCCAGCAGAGGATGTAGATCAAACACAGGATCTTCCTGGTCTCCAACCTCACATCCTCAACAGGTTTGTGAATAGGATAAATAGGGAACACTCAGGTGCCCATGCGTTCAACAAAAAAAAACATTGGCCTTGGCTTTGCATCTCATCTCCAACAGTGCACACCTCAAATACTGCACTGCAGAGTCCATCTAGGTTATTCACTCAAAGCTTTTAAGAACATAGAACAGTACACCACAAGAACAGCCTTGGTCTGTGCAGACCATGATTCCATTCTAAACTAATCCCATCTGCCTGTACATGGGCCGTATCCCACTATTCCCTGCCTGTTCACGTGTCTGTCTAAATGTTGCTATCGTATCTGCTTCCACCACTTCCCAAAGGCACGTTCCAGGCACCTACAATCCTCTGTGTAAAAGACTTTCCTCACACATCTCCTTTAAACTTTTCCTCTGTCACCTTAACTCTGTGCCCTCTACTGTATTTGGCATTTCCACTCTGGGAAAGAGATTTCAATGATCCATCCTATCCATTCCTCTCATAATTTTACATACTGGTATTGGGAAAATCCCATGACTCCCTTACCTGACAGAAATTTGTCAGTAATGTGTTGTGTACCCTCTCCAATGTCAACGTATCTTGCCTGAGATTCAGTGCCTAGCATTCCAAATGCGGGCTGGCCAAGGAGCTATACATCTGAGACATCACTTCTTCACTTTTCAATCAAACCCCTTTGAGAAAAGGCCAACATTCTATGTTTTGTCAATAATCAAGAAAAGACAGCTATTGAGCTCTCAAGACCAGGAATTGAAAGGAGTGGCTATGTCAAATCTATAGATGTGACAGCAAAGGGAACTCTCTGATATTTGAGGACTATGAAGTGATGATGTTGGGAATAGATGGGTTTTTGTTTTGACATCTTTCAAATTGTGTTATATGTAAGTAGCTTGGTTTGTCCTACTTTATCTTCATTTCTTTTGTGAATTAGACTTCTGTTTTACTGTTAAAATCAAATCTGCAGGCAGCCGTGCGTACGTTTCTGTGAGAGACTGCCAAGTTGAACAAATAAATTTGATGTAAAGAGATAGATTTCAGTCTGGGATCCTACTTGTCCAGTAGTAACGTCAACTGGAACTATAACAAGTTATTAATATGGCCCAGGACACCCAGGATAACTCTGTTGTTCATCTCTGAAATAATACAATGGGATCTTTCCTATCCCCCAGACAAGTAGATAGGGCTTCACTTTAACTTTACACCTAAAAGCTAGCACTTCAGACAGGGCTCCCTCAGTACTGTCATCCTGGAGTTTTGTGCTCAAGCCCTGGATCAGGAATTGAATCTAGAACCTGGTGTCTTAGAAAGAAGTGTATTACCACAGGCCACAGACATAAACGTACACAGCAGGCAAGTTATTGAGTGCCAGGCATTATAGGCTTTCAGATGTCTGCGGAATAAACAAAACTTTGTGGTAGCCCATGACTGCTGTATTGCTTTTGTACTGACTATGCCTTACTGTGTTAACACTTATCTCAATGGCAGACCAACCAGGGGATCAGGTGGTTGGACGTCGCTGTCCTTTGTTTAAAGATGAAAAAGCACTAAAAACACAGTGCCTTTCAAGATATCACTTCTGAAGAGCACATACATGTAGGGGCTATCTGTTTGCTTTTACTTTGTACTCTTAAAAGGTGTTTCTTTGAATTGTACATTCTGAAAACTGTTAGCGTGTGTTTATAGTACAATTGATCAGGTATTGTAATTGAAGGACTTCTAAATATTTGAAATACTTTTGAATGAATGAAGCGCTTTTAATTGCTGTTGAAGTGCTTTTAAATGATAATCACTGTTGTAACATAGGAAATAAGCAGTGAAGTCATGCATAGCAAGCTCCAACAAACAGTAATGTGATATTGATGAAATCATCTGTTTTTTTTTACGCTGTCTGAGGGATAGATAATGAGCAACACCCTGAGGAGAAATCCCTTGCTTTTCATCAACTAATTCCAAGGCATCTTTTGCTCCCAACAGGGAGGACAGACTTGGCTTAACGTCTCGTCTCTAGCAGTCCCGGAGTACTTCACTGGAATGTCCATCTAGGTCATGTGCTTAGAGCTTTTCAATCCAGAACTCTCAGACTCCAAAGCAAGATGATCAAAAGGTCACTTTATAAAGTGCAGTGGTCTGGGCGAAATAGATGCCTCCAATCAGGTAACCTTTCACAAATGAAAGGTCGCTGCGAGAGCAGCTCCATCTTCAGAGCCTGGAAACGTGCCTGTGGAAGCAGGAAGCTAAACATCACAAGATACTTCCATTTCCTGCCACTGGGGAACAAACACCAGAAATCTCAATTGGTTGCCACCAATGATGCCTGACATGGGAATCTGGTTGAAACAGAGATGAGGCCTCCCATACGCCAGCAGTTGGATTTTCCTAGCAATGGCCTGTCCAACAGTCCTAAGATAGATGTTGGTATAGTGGTGGTGTCACTGGCCTAGTAATCCCAATGTTCAGGTTAATGCATGGAGGACAAAAACAAAGTTGCTGGAAAAGCTCAGCAGGTCTGGCAGCATCTGTGAAGGAAAAGACAGAGTTAACGTTTCAGGTCCGGTGACCATTCCTCAGAACTCATGTCCTCCAGTTCTAAGGAAGAGTCACCGGACCTGAAATGTTAAATCTGTTTTTTCCCTTCACAGATGCTGCCAGACCTGCTGAGCTTTTCCAGCAACTTCGGTTTTTGCTCCTGATTCACAGCATCCACAGTTCTTTCGGTTTTTAATGCATGGGGGACATGGGCTCAAATCCCAGCACAGCTGCTCCTGGGACTTAATTCAATGAATTCACAAATCTGGAAGTGGTGGCCTTGAAGGTGGTCGATTGTTGTAAAAACCCATCTGGTTCACTAATGCCTTTTAGGGAACGAAATCTGATGGCCATGTGACTCCGGACCAATAGCACAAGTAGTCTTCTACACTAACAGGATGCTGCCATCAAGCCATTGTGGAGGCAGGATTAATTGAGGCGTTCAAAAGGGAATTGCCTGAAGAGAAAATAACTGCAGAGGGCTGTGGAGAATTGTTACTTGCTCAATTGTTCTCGCAGAGAGAGCTGAAATGGACATGACTTGCTGATTGATACCCTTCTGTGCTGTAACACTGTTGTCTAATTCTGATGCTGTGGATTATAAATGATGGAATGACACTTAAATCCCTACAGCTGGTTATGAGACAGCATCACAGGCTCAGCATAAATTTTGGGAGCACTGTTTGATTGTTAACCGCTCTCTTAATTAGTCTAATAGACCAATTCTAATAAGCCACTCAGTTTAACGGCAGTTAGATAAGGAAAAAAATGCTGACTTTGCTAGCAACACCTACGCACCATCAAAAAATAAAGAGCAACGCTGTGCAGGTCATCGGTGTGATGTGAGGGGTGTGCAATCTAGCTGTGAATCCACTGAAAATAGGATATGAGATATGTGCAAACAAATGGGTTTTCATTACTTAGTCTTGGGATAAGAAAGTACAACTGACAGACTGACTGCGGCAGAGTGGATTATAGGGCCAAGAGTATTCAGAAAAAAGCCAAACTGTGGGGCTGTTGTAAATTAACCAGCTTTACATAGCTACTTGTACCTTGCTGTCTTTGCAAGGTGATTTTATGCAAGGGCTTGAAATCTGTAGAACTTCAATATTACAGCCTTATTAACATTCCATTAACATGAATGGTTTCAATACACATCAATAAACAAATAAGGACCTGATTTATTTTAAAAACATAATTTATGCCCGTATGAATTATTCACAAACCTTTAATGGAGATGCTTGTGGTTATTATTGAGCTTACTAGACAATCTTTCTGCGATGTTGCTTTATTCATAAGGGGATGTGTTTCCTTCTATTTTATGTGAAGGTGTGAGAAGAAATTTGCTCTCAACTTGACCAGGGTTGAAGAGGTTTAGTTATGAAGAGTAGTTGGAAAAGTTAGGATTGTTTTGCTACCTCCAGTTTCGGTTCAGCAGATTGGGCGCCTACTTTGCTCAGGACATTCCTGTAAGCAGGGCTCTGAGCTTGTGAAGTCTCCACTTTGTACTCACATTGCCATCTTTGTCTTTGGCCTATAGAGCCCTGACGAGCACAGCGCAAACCCAAAGAACAACGCCTCAGCTTTCAGATGAGCACTTTAAAGTATTCCGATTCTCAAAATCAAAAGCAACAATTTCAGTCCATAATCAGTCCATAATCATTTGTGTAGTCAGAGGAGGTGAATCAAAATGTTGAATAATACGTGAAGCTACCTGTCTCAAGCTACAACTGTGCAATAACCCCACGAAGTGGTTTTCTCCACTAACTGGTCACTGCCATCAAGCCAAAAAGACTTTGTGGAGTCAGATTTAATTGAGACATTCAAAACAGAATTGTCTGGAGAGAAAGTGAATGAAGAGGGCTATGAGAAGTGTTACTAGCTGAGTTGCTCTCGCAGAGAGAGTTGGCACGAACACAAATTGTTGAATGACACTTTTCTATGCTGTAACACTTTATTTAATTTGATGCATTTTTTATTCATTTTGTGGGATGTGAGCATCGCTGGCTGACCAGCATTTATTGCCCATCCCTAGTTGCCCTTGCGAAGGTGGTGTTGAGCTGCCTTCTTGAACCGCTGCAGTCCGTATGCTGTGGGTTGACCCACAATGGCCTTCGGGAGGGAATTCCAGGATTTTGACCCGGCGACATATTTCCAAGTCAGGATGGTGTGTGACTTGGAGGGGAACTTGGAGGTGGTGATGTTCCCATGTATCTGCTGCCCTTGTCCTTCTAGATGGAAGTGGTTGTGGGTTTGGAAGGTGCTGTCTGAGGATCTTCGGTGAATTTCAACTGTGCATCTTGTAGACAGTACACACTGCTGTGACTGAGCACTGGTGGTAGAGGGACTAGATGCTTGTGGATGTAACGCCAATCAAGCGGGCTGTTTTGTCCTGGATGGTGTCAAGCTTTTTGAGTGTTTTTGGAGCTGCACTTATCTAGGTACACTCCTGACTTGTGCCTTGCAGATAATGGACAGGCTTTGGGAGGTCAGGATATGAGTTACTCGTCACAGTATTCCTAGCCTCTGACCTGCTCTTGTAGCCACTGCATTTATGTGGTGAGTCCAGTTGAGTTTCTGGTCAATGATAATCCCCAGGATGTTGATAGTGATGGTCAGTGGTTAGATTGTCTCTTATTGGTGATGGTGATAGCCTGGCATTTGTGTGGCGAGCATATTACTTGCCACTAATCAGCCCAAGCCTGGATATTGTCCAGATCTTGTTGCAATACTGAGGATTAAAAATGATGGAGGGAACATAACTCCTCAGATCTGCTATGACACAATATCACAGGCTCAGCATAAATGTTGAGAGCATTGGTTTTTTGATGAGCAATGGACTGTATTATTGTAACACTCACTCTAAGAGATTAGGCTGAGGACGAGTTGACATTGGCCCTGTAGGCAGCAAGCTAAAATTCCAACCAGACTGGCTTACAATTCTGTTCTGAGTGGCTAGGTGGGGTCACAGAATGAGAGCAGAGGATCATAGTGAGGGGATGGTGAGATATCTAGGGAGGTAGGGGAAAAGGATCGAGAGACAGAAAGGAGAAAGAGAGGGGAAGCTGAGGAAAGGACAGAGACAGTAGGTAACGAGGGGAAGGTGTATATGAAACCAGGCTCATTAATCAACCTTCTCAGCATTTTGCAAGTGAGACAACCATTGAGTCTTTCAAGGAACAAAATTAGATCATGAAGAATTAGAACAGCTGGGTGGGACATGATGCTCAAGAGCTACCTTGTTGATGATCAATTTCTAATAAATCTTTCAATTGACAATTTTATTAGAATTGTTTGAGGAGTTAAGACGGATGCTGGATAAAGGGGAACCAGTAGATATAACATATTTTGATTTCCAAAAGGCGTTTAATAAGATATTACACATTAGGTTACTTAATAGGATAAGAGCCAATGGTTTTGGGGCAATGTATTAGCATGGAGAGAGGACTAGCCAATACAAGACAGGGAGTTGGGATTAAGGGGCATTTTCAGGGTGTGAACCTACAACTAGTGGAGTGCCAAAGGGGGCAGTGCTGGGTCCACAATTATTTACAATATATATGAATGACTTGGGTGAGGAAAGTCAATGAACTAAAGCCATGTTTGTGGGTGACTCAAAAATAGGTGGGAAAGCATGTCATGAGGATGACACAAAGAGTCTACTGAGGGACATAGACTGGTTAAGTGAGAGAGTAAAAACATGGCAGACAAAATATAATGATGGAAAATGTGAGTTTATGCATGTCAGCAGGAAGAATAGAGGAGCTGAATATTACTTCAAGGGAGAAAGATTTCTGAAACTGCAACACAGAAGAATTTAGAATCATTGCGTCCTACAGCGCAGAAACAGACCATTTGGTTCAACTCATTCGTGCCAACCATACATCCCAATCTGACCTAGTCCCATATGCCAGCATTTGGTCAGTATCCCTCTAAACTCTTCCTATTCATATACCTATCCAAATGCCTTTTAAATGCTGTAATTGTACCAGCCTCCGCCACTTCTTCTGGCAGCTCATTCCTTACAAGCACCACCCACTGTGTGAAAAAGTTTCTCCTCAGGTCCTTTGTAACTCTCCTCTTAAACCTATGCGCTTTAGTTTTAGACTCCCCTACCCCAGGAAAAAGACTTTGGCTACTCACCCTATCCATGCCCCTCATGATTTTATAAACCTCTATAAAGTTACCCCTCAGCCTCCGGCACTGTAGGGAAATAAGCTTCAGCCTATTCAGTCTCTCCCTACAACTCAAACACTCCATTCCCGGCAGCATATTTGTAAATCTTTTCTGCACCCTTTCAAGTTAAACAAAATCCTTCCTATAGAAGGGTGACCAGAATTGTATTCCAAAAGTGGTCTCACTAACGTCCTATACAGCCACACTTTGAGGGATAATTGCAAATAAATCACAAAAAACTAGCATCCGAGATCATTAGGTAACAGGGAAGGCAAATGAAATGGTGGCCTTAATTTCAGAGAGAATAGATTATAAAAATATGGAAATCTTGCTAAAAGTATACAAGGCAGAGTCAGACCACACCTGAAACAATGTAACAGTTTTGGTTTTCTAATCTCAGGAACAATATGTTGGCATTGGAGGGAGTCCAGAAAAGATTCACTGGATCGATCTTCAATTTGGAAGAGTTTTCTCATGAGGAGAGGTTGAGTAGTTTGAGCTTACACATATTGGAGTTTATTGAACAAATAAGATTCTTAGAGGATTTGACAGGGTAGACACGGAAAGGTTTATTCCCTAATAAAAACCGAAAGAACTGCGACACTGTAAATCAGGAAAAAAACAAAGTTGCTGGAAAAGCTCAGCAAGTCTTGCAGCATCTGTGAAGGAGAAAATAGAGTTAACGTTTCGGGTCTGGTGACCCTTCCTCAGAACTGTTGATTCCCTTGTGGGACAGTCTAAGACCAGAGGACATAATCTCAGAGTACAGGTTGCACATTTAAGACAGAGACGAGGAAGAAATTCATCTCTCAGACAATAGTTAATCTGTGAAATACTTTACAACAGAGGGCTGTCAAGGTTGTCTTCCTATTTATTCAAGGCTGAGATAGACAGATTTTTATTGAGTAAAGGGAAGCAAGGCTTTTAGAGATAAGGCAGGAAAGTGGAGTTGAAGGTTATCATATCAGCCATCATCTTATTAAATGGTGGAGTAGGCTCAGTGGAGCAAATGGCCTAATTCTATTCCTGTGTCTCATGGTTTTATGATCTAACTGATATTAGGTTCACCCCGGTGCTAATTGTCTCCCTCGGAACAATGCCCAGCACGTCTGAAATTACCTGCCATCCAAGTTGAATTGAATTGAATTGAATCTGTTATTGTCCCACCATCTCAGGAATCAGTCTGGTGAACCCTTGTTGCACTCACTTTTTGGCAAGTTAATCCTTCCCTAGACAAGGGGACCAGAACAGTGCAAACCTCTACAGATGCAGTCCCATCAGTGTTCTTTACAATTGAAGCAAGATTTTTTTGACCCTGCATTCAATATAAAATACAATGAAAATTGTGTACTGGCGCCACGCACAGGCACTATTCACAATAACTTAGAATAAAACAAAAACGTAAAGAAAGATAACTTTAAGAGAGTCCAACTCCTCCTTCTCCACTACTGCAGTGTCACTCCAGGCTTCCCAGCCCAGGCCCCTTGTCACACAAAAGCAAGAGTCCTGCTGCAGGCTTCACAGGCCGGCTGGTTCTGTACCCACGCTGTCTCTGCTCCGGAACCCAAGTTAGCAACTGGTGCACCTCTGGAGGAGGTTGGATTCCTCGCTCTAACCTTCACATTTTCAGACAGAAAATAGACCAAGTGGAGTTGAATTTCTCTGCCTATATGCGACCAGATCATTACTGCGTGGTCAGTATTTTATTATAAATGGGTTCATTGGAATTAAGCACCTGATAGTTGATGCTAATTGCTCAGCAGTCATAGGCTCATTCTGCCTTAGCTTTCAGTGCTTTGACTTCACAGTTGGATAAGGAACAGAGGATCAAGAGGAGCCATTCGACCCCTCAAGTCTGCTCTATCTAGATCATGGATAAGCACCTATCTCAAAACCATATTCGTGTGCTATCACTGTCTCTCTTGATGTCATTAGTAACTAGAAATCTATCAATCCCGTCTGGGACGTGGTCAATTATTGAGTTCCCACAGGCCTCTGGAGTAGAGAATTCTAAAGATTCACCACCCTCTGAGTGGAAAGGTTCCTCCTCATCTCAGTCCTAACTTGCTTGCCTTCTATTCTGAGACTGTGTCCCTTTATTCTAGACATCACAAGGGGAAACATCCTTTCTTCATCAATGCAAACTATACCTTTCACAGTTTTTTTAGTGTCTCAGTGGTTAGCACTGCTGTCTCACAGCGCCAGGAACCTGGGTTCGATTCCAGCCTCGAGCAACTGTCTGTGTGGAGTTTGCACATTCTGCCTGTGTCTGCGTGGGTTTCCTCCGGGTGCTCCAGTTTCCTCCCACAGTCTAAAGATGGGCAGGCTAGGTGGATTGGCCATGGGAAATGCAGTGTTACAGGCATAGGGTAGGGGGATAGACAGGGTGGGATGTTCTTTGGAGGGTCACTGTGGACTCAATGGGCCAAATGACCTGCTTCCACGCTGTAGGGATTCTATGATTCTATGATTCTAAGTTTCTATGAGATCATGTCTCATTTTCTAAACTCTAGAGCATACAAGCCTGGTCTCCTCACCACTCCTCATGGGGAAGTCCCACCATCCCAGGAATCAGTCTGGCGAACATTTGTTGCACTTGCTTTTTGGCACGTCAATCCTTCCCTAGACAAGGGGATCAGAACAGAGCAAATCACTACAGATGCAGTCCCACCAGTGTTCTTTACAATTGAAGCAGGATTTTTTTTTGATCCTGTACACAAAACCTTTTGCAATAAATCAGGCATACCATTTGCCTTCTGAATTGCTTTGCTGTACTTGCATGCTAACTTTCAGTGATTTATAAACCAAAGCACCCAAATCCATTTGGACGTCAACATTTCCAATCTCTCACTATTTAATAAATTTTCAACACCATCAGTCTTCCTCCAACCAAATTGGATAATCTCACATTTACAAGGTTATATTCCACCTGCCATGCTCACACTCACACACTCGGCCTGCCTAAATCCCCTTGAAGTGTCTTTGCATCCTCCTCACATTCCCACTGAATTTATATAATCTGTAAACTTGGAAATATTCCAATTAGCTTCCATATCCAAATCATTGGTGTAGATTGTGAACAGCTGGGGCCCAAGCACTGATCCTTGTGAAAGATCATCTCGTCACAACCCGTCATTCTGAGAATGATCCGTTTATTCCTACTCTCTACTTTCTGATAGTTAACCAATCCTCAATTCTTACTAATATATTAGCCCCAACCGAGGTCCCTGGCAGTGTGAGGCAGCAGTGCTAACCACTGAGACACTAAAAAGTTCTGAAAGGCATGGTCAGAGCCAATGAAGAAAGGATGTTTCCCCTTGTAATGTCTGAAACAAAGGGACACAGTCTCAGAATAAAAGTCAAGCCATTTAGGATTGGGATGAGGAGGAACCTTTCCACTCAGAGAGTGGTGAATCTTTAGAATTCTTTACCACAGAAGCCTGTGGGAGCTCAATAGTTGAGCACGTCCCAGATAGAGATTGATAGATTTCTAGTCACTAATAAAGTCAAGAGAGACAGTGATAGCATAGGAATATAGTGTTGAGATAGATGATCATCCATGATCTAGACAGAGCAGGCTTGAGGTACATTTATGTACCAACCTCTTGTGATGAAATTTACCAAAAGCCTTCCAACAATCCAAATAGGCCACATCATCTGATTATACCTGTTGACATCTTCAAAAACCCCTACAGATTAGTAAATATGATTTCATCTTCCTAAATCCATGCTGACTCTGTTCTATCAGACAATTATTTTCTAGATATCTATTGATGATATTCTTTATAATAGATACCAATATTTTTCCTACTACTGATGTCAGGCTAACAGCTTTGTAGTTTCCTGTTTTCACTCTGCCTCTGTGTTTAAACAGTGTTGTTGCAATTGCAACTTGCAGAATTAATAACACGTTGAAAGGTGATCACTAATGCATTCATCATCTCTGAGTCCACGTCCTTCAGCACTCTCACAATTTCTTAATATCAATTCTCCCGCCTTTGCCTTTAATGTGCCCATATTTCTTTGTCCACCTTTTCCTTTTTAGCTGTCTATAGAAGCTTTTACAATCTGTTTTTCTGGAGTTTTCTCTATTTTACATTCATATTTTACTCTCTCTTTCTTTATCAATTTCTTGGACTACCTTTGCAAGATTCTAAAATTCTCCCAATCCTTAGGCTTACAATTTGTGGATGAACTTTATACGTTCCCTCCTTTTAGCTAATATAATCTTCTTGTTAGCCATGGTACTATCACTTTTTCTCTATTAAATATTTTTGCCTTAAAAAAATTCATTTTTATGAAAAGCAAGCATTGCTTATTTAAATACTACCTATTGCCTGTCTATCATCAAACGTTTTAATGTATTTTTCCAGTCTTTTATAGCCAACCTTCTTTTCATACCTTGATAAATTGCCCTTGTTTAGATTTAGTACTCAATTTCAAATTTAACTCCATCTTTTTCAAACTTAACGGAAAATTCTACCATATTATGGTCACTATTCCCTTAGGTTTATTTTGCAGGATTATTGATGAACCATTTCTCATTGCATAATACCAGATCTAAAATAGCCTATGTCTTATTTGGTACCTGAACATATTGCTCCAAAAATGATCTCAAATACATTCCAGGAATTCTTCCTCCACTGCATTGGTTCTCATTAGATTTACTCAGTCTATATGCAGATTGAAGTTGCCAATGATTATTGTAGTGTCATGGCTACAAACACCTCTAATTTCCTGATTTGTAACATGCCCTTCATTACCATTACCAAAAATAACTCCTACCAATGTATGTTGCCTCTTGCTGTTTCATAGCTCCATCCAAACAGATTCTACAACTTGCTCTTTCATTTAAAGATCCTCTCTTGCTAATTACGGATCCCAGCCCATATTGTTGGCACCACCCCACTTCCTTTTCCTTATTGTTTATCCCTCTTAACTGTCCCACATCCTTTAACATTCAATTCCCAGTTTTGTTCACCTTGTAGCCGCATCTTCTAAATAGAAACTAAGTTTTTTTGTTAAACTTTTACTGGTGCCATCAATTCATCTATTTTGTGTGAATACTGCATGCATTCATACAGAGTGCTTTTAATTTTTTTTTATTCTATAATTTGACATTGGTTGATTCTAGGGTTTGTTTCTTCTGATTTCCACTTTCACTTACAGCATTGGTACTTTCCATAACTAACTTTATTTTTTATTTTATCCAAATTCACTCTTAGGTTTCCATCCACTTGATAAGCTACTCTAAATCTTCCCCAACAGCATGAGCAAATCTCCCTGTGAGGATATTAGTTCCAGTCCTGCTGAAGTGTAATCTGTCCTCCTTCTACAGGTCCCAGGGTCCCAGAAGTTTAAGGCCCTTCTTCCTTCACCCTTTCTCCAGCCACATGTTCATTCACATAATCTTCTTATTTCTATACTCACGACCATGTGGTACCAGCAATTCTGAGACTACCACCTTAGAGGCCTTACCTTCCAGTCTCTTGCCTAGCTCCCTAAATTGTACTTTTAAGCCCTCATCCATCCTTCTACCAATGTTATTGATGCCAATGTGTACCGCCAATTCTGGCTCTTGATCCTCCACCAGAAAAATGTCCTGCACCCGCTCTGTGATATCCTTTATCCTGTCACCAGGGAGACAAAATACCTTCCTGGAGTCATATTCAGAGTCACACACACAAGACTGTCTGTTTTCCTAACTATTGACTCACCTACTACTATCTCCTCTGTACTCCTCTTTCCCCTACTCCGACTATGCAGGTAAGCCACTTCTGTGCCATGAGCATAGCTATCTCTACAATCCTCTGATGAGCCATTGCCCTCACTGGTATTCAAAACAGAGCTTAGTGAATGAGATGGTTTCAGGGGACTCTTGCAATATCTGCTTGTCTAGACTAACTAAGTCACCCATTGCCACTCTGCCTGCCTGGTCTTAAGAATGGACATTCCATGCTGCTGAGCTGTCCTGCCATGCATTAAGACCGTTTCCGCACTGTTTACTTTGAGCAGGAGATCAGAAAGCAGAAAGTAAAATTACTCACCAATCAGTTCTGACAGATCTAACTCTATCTCTGACTGCCTATGGTAGTATTAATTTGTATAATGTTACTTGGCAATATCATATGAGAATGAAAACCGTAGGTGCTCAAAAGAAGCAGAAAATAATGGGAAGAGGAGAAAGTAAGTCATTGACTTAGGATCCCATCCAACCTGCTGATATGGCCTCTTTTGATTAAGGGTCACATACCTTAAACCTTAACTCTGTTCCTCTGTTGCTCTGTTCACAGATGCGGCCTGACCTATTGAGTATATCCAGAGTTTTTTGCTTTAGTCAATGTTGATCTCTGTCACTTACCAACTAAGCTGTGCATTCCCAGGATTTTCTATATTATATTTGGAAATTTAAGTATTTCAACATCGCACCAAGCCATTTGGAGTTCACTCAATAACATGTTATTTGATGGCTGACCTCTATTTGCCCCAACATAAATTCAGAAATCAATAGGCTGAACAATATTCAGTAACTAATGTACAAAATAAGTCAAACTTAAGCCAGAAGGAGGAGTAGACAGCATTTGCTATGGTGTCAGTCTGTGCCTAGCTGTACTGTGATATTCAAGTGACTCCTATTAGCTTTTACACAGCACAAGTGCAGGTGATGCAGGAACTTTCAGTCACATGGTGTAAGCATACAAAGCTACCTGATGCAGATAGCATTTTGTGAGCAAAATGGGATGAGGAGAATCCAATCTTTACTCACTCCCCTAATGGTGTGGTGGAGATTAGGATATGGCATAGCAAAGGTGTGCTGCAATGGATCACACACATGAAATATTACAGCACAGAAAGAGGCCATTCAGCCCATCTCCCCTCTACTTATTTTTGGAAATGCAATTAATCTCACTCCTCGTGCTTTTTCCCTATAAATCTTTATTTCCCTTTGATTATTTATCCAATTCTCTGTGAACGGTACTTCTGAACCTGCTGCCACTACCCTTTCAGGCTGATCATTCACAACAAATTGTGGTGTAGTTCAGTTCTATTGTCAATTACCTGATATCTGTATTCTATGGTTATTGACGTTTCCATCAGTTTCGGCTTACTTACTCTACTCTTATCAAAAGCACTCGGAACATCACTATAAAATGTCCCCACAGCCCTCTCTGCTCTAAGGACAATAACTCAGATCCTTGGCGCCATTATGATAAACCTCCTCTGTACTCACTCTGAAGCCTCACACCCTTTGTATTCTGCCCAGAATTGAACGCAATATTCCAGTTGAGACCTAACCAGAAAAATTGGCATCGTAACCTGTGCATCAGTGCAAAAGCTAGATACCCACCCTGCCCCAGACATCTGCCCATTTCAAAACAGGGTTCTTATCTCAAACAATAACAATGACAATGAGCCAACTTATTTTTTTCAATACTAAACTCTTCCAAGTTGTACTTAACAAAAAAAAAATTCTTCAGCATGTTTTGGATGTGAGCCAAATTACAGTGTAATGAGAGAATTTTACAAGAGTCCTAGGAATCTGTGACAATTGTGATTGAACTCTACTGTGTAACCCGACATATAATTACCTGTTCCTGAACACAAAAAGGATTTATTTTCTTAATCTGTGCACCATGCAAAGTTTTATAAGTCAAACATGCCAACAAGGACACAATTGTCACAAGATCTAACTTGTGATTCCAAGGAGAATGAGTCGTGGAATGAAAAGTAGTGGAAGCTTGACAGAAATATCAGGAAAGTAGAATTTCTGAGGACTAATGGCCGAGATAACCAGGAGGATAGAACTGCCTGGAGCCGGCTAAAAAGAGGGCAAAAGTTCTGGCTAAGGGATACCCGAAAGATCTGGCCGAGATCTTAAAGATTTAACTCCCTGGAGTTTTCAGGAAGGCGAAAATAGAAACACAGAAAATAGGAACAGGGCAGCCCATTTGACCCTTTGAGCTTGCATCCCCATTCGATATGATCATAGTTGATCCTCTAACTCAATGCCTTACTCCTTCTCTCTCCACAGGACCTTTAACTATAATATATAATAAAGTCCCTATAGTTCTACTAGACCATCGGGCTGCTCTCTCATTAGAGAGAAATGACTGGTGGTGGTTTAACCTGAGGCTCACCAACACCTCAGGTGAGGAAAGAGGTTGAGAAGCGGGGCTGCAGTTCATCCTTCAGCTGGTGCGGGAATTGAACCCACACAGTTGGCCTTATTTTATATTACAAACTAGCTGTCCAACCAAGAGCTAATTGACCCTTCCCGTATTCTAATGCAGTAATATATAATTACAGAATAGTCTACCATTGACTCAAATAAAGCATTACTGAGCTAAAAGGGCATAGAACTGCCGAAAGACTGACAGAGAGATTCCTTGGAGGTCTGAACTACCAATGCAATGACTTAGGAACATCAGTAACCATGCAGTAATAACCAGGCAGCGGTAATGGTATCAATGAGGCTACATTGGTTGTCCTTCTTCTTATATTCTTTCCATTCGACTTGGTTCCAAAATTGTTTGAAATTTCTTTGTCCATAGAAAAATGTATTATACATTCAGAAAAATAATGTGCATTTTCTAACTCACGGGATGTGGATGTCACTGGCTAGGCCAGCATTTATTGCCTGTCTGTAATTTCCCAGAGGGTAGTTAAGAATCAACCATGTTGCTGTGGGACTGGATTCACATATAGGCCAGCAGATTTCCTTCCTGAAGCTTATTAGTGAACTAGATGGGTTTTTGCAATGATTGACAGCAGGTACATGGTTGTCGTTAGCCTAGCTTTTTAGACTAGATTTTTATGGAATTCAGATTTCACCTTCTGCCATGATGATATCCAAACCCACGCCCCCAGGACATTAGTTTAGAGTTCTGGATTATTAGACCAGTGACCTTACCACCATGGCAATGCCTCCACCTGTTTTCATTCATATAAAGTTTGTAGGACATTAAACTACATCAGCGCAAATATAAATTGCTTTGTGCCCCAGTGAAAATGACCCAGTTTAGTTACTAACTCACCTACTCATAGAAATAGCCTTTCATAACTTTTTACTCAAAATTCATCATAATCTTGAACAGCTCTGTCAGATTCATCTAAATCTTTATCTGGGTAATGAAAAGAGCCTCAGTGAATCAAATCCACCTTCCACACAAAAAGCCCCCTTGTTCCTGACTTCCTCTCTGCGCTGTTCCATGACCTTGACATTCTCAAGTAAGGTGCCCAAAATTTGAGAGGGATAGCAGGAACTGCCGATGCTGGAGAATCTGATATAACAAGGTGTAGAGCTGGATGAACACAGCAGGCCAAGCAGTATCGGAGGAGCAGGAAGCTGACGTTTCTGACATTTCCGAGGAAGGGTCTAGACCCGAGACGTCAGCCTTCCTGCTCCTCTGATGCTGCTTGGCCTGCTGTGTTCATCCAGCACTACACCTTGTTATATTGCCTAAAATTTGAAATTGCTTCCTGGAGTTTCTGCCTGGTCGAGTAGGATTTTTCACTAAAATTTTCATTATAACCGATACAAAACAAAACGCAGAATTTTAAGCGCAAATTAGACTCAGTGCATATTGAGTTTCTCCAGCTTTTTGCAGTTGTTAAATAAAAACGTCATACAAAAATTTAGACCAGTACACAAAAGTGGACAACCCTCAGGGTGAATTAATCTGCATTGAATGTTTCCACTACTTTTAGTTCTTTACGGAATCAAAAAATTAAACTGGATTATTTTGCACGGACACAACTATATCCTGGGGAGGAAGGGTTAATTTGGCTCCCCTTTTTTTAATCTCCTCTAAGTCATACACAACCAATAATTACTTATCATTACCTTGTAGCTAAAACTTGTCAATTAAAAAATCATAGCAGTCAATATCAAGGAGCCAGTCACAAGGTTTTCTTGAATGAAAGAAAAAGGTTCTTTGATGCACTAACCCTGAGAAGAAAAGTAGTTACAGCGCAACTAACATAACGTTTGCCTCCAGTAGGTTATTTGAGCTTGTCAGGCAATGCTATTGTTATCCCTCATAACCTAAGAAATTGGGTTTACATGTTACATTTTTAAAAAACCAAACAGATCTTTATTACAGTTATTATACACACAAAATAGAGCATTCAGATCCTGAATTTTGTTAGTATCAAACTATTAATTGCAACAAAGAGAAGTATGCTTCAAGTAGCGGGTCATGCTTTAAGTGACCACGGATAAGATGGAGCATGAGATCCTTATATTCTCAGGTCACATGCTATAACACAATGACAACATCATGAGCGCATCTCTTAAAATCATGGTTGTGGAGGTGCCGATATTGGACTCGGGTGGACAGTTACTTCACCTGATGAAGGAGCAGTGTTTCAAAAGCTTGTGACTTCAAATAAACCTGTTGGACTACAACCAGGTGTCATGTGACTTCTAACTCTGCCCCTTAAAGGTATACCGACATACTGACCACAAGACATAACGCAATAATAACCACAGATAATAACGTTTAAAATAAAAATAGGGAAAGTAAAGGCTGTGCAGTTTAAAAGTCTTTTGCATTCTTAGAGTCTTTGAGGGGAACAATTTTAAACCTGAGACCACACCTGTTTAGTTGTTGACTGAAGTCCTCAACAATGGCAATGTTTGAATATACCCTTGAGTTCTCAATTACTGTTTTTTTTCAATTTACTTTTACAATGGGCAGTTTATGAGTTTGATAGAAACAAGGAGAGAGAAAAGCTTTTGGCTGTTGTCATGGTAAATTCATTTTCCTTCTCTTTGCTTTGCTGCTCAGAAACAGCTACTGAAAGGTCTGTACTCCATGGAGTTTTGAAGGATGAGGGAGGATCTGATTGAGATTTACAACGTACTCAGACACCTGGATACAGTGGACGTGGAGAAGACGTTTCCACTAGTAGTAAATACTAGGGCCCAATCGCACAGCCTCAGAGTGAAGGTTCGACCCTTTAGAAATGAGATTAGGATGAATTTCTTCAGCCAAAGGGCGATTAATCTATGGAACTCATTGCTGCGGAGGGCTGTAGATGCCAAGTCATTGAGTGCAATTAAGACAGAGATGGATAGCTTATTGATTAGTAAGGGGGTCATTGGGAGAAGGCAGGAGAATGGAGTTGAGAAACATGTCACCCATGATCAATGATTCGATGGGCTAACTGGCCTAATTCTGCCCCTATAGATTATTGTCTTATGTTGGTGATCCTAGACATCATTTTACTGATGATTGAAAGTACACTAATGGGGCATTAATTGGCCACGTTGAATTTGTCCTTTTTTTGTGCACATGACATAGTTGGGCAATTTTCCACATTGTCGGGTAGATGCCAGTGTTGTAGCTATACTTGAACAGCTTAGCTAGGGGGAGTAGCACATTCTGGAGCACATGGTCTTCAGTACTATTGCCAGAATGTTGTCAAGGTTATGATATCATGATTTTGAAACAAGTTCAAGAGAGATGGCTATGATTTGTCAATATACTTGTACAATGACTTCATGCTTCCGATGATAACACCAATGATTAGAAAAAATTATCATGAGTTTACTAAGCATAGGCACCTGGCATTTATCAAATGTTGTCCAAATAGATGGAGGTAGTAAAGACCATAGACAACGGCATGGATCTGATAATCTTCAACTCTACTTTCTTGCCTTATCCCTATAACCCTTGATTCCCTTACTGATTAAAATTCTGTCTGTCTCAACCTTGAAAATACTCAATGTCCCACACTTGACAACTCAGAGGTAACATATCCCACAGGTTGTCTTGATCTCCTTCCTAAATGGGTGGCCCCTTATTCTGAGATCATGCACTCTGGTTCTAGACTCTCCCACAGGCGGGAAATAATCTCTCCTCAACTACCCTGTGGAGCCTCTTAAGAATTTTGTAAGTTTCAAGGTGTCCTCTCATTCCTCTAAATTCCAATGAGTTCAGGCTCATCCTACTCAACCTCTCCTTGTAAGAAAATCTTTCCATATCTGGACTCAATCAGCTGGACTGCACGCAGTGCTAATGTATCTTTCCTTAGATAAGGGGACCAACACTGTACACAGTATTCTAGATGTGGTCTGACTAATTACTTGCATAGTTTTAGCAAGACCTCCCTTCTTTTTTATACTGCATTTTCTTTGAAATAAAGGCCAACAGTCCATTTGTCTTCACTATTACCCGTAGAACTTGAAGACTAGCTTTTTCTGATTAAACACACTGGATCCCTTTGTGTTGTCGTGTCCTGCAGTCTTTCTCCATTTAAATAATATTTAACTTTTCCATTCTTTTCGTCAATGTGCACAACTTCACATTTTCCCATGTTCTACCCCATCTCCCAAGACGTTGCTTTCTCACCTATTTTTTCTATATCCCTCATTAGTCTGTTTGTGTCATCCTCACTACATGCCTTCCCACCTGTTTTTATATCATCCACTTCTATCATCCAAATCATTAATATATGTTGTTAATATTTGTTGCCTCAGCATTGACCCCTGTGGTAATCCACTAGTTACTGGTTGCCATTCTGAAAACGCCCCCAATATTGCAGGTCTCTGCCTTCTTATAGTTAGCCAATCCTCCGCCTAAGCTAATGTACCATCTCCAACACTATGAACTCCTTCGGTTCAATAGCCTAATGAGCAGTACCTTATCAAATGCCTTTTGGAAATACAATATATTGCATCTACCGGTTCCCCTTTATTTATGTTGTATTTCCAAATGCTGCTTTAGTAATCCTTTACCATAGACACATAATGTTTTCCCAATGACAGATGTTAAACTAAATGGCCTATAGTTGATCAGTGTTTGACCCCCTCACTTTTTGAAGGCGGGTGTGAATTTGGCAGTTTTTCAACCTTCTGGGATTTTTCCAGCATCTTGGAAGATTTTACCAGTACATCCGTTATCTCCACAGCCATTTCCTTTACGCTATTGGAGACAACATAATGTTTATAATGTGACAGATATGTGCCAAGTCAAGGTAGGCCAGTATGAAAAACATTTATCCCATGGTGAATAAAGAGTTTAGGTAGAATTTGTAAACTTTTATGTTGCGATAGACATTCATTTGCAGTCGCTCAAATTACAGAAAGTGACATTTTCACTGTCTCCAGTACTTTTATTGGGGAAGAAGGGAGAGAATCATAGTGCTTGCAATAAGCATTCAAATTAACGCACAAAGTCACTTGTTCAAATTAATGTGATATTTATGTGATGTAAATTAAGTTTTGCATGATTTGAAGATGTCATCACGTGAAATAATCAAAAACAGGAGAAAAAGATCTTCATCGACAAGAGACACACATCTTTAAAACCTGCATTTTATTCACACTCCAATGCCATTGTGTCCATTTTTAGTTGGAATGCATGTATTTCAATGTACAACTCGACTGTTCACCCCAGGTCTGTGCTGAAACTGTTGGCCTCAGACGGGCGATGATACAGATAAGAGAGAAGGAAAGCTCCCAAGGATTCCTTTCCTGATCAGTGACACCCTTTGAAAGATTTCAATTCAAGAAGGTGTCTTAATGCCAGCTCCTCAAGAGTGACAAGGGATGAGGAGTAAATAACAGCCTTAGCAATGATACCCACAGCCCAAACAAATGAAACGAACAGTTTTTTCCCCTTTATTCTTTCATGGGCTGTGGGTTTCACTGACAAAACCAGCATCAGTTGCCAATTTCTAATTATCCTTTAATGGAATTGTTGAATAGGATCATTTTACATTCAATTACATTACTGTGGGTCTGGACTCACAAGTCGGCTTGACCAAGTGAGGACAACAGATTTCTAGAATCCCTACAGTGTGGAAACAGGCCCTTCGGCCCAACAAGTCCACACCGAACCTCGGAGCATCCCACCCACACCCATCCCCTTGTAACCCACCTAATCTACACATCCCTGAACACTACGGGCAATTTAGCATGGCCAATCCACCTAACCTGCACATCTTTGGATTGTGGGAGGAAACTGGAGCCCGCGGAGGAAACCCACGCAGACACAGGGAGAATGTGCAAACTCCACACAGTCACCTGAGGCTGGAATTGAACCTGGGTCCCTGGTGCTGTGAGGCAGCAGTGCTAACCACTGAGCCACCTTCCCTAAAGGATGTTAGTTTCTACAACAATTGGTCATGGTTGCTGTACTGAGATTAATTTTCACTTCCAGAGTTTTGTTAATTAAATTTAAATTCCTCCCACTGCCAAGGTTGGATTTGACCCACAAACCTAGAGCATTAGTTTGGGTTATCATATTATTATCCCTTTAAACCACCATCTCCCCCATGTACGTCATGTCAACCTCTTGTTGGCTCAGTCACCTACTAACTTTCACAGGTTAATTATGGACACTGGGATTTGATAGTTTGTCAATTTTTTTTCACTTATTTTGTATGCCTGTTCTGTTGTAGATTTTAGCTTAGATTTTCTATTATAGTTGCATCTTAACAAGAAGTACAGGAGTAGTAAGTGAGTTTTACTGGACATCCATTCATTTTATAATCAACACTGCAATTTCCCACCCAAGGTTAAAAGTGATATAATACCGTGTATAGCATCCAAATGAAATTAGTAAAACATAACAGGACTGGGTGTAATGAGTGTGTATTTGTCCCTGGTGACGTGTATTCCCTGGGCAGGATAGGCATTTAAATTTTACAGGCTAGTTGTATAAGATAATTCTTCTAAAAAAGTTGAAGTTCTGGTTGCATTAGGTTCCACTCGATCTGATGACCATCATTCAGATGGGTGGAAAATCAAGCAGTTTAACAGAAGGTCCTGATGAAGATAGACATGTCAGCGCTGACTCTGTTACATGTCAATATGGCAAACTAGTTAATATTATTTGAACTTATTGCTATCACTCAATTAACTACAACTTGTTATGTTAGACAATTGCCCCTTCTTGTTAAGACTCTTCAGGGGTTTATCCTGTATCACTGATAATTAGACAGGCCATTAGACTCAGCATAGAAAAGAGGGGTCTCTTGTGGTGCAGTGGTTACTGTCCCTGCCTCTGAATCAGGAGACCTAAGTTCCTAGGCCCAGCCGTCATCAGCTGCTTTATAATGACCTATCCTCCATCATAAGGTCAGAAGTGGGGATGTCCGCTGATGATTGCACTATGTTTGCTACCATTCACGACTGCTCAGATACTGAAGCAGTCTGTGTCCAAATGCAACAAGATCTGGACAATATCCAGGTTTGGGCTGACAAGTGGCAAGTAACATTTGCACCACACACAAATGCCAGGCTATGACCATCACCAACAAGGGACAATCTAACTACCGCCCCTTGACATTCAATGGTGTTACCATCACTGAATTCCCCGTATCAACTTCCTGGAAGTTATCATTGATCAGAAACTCAACTAGACTCACCACATAAATGCAGTGGCTACAAGAACAGGTCAGAGGCTAGCTATAAAACTGTGACGAGTAACACACCTCCTGGCTCTCCAAAGCCAGTCCACAATCTACAGGCACAGGTCAGGCGTGTGATGGAATACTCCCCACTGGCCTGGATGGGTGCAGCTCCAACAACACGTAAGAAGCTTGACACCATCCAAGACAAAGCAGCCCACATCCACAAGCATCCACTCCCTCCACCACCGACGCTCAGCAGCATCAGTGTGTACTATTCACACGATGCACTGCAGAAATTCACCAAAGATCCTCAGACAGCATCTTCCAACTCATGAACACTTCCATTGAGAAGACCAAGGGCGTCAGATATATAAGAATTCCACCACCTTCAAGCTCGCCTCCAAGACACTCACCATCTGCCTTGGAAATATGTCACTGTTCCTTCACAGACACTGTCCAAATCCTGGAATTCCCTCCCTAATGGCATTGTGGGTCAATCCTCAGTAGGTGGACTGCAGTGATTCAAGAAGACGGCTCACGGCCACTTTCTCAAGGACAAACTAGGGACAAGCAATAAATGCTGGCCAAACAAAGATGCCTACGTCCCATAAAATGAATAAATCAAAAAAAAGTTCAATTCTCACCAGTTCCAGAGGTGTTTCATCACATCTCAGAACAGGTTGATAAAAAATATCTTAGTTCTCTTGTGGTGTAGTGGTAGTGCCCCTATCTCTGAATCAGGAAACCCAAGTTCAATTGCCTACTCCAGAGGTGTGTTGTAACCTCTCAAACAGGTCGATTAAAAACATCTTTAAGGCTCTTGTGGTCTAGTGGCAGTGTCACTACCTCTGGGCCAGGAGCCTTGTGTTCAATGGCCACCTGTTCCAGATTACATTAGAAAATATTTGGTAAGGAGGATTGGTGACAGCAAATTAGACCAAAGACAAGTCACAATTTTCTGAAGAAGGGTCCAGACCCGAAACATCAGCTTTCCTGCTCCTCTAATGCTGCCTGGCCTGCTGTGTTCATCCAGCTCTACACCTTGTTATCTCAGATTCCCCAGCTTTGGCAGTTCCTACTATCTCTCACATTCGTTTGTCGCCCAACATGACAACATTGAAGGTTTTTTTTTGAAATTCTTGCAATTTTGTGTTGTTGCTGGTTCTTTCAAATCCTGACACATCCATTCTATAGTCCTCCTCAAACTAAATTACAACCTGCAGGGAGGTGACGGCCAAATGGCATTATCACTGGACTGTTAATCTGGAAATACAGATAATGTCCCAGGAACCCAGGTACAAATTCCGCCACAGCACATGGTGGAATTTGAATTCAATAAAAACCTGGATTGACTAACAATGACCATGATTCAACTGTCAGGGGAAAAATCTATCTAGTTTGTTAATGTTCTTTAGGGAAGGAAACTGCCATTCTCACATGCTCTGGCCTACATGGGAATCCAGATCCGCAGCAATATGGTTGACTCTTAACTGCCTTTTGGGCAATAATGCTAGCCAGCAATGCCCTCACTATAGCACAGTACACATCACATTGCATTCATGAAGGCGTAATGGTCAAATTGAAAATTATGGCCCATAACAACTGTGTCGGTACCTTGACTGTATCAGAATCTTCAATTACCTTCTGGGTCTGTGTATACACAGGCTCATTCATTGCTTCATAACATTGAAAATTAATTTATTCTTGGTGTTTTTACTCTTTGTAACTCTCCACCTTACTTATATGTCTATATTAATAAACATGTACACAACCCTGTGATATTTGCCTGGCTATTTTGGGTGCATTTGTGAAAAAATGCCACCGTATTTTCAGGAAATTAAATGAGTGGGAATTGAGTGACAAACTAAGTAGGAGTATATTGTAATCTTTATTCCAGAAGATAAAGCCAAATTCAGTAGCTGAATGCCAAATATCCTTGTATTCAGGCTACAATACAAAGAAAGAAGGAGCTTGTGTTTATATCATATTTCCTTAGGATGCCCGACATGCTTCCCAGCTATCATTTACTTTTTGAAATGAAGTTACTTGTTATGTAGACAACACAACAACTAATTTACATGAAACAAGAACAGCCAATAAAATAAATGACAAGTTAATTCATCATATAATATATAATTCATCATACACCTCAGGAAGGACATACTGGCACTGGAGCGTGTCCAGCGGAGATTCACATGGATGATCCCTGGAATGGTAGGCCTAACATACAACGAACAGCTGAGGATCCTGGGATTGTATTCATTCGAGTTTAGAAGGTTAAGGGGAGATCTAATAGAAACTTACAAGATAATGCATGGCTTAGAAAGGGTAGACGCTGGGAAGTTGTTTCCGTTAGGTGGGGATACTAGGACCCGTGGGCACAGCCTTAGAATCAGAGGGGGTCAATTTAGAACGGAAATGAGGTGACATTTCTTCAGCCAGAGAGTGGTGGGCCTGTTGAATTCATTGCCACGGAGCGCAGTGGAGGCCGGGACGTTGAATGTCTTCAAGGCAGAGATTGATAAATTCTTGATCTCGCAAGGAATCAAGGGCTATGGGGAGAGTGCGGGTAAGTGGAGTTGAAATGCCCATCAGCCGTGATTAAATGGCGGAGTGGACTCAATGGGCCGAATGGCCTTACTTCCACTCCTATGTCTTACGGTCTTATGGTCTTATAATGGGAGTACTTTCATCCATGCCCTGAGTATTAGTGAGAAAGTAAATGTCAAACAAATAAGTTGTGACAAACAAAAACAGAAATTGCTGGAAAAGCTCAGTAGGTCTGGCAGCATCTGTGGAGAGAAATCAAAGTTAATGTTTCAGGTCCCAAAATGTTAACTCTGATTTCTCTCCAAAGATGCTGCCAGACCCGCTGAGCTTTTCCAGCAATTTCTGTTTTTCTTTCTGATTTCCAGCATCTGCAGTTCTTTCCATTTTTTTTAAATAAGTTGTGAGACGTTGTTCTATGTTCACCTGAATACTTCTGTAAAATTTAATTACTACAGAAAAACATACCTGTGTTAATGTATTTAAAATATTTGCCTGGCTGTTTAAGAAAAATTGTTTATAATTCTGATATTTGAATATCATAGCCAAGTTATAATTTGAATGTACTTATGCCTTAAAAATTAAAATTGGAGAGAATGGGTTTCAGTAAAAAACAATCCTTTTGTAGCAAAGAGGAAAGAAAGAGGACAGAAAATTATTATTACTTCTGAGTCAAAGCTGTGCTTCTTAATGCAGATGGCCAAAGCGTACAGCTGGAATCTGTACCTGCTGGTGCTTTCAAAGCACTCACATGAAAAACAAGGAATGTGTTGGATCTCTGGCTACTTCTCATGCAACACCCTGTGCTATTAAGGTCTCCAACACAGGCATTCACTGCATATGCCAGAAGCTTTCATACAGCGATAATCACGACATGAGTCACCCTTCCTGCTCATTTGATCCACATTGTGGAAACCTGTTCTATGCAGGTCCAATGAGTGTCACAAGCTTATGAAACATATCTGAAAATGCATTCAGAGGCATAAGACAGCTCCGAGTAAACACCCACCCATTTTGCTCCTCTCACTCCAATGTTATTGAAAGGACCAGCCACCCAATCTCCTGTTAATATGTTTTTGACTTACTGGGCTATTGCAAAGTTCGCAAAAAGTTTGAGGTGGAGCTGCTAATGTTGGACTTGGGTGGACAAGGTCAGAAGTTAGATGACACCAGGTTATAGTCCAACAGGTTTATTTGAAATCACAAGCTTTCAGAGAGTTGCCCTTCATCAGGTGAAGAAATGTTTGTGTGTTTCATCCCTCAGTGGGGGCTGACACAAGCAGATTGCAAATTGTAACTTCGACATGTGATATTGGGAGCTATTGAATGTTAAGCTGAATGCACTTAACTCAAACAAGATGTTAATCAATCTCTCAAGATCATGTCACCATTGAAAGAGACAAATTACGACCATTAATAAACAGTTGGAGTGTGTTTGTGAATGCATACAACATCCAACAGGATTAATCTTCAGTTTGAAACTGAGCAGACAGCAATCCTTTTTTTGTCGTGAGGTGAATGTGAGGTTATGCACTTTGGCAGGAAGAATTGAGGAGCTGGAGATTAGTTAAGTGGACAGAAACTGCACAAACATACATTAGGCTACTTAATAAGAAACAAGCCCATGATGTTGGAGGTAATATATTGGCGTGGATAAAGGAGTGGCTAACCAATACTACATAGGCAGTGGTATAAATGGGATATTTTCAGGATGGCAACTGTAACCAGTGGTGAGCCACGGGGATCAGTGTTGGGGCTACATTATTTACAATATATATTATTGACTTGGATAATGAAAGTGAATATGTGAAAGCCAAGTTTGCACATAATGCAAAAAGTAGATGGGAAGGCAAGTGGTGATGTTGACACAAAGACTCCGGAGGGGGATATTATGTGGGATGAAATTTGGCAGCTGGAATATAATGTGGGAAAATATGAGGTTATACATGTTGACTGGAAGAATAGAGAAGCTGAATTTTATTTAAGTGGAGAAAAACAGCAGAGAGCTACAGAACAAAGGGATTTGAGAGTCCTCATCCATGAGTCACAAAAAGCTAGCATCCAGGTTCAGCAGATAGTATGGATGTTCGTCTTTATTTCAAAGGAATGGAGGAAAGGAATTGTAAAGTATCTGTGGTATTCTTCACTTGAGAGGGCTGTAGAGGCTGGGTTGTAAAGTATATTCAAGGCTGAAACAGACAGATTTTCAATCAGTAAGGGAATGATGAATTATAAGGAAAAGGCAGGATAGTGGTGTTGAGGGTTTTGAGATCAGCCATGGACTAAATAGCATACTTCTGCTTCTATGTTTTATGGTCTAATGATCTTAAGTCAGGAATGTAATGGAATCGACATCGCTTGTCTGGACAAATGCAGCTCCAACAATCTTCGGGAAGCTTCATACCACTCAGGGCAAAATAACCAAATTGATCGGTAACACAGCCAACCACCTTCAACATTCAGCACCTTCACTGGCAACACATTGTAGCAACAGTATGCACCATCTACAAGTTTCGCTGTGCTATTTCACCAAGTCTCCTTTGCCAGCATTTTCAAAGCCCATGACCTTTACTATCTGGGAAGACAATGGAAGCAAATAGATGGGAACAATGGCGTCTGCAATTCCCCTCTATTCCACACAAATTCTTGGTTTGGAAATCTATCACTTTTCCTTCATTATCATTCTTGACTGCACTGTGGGTGTTCCTACACCCCAAGGACTGCAGCAGCATAAGAAGTCAGCTTACGATCACCTTTTCCGCAGCAATTAGGGGTGAGCAATAAATGCTGCCCCAGCCAGTGATGACCATCTCTCACGAATGTTTAAAATACATTTCCTTCCCTGATCTCTGGAAGTCCTGAAATGCTTCACAATTTTGAGTTACACCCACTGCTGTATTGTGGCACACACTGCAGCTCATTTGCATACATCCGTCTTGCAAACAGCAGACATATCATCCGTTTTTTTTAGATCACATTGATTGAAGGACTGGACAAACTCTTCATCAAATAGTGCCATAGGAGCTTTCACATTAACCCGAGAGGGCAGACGAGGCCTTGGGTCATATCTCCCCTAAAAGTTGTTACTTCAACAAACTGCTGCCCTTGTCCTTTCAGATAGTAGGGGTCACAAGCTTTGAAAATGCTGCCAAAGGAAACTCGGTGATATAGTGCAGCAAATCTTAAGATGGTGCATGCTCACTCTCGCAGTAAGTGCTGCATCAAACACCTTGAAGTGTCAAGTTTATTATTTAAACTTCCTTCCAACTTGGAGCAAAGGGCTTTCAAATCTAAACATGATGCCCTAATTTTTGCGAGGAAATAAAACACAGCATGTTTTCTACTACAGGAGACTCCCAGCGAGCCAAGGAATGGCTTGTGGGATGTCTTCATCGTGTCCCTGAAGAGATCGAATGTGCTCACTGACTCTTGCAATGCCCTTGGCTTGTGATCAACCTAAATGGAGAAGGTTCATTTGAGAAGTGCTGAAGACATCGAGAGGGTCTGTGAGGTACACAATGAGGCAAAGCCCAGGCATTGGAGGCTATGCACAAACCTCTAAACGATCCATTCACCTAATCCTTCAAGCACCACTAACTCCACAAGTGAAGGAGTCTGCGGATTACACATGGGACTTGTCAGCCATTGAACTGGAGGGAAAACAAATCATCATCAATCCCGAAAGGGTGCTCAAGAGCATTAGGAACTGTTCAATTCCTAAATACAAGAAACGCTAGTGTGGAGAAATAAAGGATGGTATAACATCAGCCATGAGTGATTAGGGTATAATTTTGGTGGCTAGCAGTATCAATGTAACTGGAAGGATCTATACATTATAGTGTAGAAAGGTAATTTAATAAACCTACAAGGGATTTAAGAATAATTAGGTCACTTGCTTTATAGAATTTAAATAACTATATGTATTTGTCAGTTAGGCTTTTGGATTTAGGAATAAATATATTAGATATATATTTCCTGTGACAGTACCTTTTATGTAAGCAATGAGGGGAGGAAAAAAAACATAGTTTTCAAATGCTTTTTGGAGGACTCAAAATTTAAAAGCAGAAACCAAAATCTGTCCTCTGTATATAATTAGGCCACTCACCTATGCGTAATGCTCCGCACCTCTGTCACCGAGTATCACCATTGTGAAAGAAAGAGGTTGAATCACATTTTAATTTTAACAGGAATGTCAGCCCATGTTATACACTCGAGACTTTGCTGTGAACTTTCTGACTCAGACAAAAGAATGCAACTGATGGTACCGTCTGCAAACCCAAAGCTTTGCAAGAATATTTTGTGTACATGGCTTCAGTGTGAGATTTTTAATGTTGAGTCAATATCTATATGTGAGCCTCACTTGTGTTTGTTTTCATGGTGCTTCTCCTTTGATACATAGGTGGGTGGAAATGCAAGCTGTGAGGCAAAGAGGCTGTAGAGAAATGGAGACAGGTTAAGTATGTGGACAGCAAGATAGCACATGGAGTGTAATGTGGGGAAGTGGGAGATTATTCACTTTCATTGTAAGAATAGAAAGTAAAGCATTTTTTTAAAGGCTTGAAATGTGTAAATGTTGATGCCCCAAGGACTTGTACAGAAACAAAGTAAGTTGACATACTGGTACAGTAAGCAATTAGAATAGCAAATTGCACGCTGCCATTTGTTCCAAGGGGATTGGAGTACAAGAGTAAGTACGTCTTGGCAAGTATAAATATATCTTGCTGCATTTTCACAGGGTTTTGGTGATAGTACATGTGGAATACTGGGTTCAGTTTTGGTGCCCATGTTTAAGGAAGGATATACTTACATTGAAGGACTAGGGATGAGAGAGTTGTCCTATTAGGAGATACAAAATGAATTGGATTTATCCCCCCTGGTTTTAGAAGGGTGAGGTGATTGCATTTAAACATTTAACATTACTGAGGTGCTTGACAAGGTTGATATAGTAAGTCCTCATTTAAATTTGTACTTCAGAAAAATTGTAACTTTTAGTGAAACAACATTAGATGTGATCTATTAACTGTCATCTGGGGTCATTTCTATATAAATGGATACTGCTCTTAATCCTGATCTGCTCCGCCCTCACAACCTGCAATTGATACAGTGATGGTCTTTTTACTTTCAGCAGGGCATCCATACCTGATGAGGTGATCCTTACGTTAGCTCCCGTAATGTAAAAACTAGATATGAGTCACGCAGCACTGAAAGATTCAATGGATATTTATTACAGTTCCTGGTACCTACAGATATTACAGTCACTGGCAGAAACATCAATGTGCATTATTCAGGGGGGGTGATGGCCTAGTGGTATTATTGCCAGACTATTATGCCAGAGACCAAGATAATGCACTGGCGACCCTGGTTAGAGGCCTTCATTGGCAGACGGTGAAATTTGAATTCAACAAAAATCTGGAATTGAGTGTCTAATGACGACTGTGAAACTGTTGTCAATTGTCAGGAAAAAGCTGTCTGGTTCACTAATTTCCTTTAGGGCAGGAAACTGCTATCATTACCCTGTCTGGTCTAATTGCACTCTGGGAAGTTAGGGGTGGGCAGTAAATGCTGGCTTAGACAATGTTGCCCACAACGTGTGAATGAATTTTTAAAAAAGCACTTCGCTGTCTGGGCTGGTACTGAGAAATTTAGTTACAAACTACAGGATGCTTCCCTCAGCATTTCACGTTGCAAATGCCCCCAGTAAGATGGAGACTGAGACCTTTATATCATCAGGTCACCTACTTTGACACAGTGACGAAAATCTGAGCATGGCTCTTAAAGGCATATTGTACATTAGCTGTGTGACATAAAACAACAAAGTGAATCATGTTCTTCCATATGAATAAATGTTAAAGATCAGGTTAGATTCCTTCAGACATTTAGAATAGCAATTTATTGTCACATGTATTTTTACAAAAAAGAGTGAAAAGTTTTGAAGTCACCATACCACTGTGCCTAAATTAATGACAGAAGTCATACATAAGAAGAAAAAAAGTAAAAGCTCAACACAATTCAATTAAAGATTCTTGGGTTCAGGGTATGCTAGAAAACTGGGCCAAAATCACCCACATAGGGCTGGGCTGAGACCACCCTACCATGCCAAGATGAGACCTCAACACTGTGCCGTTGGAAGACACAGAAGATGCCTCTGAAGCAAGAATGCGACTTTCATGCCAGGCTGCTGGAATACCCAGAAGCCACCCAAGAAGTCCTTCATGACAGGATGAGGCCTCTATGCCAGGACAAGAATGCCACACTGAGAGACCACCCTGCCCAGCACCAGGCCTATACCACCATTCCAGGTTGTTGGAAGACACCTCATCACTGGGCCTGGGCTGGGAGAAGACACCTTCCATCGAAGTTGTTAAAAGAAGGTAAGTTGCCATAATAAATGGAGACATTAAAAATGCATAGAAAGAAAAAGCGGGTGGAGTAGACGAGCTCCAGGTTCCTGGGCTGAGGAGCCTGTACATTGTGATGTTGCGCCATTGCCATCTTGAGAAAAAAAAGGGAAAAATAATTCCAACCAGACAAACCTAGTCAAATACTGCACCATACATGTGTAGCATTATGTATTCCTACCTGAAATAATACCATCATAAAACTAGTCACTGAATAAAAAAAATACCGTGCCCATTCAAAGAAAAACATTGCAGGGCCATGGAGTAGGAGAAGGAAACTGACACTAGATGACATGCTATTTCAAAGAGCCAGCACAAGCTTGATCGGCCAAGTAACTTTCTCTGTACTGTACAATTTGATTTTTCCACAACTCTACAATGAGAAGCAGAGGAGAAGACCCTATATGTGACCTGTTTACCCTTCCTCTAAACTCTACAGAAAATGCCTACCATATTTTCGTCTCTTGAGTTGCAGAAATCTTGTGCCTTGCTTGCTTTCTCCTGCAGCTCTTCAACTCTCACAGCTGAATAAATTTTCGTTAAAGGACTTCAGTTTAGAAATGGTGCGTCACATTTTTACATCTCAAAGCTGCACATTGCATTCAGTTGTCCCAATGATTTTCTTCCTAAGCATTCTTCACCTTTGAAGAAAACATTAAATCCTGTGTTACAGATGACTACCCAAGCCCTTCAACTACCTTCAGTTGACTTTCTTGTATCCTTTGCCTGAATTCATGACAATGAGATTTCTGCTCACTTACAGGATGTTGACATGCATTGATAACATACAACTCCCACTCCACAAATGATGTAAAAATGAAAATTGTGACACAAATTGGGTGGCACAGTGGCTCAGCGGTTAATCTGCTGCCTCACAGCACCAGGGACCCAGGTTTGATTCTACCCTTGGGCAACTGTCTGTGTTGAGTTTACACGCCTGTGTGGGTTTCCTCTGGGTGCTCCGGTTTCCTCCCACAGTCCAAGGATATGCAGGTTAGGTGGATTGGCCATGGGAAAGACAGGGTTATAGGCTTAGGACGTGGCTTAGGTCTGGGTGTGATGTTCTGCAGTTGGTGTGGACTCAGTGGGTCCAATGTTCCACACTGTAGAGATTCTATGATAATTGGAAGAAAAGATCCCAAGTAAAAGGTAAAGAGGTTTATGAGAGAGAGAGATGACAAGTATTAGTTTAATCTGAGAGCCACCACAGGAGAGGGGAGATTCTGGGAAGGAGAGTCCTTCATGGTAATCTCAGCTGGTGCAGGAATTGTTGTCATCACACACTATTGCAAACCAGTTGCTCAGCCAACTGAGCTAACCAACCCCCAAGGAGCTAAATAATAAATGACTGTAAAACAAGACGGCCTTAAGTGGGGGAACGTAAAGTTAGGACCTGATGTACTTAAGACATTAATTCCTCACCGGCTGGGAGATCTAGAACAAGGCGTGACAGTTTAATGATAAGGGATCAATCGTTTAGGACTGAGATATGGAGAAATTATTTCTCTCAGGACATTGCGATTTTTTGGAACTCTCTGCCCCAAAGGGTTGTGCATGTGACATCATTAAATATAATTGAGATTGAGATAAATGGTTCTTTGGCCTATCGATGAAATGAGGGATTGTGGGTATGGGCAGTAGATAGATTCTTGAATACCAAGGGGATGAAAGATTATCGGGGCATAGGCAGGAATGTAGAGTTGTAGTTAAAATCAGATCAGTCATGATCTTATTGAATGATAGAGCAGACACCAAGGGTCAAGTGGCCTACTTTTGTTCCTTGTTCATAAGAAAGTGTAGTTGAAGCCCAAGATCAGCCATGATTATATTGAAGGGATGTAACAGCCTCGATTGGCCATATGGTCTACTCTTGTTCCTATTTCCTATGTTCTTATGTAATTGTATATAATGAGTAAACAAAGCCTTTGACATTGTCTGCACACTAATCCAGGATGAATGCGCCACTTGGCTGCTGTTTATAGAAATGAACCTCTCAAGAGTGAAGGGAGTCTCTCCTCCCAATAGCTAAATCCTGGAAAGGAATGTCTGCAAGCTAAATCAGTTAATTTACTGAATGGGAACATGTGGCTGTGGTGTTTTTATTTAGTCGTGCGGTATCCAAGACACTGATGACAGTCTTGAAGGGCATTGATTATGAGGAAAGGTTAAAAAGACTAGGATTGTTTTCACTGGAAAGATGGCAGCTGAGAGGAGATCTGGTAGAGGTCTAAAATTATGAGAGGCATAGATAGGGTGGACAGTCAGAGGCTTTTTCCTAGGGTTGAAGTTTCAATTTCAAGAGGGTACAGGTTCAAGGTGAGAGGGCGAAAGTTTAATGGAGATGTGCGAGGGAAGTTTTTCACGCAGAGAGTGGTAGGAGCCTGGAATGCACTGCCAGAGGAGGTGGTGGAAGCAGGCACATTGATAACACTTAAGGGGTATCTGGATGGTTACATGAATAGGGAGGGAATAGAACGATATGGACCAAATAAGGGCAGAAGGTTTGTTTTTCAGATTTGTTAGAGCATGATGATCAGCACAGACTTGAAGGGCTAAAGAGCCTGTTCCTGTGCCATACTTCTCTTTTGTTATTTTTGTTCTTTGACATCATACTCTGGCTGATTCCAACCAAGTCTCTGCTGTTAAAACTGTTCAAACCACAGGTTACTTGTGTTAGCAAATGTAATGTAAGGTGTGTGATATAACTTCATTTTAGTATCATTTCTTTTTGTTGTTTCTTAGATTTTAAAGTAGTGGCATTGGAATTTTCCATGTGTCTAAAGAGGATAATGATGAACTTGTAATTCTACAGCCATAGTGATTTGTTTTAAGATGCAGTTTTAGAGTGTAACGGGTTTTATTTATAATGGGAGAGTTTATGAGTGAACAAAGTAAACAGTAGACATTCAAACAGAAGATTCTGGAACTTTTTGGGGAAGGTTTAGAGGAAACACTCAATGTCTGGAAAAAAGCTTTTCAGTTTCAATTTGGAGCTGTTTGCAGAATTCTTGCCTGAAGCTGAATGTATAAAACCTTTGCTCCTGAAAAAGAGAAGTACTTTTAGGGCTGTTAAGAAAGACGTCACTTCAAAGTAAGGAGTTTATTTTGAAAGTTCCAAACCAGAGGTGTTTTGTTAAAATTTTAAAGAGTTTACATTAACATGAGAAGTGATGCGGAGGTGCTGGTATTGGATTGGGGTGGACAAAGTCTGAAGTTACACAACACCAGGTTATAGTCCAACAGGTTTATTTGAAATCACAAGCTTTTAGAGCCTTGTTCCTTCATCAGGTGAAGGCTGCAGAAACGGGCTGTTGGACTGTCAAGATGGGGAATTGAAGCCATGGTTAAGATAAGCCTTATAGATGTGAAAAAGAAGGGAATTATCTCTGGTGTGAGTTGTGTATAGGAGTAATGTTGGGATTAATGGGATTAGTTCACTGTGTGTTTTGAAATCTATAAATTTGCGTTATGTGTAAATAGTTTGGTCTATTCTATTTTATCTTAAATTCTTTTGCATGATTTTTGTTTTATTGTTAAAACTAAATCTGCAGCATTTGCATGTACTTGTTTCAGTGAAGGAGCAGCTTGTTAAAACCAAAAATAAAACTATGGTCTATCAAGCCATATTTCAGTCTGGAATCAGACTTATCCAGTAATAACATCAGCTGAGATCCTAAGACAAGAAAGAAAGCCTTGCATTTATAAAGCATCCCTCACGATCACCAAATACATGAACTCAAAGAAGTGATCACCATTGGTACGGCAAGCTTCCTCAAATAGCAATGTGATAATGACCAAATAGTCTGGCTGTTTTTAAAATATGGAATGAAGGATAGATATTGGTCAGGGCACCAAGAATGATTTCTCCAGACATTTTCAAAATAATGCCAGGGGATCTGTGATAATCTCAAGCTAGACCATCAACTTTTAAAAAGACATTCAAACTCACGCTTATTCACTGAAAGAAATGTGCAACAAGATTTCACATATTAAATTGGAACTTTTATTATACAAGAACTAAATTAGGTAAATACAGTTAACCTAACGTTACATTTCATGAAGCCTTATTCTTTCAACCTGAAAATCATAACAGGCCATTTCCATCCAAGGTATTCCCTATGCTTTCCAATGTGTTTGGGGTTCTATCACTTCACCGGAGACCAAATAATGGCATGCCACAACCCTTAGGAATTCACTTGGATTCTTCTACATTCCTGATCTTCTATGAGATCCATGAAATTTTTCCACTGGCATTCAGCTAGGTGACACTCCAATTCTCACAATTATGGATATGACTGAGTTCCAGCTTGATCTTCAATGCTTTCTTGCTTAGAGACTCAAAAACCAGAAAACAGCCTTGCAAATGTCTACTGGTCTCATCTATGTCCATCCATCCATCCATATATGGCTGCTTGCTCTCTCTCTCTTTGCCTTTGCCTGTGAGAAAACTATGGTCTTATGAGATGGACAGCTGCCAAAGGAATAAGCAACCACACAGACTGAGGGGTCTAAAATTATGATGGGCATAGATAAGATAGCAAGGAATCTTTCCACTTGGTGGAGGGATCAATGACCAAAGGGGCATAGATTTAAGGTAAGGAGCAAGAGGTTTAGGGGGATGTGAGGAAAACATTTTTCATCCAGAAGAAGGCAGGAATCTGGAAGTCACTGCCTGTGAGAATACTAGAGACAGACACCCTCGTAACATTTAAGAAGCATTCAGATGGGCACTTGCGGTGCTAATGTGTACAAGGCTATGGCCAAGTGCTGAAAAATGGGATTGGAGCAGTTAGGTGGTTGCTTTTGACTGGCACAGACTTAAAGGGCAGAAAGGCTTTTTTCTGTGCTGTAGATTTCTATGACACTATGACTAGAAACATAATCCAAAAGGATACCTTCCTGCAACCTATGTCCATGGCCAAATGGTATATCTACAAGATTGCAAATTGAGATTCAAACAAATTATCCATAATTCTCAACCATTGAACAGAAAATACATTAAGAATTTACTTTACTAAGCAGTTGCATTTCAAACATTCTTTAAACTGGAGAATTGTATTCAGATCTCTAATGAAGACAGGGCCATCCTCCACAGCTAAATGGGCCCATCTATTGTTTTATGGTTTGCACCTTTAGAACTCTGACTCTGTAAGTACACATTGAATGACCTTTGATGTACAAATACCTTTGGTGATCTGGCAACTTCTGGAGTTTCAATTACCTCACATTTACAAATTTAATTTAACAACATGTCCACTGCATGAACAATCCTCAGTATTTGTGGTCTGAGGCTGTATGCTTTATTACTGACTATGAGGTAGCTGAGCTGCCATCATCCCCTTTTACGGCTGGCATCTACAGGACCAGCTTGGTCTGGTATGGTGAAAACAACCCATTTGCTAGTCTAATGAGAAGAGGCCCTTGTTGTGAACAAGATGCAGTGAATGGTAGATCTCACGTACCAACAGATTCAAGAATAGCTTCTTCCCCACTGTTATCAAACTTATGAACCAACCTCTCATATATTAGAGATATTCTTTCTCTGCGCCTTCTCTGTAGATGTAACACTGTATTCTGCATTCTGGTCTGTTACCCTGCTGTACTTACGTAAGCTTTGATTTGACTGGTTAGCACGCAAAACACTGCATCTCGGTATGTTTGACAATAATAAATCAAATCAAATCAAATGAAATAAAATTCAAGATCCGAAGCCATTCATCAGCCAAGTCTTTATGGCACCATCAATGTGGGCGATGCTTAGGGTATTCCTCATTATAAACCTTTCAGACCCTTTTACCACTTTTCAAAAATATGAATCGTGAAATTACATATTTTCACGACAGATCTCTTACTTCCATCCAAGAGAACAGATAAGCCTTCAGCTTTAATTGCTCACCTGTAAAACAACATTAACAGTGCAGCTGTCTCTCAGTAGTGCACGGTAGTGTTGGCCCTGATTGTATGTGCAAGTCTCTGTGATGAGAGACCTGTTAACCTGCTGAGTTGGAGGTGGGTTCTTAATCACACAGCCACATTGACACTTGTTTCAACAACAAACGCTGTGTATATATAGCGACTTTAACATGGCAAAAATGTCTAAAATCACAGAGTATTGTCAAACAAGATTTCACACAGAGACACATATGGAAGTGTCAATGACCTGTAAACTTGATCAGAGATGTAATTTGGTGAATTTCTGCAGTAAATCTTGTAGATAGCACACACCACTGCTGCTGAGTTTCGGTAGTGGATGTTTGTGGATGTGGTGCCAATCAGGCGTGCTGCTTTGTCCTGGATAGTGTCAAGCTTCTTGAGTGTTGTTGGAGCTGCCCCCATCCAGGCAAGTGGGGAGTATTCCATCACACTCCTGACTTGTGCCTTGTAGATGGTTTCTCTCTCCACAGATGCTGCCAGACCTAAGTTACTCCAACAGTTTCTGTTCTTATTTCCAAGTTCCAGCATCTGCGGTATTTTGCTTGGGGTGTCAGAGTCGTCTCCTCCCAACATCAGCGGTGATGACACTCATGAGGGTTTGGGGGAGAGCAAACCCAGCTCAGAGGAGGGCAAACCCTGAGGCGACGTCAGCGAGGTAGACCCAGTGGTGAAAGATGGCGCCTGAGGATTGAGCAACTTTGTCATTGGCTGGGTCTGATGCCGGTGGCAGCATATTGGTAGCAAGAGGTCACCACAGCAACATCAGCCACGGCAATAGTCTCCAACATCAGTTTGCCCATTTTCAGCGATGGTGAAGGTAAATCAGCCCAGGGGCGAAAGATGGCGCCTGAGGATCAGCGACTTCAATGTTAGTCGGCTCTGGTATGGTCGTGGTGGTTCTGAACTGAGTGAGAACTCATACATAGATGGACTTCTATTTAAGCTGTATCTTTTCATTTTCTCTTCATCTTAAACTATCAAAATGGTGCCGGACTATGGTAGCAAAAGGAAGCTTTTCACTGTATTTTATTGCATTTCAATGTAAAACACACATGAGAATAAACCATTCATTTGTTGTATTAAAATAATATCTGGCTGACTAAATGTTCCTTTGAAAGACAGGTTTAAACTCATTCAAAACCCATCAGGCCCACAATCATTGTCTAAAGCCAAATCAAAATAAGTCACAACTCCTCACAAAGGAGAGGTCAAGTGTTGTATGTGCCCATTCAATAACCAAAGCAAATGAAACACTTAATTCAGGCCAGTTATTTATAACAAAGAGATAGCACACAGATGATGGGCAAATGGTTATCTCCAAACATGCGCATTCTTCTAGCACATGACATCAAAGTGGAATGTAACACATGAAACTTCAAAGCATCTACTTAACAAATTATTATATCATTAACAACACTTGAAGATGGTAAAAGGCGGTAGAATCTGAGAATATCATTCATTTAAGTGCCTTCATCGATGCCACTTTAATTTTTCATTAAAATTCAATAATTCTTTAGGTGCTGCTGTTTGATCTGTTATAGGTTAATTATACAATGATGTGTGTTCCACGTTGTTGGAATAATCACATTCCAAGCTTCAGCTACAGAGAATTCTATCATCTTTAACTGGAGCAGCTTTAACTTGCTGGGACAGAACTGGTCGCTGATTCAAATGACACCAGACCAATTGTTCTGTTCTATTACACATTATGTGCTTTACAGGCAAAGCTATGGCATATTTCCCAATGAAACCTGTACATATAACACTATAGTTCCTCCCTCTAATATACATTTACACATATAATAACAGCAATATACATTAGGTATTTTCCATTGTATTCTTCTCACACCATATAATCTTTCATTCCCATTGGTCAGCATTTTTCCTTTACCCACTGCAATTTTTCATCAATTTAACCCAAGTGTATTTTTAAATTAGAAAAATGAGGAAGGATAATGCCAGGCTGTCTATTGTTCATTCAGTAGGAAGATGGGCTTCTGCATACAAATCAAGGCTAGTGGGGTGAACTGATAGCTCAGTAGCTAGCACTGCTGCTTCAGAGTACCAGAGACCTAGGTTCAATTCCAGCCTCAGCTGACTGTGTGGAGTTTGCATATTCTTCCCATGTCTGTGTGGGTTTGGTCTGGTTTCCTCCCATAGGACAAAGATATGCATGTTAGGTTGATCAGCAATGCTTAAATTGCCCAGTATCCAGGGTTGTGTAGGTTAGCCATAGGAAATGTAGAGGCATGTCTGGGTGGTGTGGACTTGATGGGCTGAATGGCCCACTTCCACATTGTACAGGTTCTAAGATTGGTATTGCAATTTTTTTTCTTTGCACTTACAATATTACTACAATTGATCGACAGGAGGAATCTTTAACTATAATGTTTTACAAAGTTATTCAGTCATTTTGCAAATTATTTTCCCAGAAAAAATTGTGTTCTTATCCTCTCCAAAACATGGCTTGTGAGTTACAGTTTTCCAGGAGTCAACTTACTGGGGTCCTTCACTGAGTCATCACCTCCAGGAATGGAGAAGAGAAAATACGTTCTTGAAGAAATGATTTTGTGCATTCTAGGGGAAAAAAGATGTATAACACAGTACTGAGAGGATACATTAAAATCTAATGGGGATAAAGGCAAAGTGAAAGGTATAAGTATTGCAAATAAAAGGTCTGCTGCAGTACAAAAAGAATCTCAAACATGCTGGTGTACATTTTCATGTCCTTGCATGAACTGTGGCAACAAATGTAGTGAACACACTGCTGAGTTTACTCATGGATACCTCGAGCAGTGAGCAATGGAGTCATTGTCTTGGTCTCAATTTGTATGCAGAAGACAGGCCAAGTTTGTGGAAATGGGTAGAATGCAGAATGGGGCCATTTAACAACAAGACAGAGAAGAAACCGTCTTGGGTACTATCATCCAATTTTCATCTGAAGTCAAAAGGATTTGCTGTGGGAGTGCTACATGCATCAAGCTGAAACATACATTAATTCCACCTAATCTCATCAGTTAAAGTCGCTCACAAAAATACTTTAGTACCAGATGCATTGAATGATTTAATTTTATTAAAACTGTGTTCATATCCAGGAAGGAGACCACAAATATTTGTAAAGTTGCATTTTTAAATATAAAACAGGCCAATTTTAAGAAAATAACTGGAAATGCCTCGCCATTCCCTCCACAGTGTCAGTGACCATTCGTGATGAGGGCTAGCATCCAATTAATTAGAGACTGAGCTTTGCATTGTTCTTTCCAAAATGGCCTGTTAAGACATAGTATCCATCCAAATCTATTAAGGCCAATGAGGGACTGGGAGTTACCAGCATCTCCTGCAGATCACGTGAAGTTTTCCTTTTCCTTTAGGGGATGAGCTGATCATGGGCAAGGCCAGCATTTGTTACCCATTGTTAGTTGCCCTTGAATTGATTAGCTCACTCAGAGGGTAATTAAGAGACATGCCAATTGCTGTGGGAGTGCAGTCACATGTAGACCAAAAAGATTCTTTCCCTCAAGAGCATGAGTGAAACAGATGGGCTTTTACCACCATCAATAATGGTTACTTGGTCACCGTTGTGCAAACTAGCTTCATTTTCCAGATGAGTTTCAATTCCAACAGCTGCTTGTGTACCCCAGGTCAAGCATGAGCATGGAAACCTCCTGCTGGTTAACACTTACCAGTCTCCCTCAACTGATGAATGAGAGTTCCTCCTTGATGGTAGAACCAATGAAGGGACCAAGTGTACTTAACATACTCTGGTTGGGAGACATCAATGGACATCACCAATGGTGTCCCAGAAATACCATCACTGACCAACTGGTTAGGTTCTAAATGACATATCTGTCAGACTGGGCTCGCAGCTGACAACAAAGGGTAAAAAAAAAACTTGGCCTGGTCTTCACCAATCTATCTACTGCAGCTGCATCTGTCCATGATGACAGTATCAATAGGAAGGCTAGGGTAAACAAAGAGGAACTCTTTCCATTAGCTGATCATATAAGGACACACGGGATGCAGAGAGGAATGTGAAGCAGAACATTTTTCTTCTTGAAAAGCACCGAGAAAGGGAACAACCTTTGACAGCAATAAGAGTGAAGCCATGAATGATTTCAAAAAGAAATGGATAGGGACCAAAGGTCCTTTAAGCTGTGTGATCAAGTTCGCAGATGCCAATCATATCTTGCCTTCTGCACACAGACCTACAGGATCCGCCCAATGGGATAGACAATTCAAGGGGCTGTCAGTGGACTCTTGAGGGTAATAAACATATATGGCTACATGGAGAGTGAAGGAATGGAGTTGAATGGATTTCTTGATGGGCTGAGTGAGATTCCTCGGTTCTGCAATGACTGAGTCTTTGGCATTGAGTAGGCCCAGGAACTAAAATGCTAATGATGACAGAACCATGAGACATTGAAGGAGTTCCATCTTTTTCATTGAGGACATCCCCAGCCACCTCACTTCACCATTTCCCTTCAGGACAATCCAACAGGTTCGGCTGTCAGAGAGAGATCCAGAGCACTCTGGAAAACTTTGTCCCCTGCATCACAATGAAAACTAAGCCGGAATTCTCCTCAACAGAAACTCCACAAAACCCTCCATTAACATCCCCAACTAATGTTTTGGTTGGGAAGAGGCAATGTGAAAATGTTTATAAAGTTAATGTGAAGAAAAAAACGTACGGTATTGTACTATATAGCAAGCCCATGCTTAAAAGAACTGGTGCCTGCAAGAATGTTCAGAAAGATAAAGAACGGGATTAGTCTGCTCTTGAGACTGGCACATCCCAATACGCTGGAGGTAAGCGAAGGAAACAATTTTGACCGAAGTGAAAGAGTTTCTGGAGGTCATGAAACTAAATAGAATAAACAGCAGTCTCCTGCCTGAAAAGACAGATGACAGCCTGCCCTTTATTGATAACAGGAGATGAAAGACTGACACCATATAAAGGCTCTGCAGATTGACCCACTTCTGCAGGGGTTAAACAGAGGGCAATTCTAAAGATGTACAACATGTCTAAACTTTTCAAAGTTACATTCGATACTTTTTGAAAGCATATTGAGATGCTTTTCCCTTTTAATTCTTTGTAATAGATCTCACATTTGCGCTGTACTGTTGTGCCCTAATGAGCCTAGTTTTGGATCTTGGTCAAAGCCATGCTGTTAGTTCTCCAGTCAGTGGAGCAGTGAAGGCACAATAATTGGCATCAATAGTCCTGGGTTTGATACTGGGGAAAAAGTAAATGAGAAATCCCACCCTGATCTAGTCAACAACCTTAACCAAGTCACATAACATTACAATTGTAGCAATCAATCGAGTAATCGATTTACGGGGAGTGGTATGATTGCTAGACTGTTAATCCAGAGAACCAGTCAATGTTCTGAGGACTCCAAGTTCGAATCCTACCAATGGCAGATGATGGAATTTGAATTCAATAAAATCTGGAATTAAGAGTCTAATGATGACCATTAATCCATTGTCAATTGTCAGGGAAAGCCCATCTGGTTCACTGATGTCCCTCAGGGAAGGAAACTGCCATCCTTACCTGGTCTGGCCTGCATGTGACTCCAGGCCCACAGCAATGTAGTCGATTCTTAACTGCCCTCTAGGCAATTAGGGATAGGCAAGAAATGCAGGTCCAGCCAGCAATACCATCATCCTGTGAACATATCAAAAAAAAAGTTCCTGTTTGCACTGCCACAGCCAGAACTGCTTGCATTTGAGATGTAAAGTGTGTAATTTATTTATAAAGACTATATCCCTCTATTTTACATTTTTTTGATTGTGGACTAAATTGGGGGAAGGGGCTGTTTTACGACGAAGGACTGTGGAATTAATTGCAGTGCTTTTTAAAAAAGCAAGCAACTAAAATTCATCGTGTGTGGTGTTTACACTGCGGCTTTGCTCAAGCAGTAGGGGAGACGGTTTGTAAAAGGGCTAGCACTGGGGTATGTTTCAAAAGAGAGATTTGGTCAGCAACAGGCTGCTGATTGATTTGTGGAATCAGTTGTGGATGCCAAAGGTCATCAGCCTGACAAGAACCACTCTGGTTCCTCGGTGACTGATCAACTTGTGGGTGTGAGGATACAGTGAGAAGTCCTTGGGCCTCTGGAGGACAAGTGGAGTTGTTCTCTCCAGTAAAAGTACCTGAAGCTGAAAAAATGCACGTTTTTTTCTCCCACCCATTGTTGTAAGCTTTTCTGTTTAACCAAAAAGTCAGAGGCTTCATCATTTGTAAACTAGTTGCTCTGTGCCTCCTGCGAGGCAGCAAAAGACCCAAAGGAAAAACTAAAGGAAGCGCTCCATCATATCCAGAGGATTGGCACCATTGAACTGTTTGTGTGTGTGTATAGAGCATAGGTGGGCGGAGGTAGAAGGGGATTGGACTTTTAACAAATAGAGTAATGTATCAAAAAAAAATCAACAACTCTGACTTAACGTTAATTTTTAACATGCTATGATCCCAGCTGATATTATTATTGGTGAGGTCAGATCTCAGGCTGAAATAATGTTTTGTTTTTCAGAACCATTCAGTTGGCCACTGCTCTACCCCATACTCTTCTGAATTCAGAAGTAGTTTGTATCCATGAGAAGGAAAATGTCCACCTCACGAAACAAAAACAACCACGGACATCTGAGGAGGTAAGGGACAGCATAAAATTAACAAAGGGCTTATATGAACACAGAGTTTTAAAGTTAGTGACAGATTGCTTGTTTGGCAAGTGTAACGAATGACTATGGAATTGAGGAGAATAGATACAAATAGGATGTAATTGATAGAACAGCCTTGACGGACTGAAGTTTAGTTAGGCCACATTTGGAATATTGTGCGCAGTTCTGGTCACCGCACTATAGGAAGGATGTAGAGGCTTTAGAGAGGGTACAAAAGAGGTTTCCCAGGATGTTGCCTGGCTTGGAGTGTATTAGTTATAAGAGGAGCTTGGATAAACTTGAATTGTTTTCACTAGAGCATCAGAATCTGAGGGGTGACCTGTTAGAAAAATATAAAATTATGAGCCACCTCGATAGGGTGGATAGTCAGAGACAAGGGGCCTGTTTCAAAGCTCTACTGTTCTCTGTTCATTCTTATCATTCATTCTGTGGTGTGCAAATTTTTTCACAAAATGGATTTTTCCACAAAATGGATTTTTCTAAAAAGTCAAACAATAATGATAAAACATGAACTTTATTCATTTGGAAATTTCTAAAATTACTATTTTCTCCAAACTCTCAACTCTTCAAACAATCGAGATCAAGTTGCTGAAAATTTATATATCGCCCTTCCACTGCAATATGTTCTAAGCCCACCAGGTGTCAGTGTAAGAATGGTCTGTGATTAAGCCGCAGGCCAGTGTGGAACCAGTTTTCACTTCTTGTACGGAGTGATGATAATACATTTCACTGCAGCAGAATGAAGATTGCAGAGGTTAAACATCACAGGTCGTGCAACAATCCATTTGTGGAAGATTTAAACACTCAGCCAACCCAATAAATATCAAAAAAAAGAGAATACATTTGCCAGCAGAGAAGTGCAAATGTAGTCAAACAACAAAAATCAGTCCAAATGACAATGGGTTTGTGTAAAAGGTCCAGGCGGCTGTAAGCAGCTCTGAGAGATCAGTTCACAGCCCAGTGAGTTTGGGCACTCCACCCGAGAGGAAGAAAAGTTACTCGGAAGACGAATTCAGTCGGCGTTGTATCCTGGCGGCGTGTTCTCTGCTTCTGGCTCTCTTAGCTTTTACCTATTAGGATTGCAGGGTCGGGGGGGTGGAGAAACAAGACAGGAATCTTTAGAATTTGGATCTGAACAAAACAGAACTGATCTGAAAGCCAAAAAAAACCCCAATCAGCTCATCCGGAAACAGAAATTATATGGAGCAGAAAGCCTCAGGGCTCACTCCCCAGATGGTCAGAAAATCAAAAACAGGAAAAAGACACGGTAGGTAAAGAGAAGCAACTGCAGCTGTTTGGGGATTCTAGAGCCATGGGGCAGGCCATTCAGGAGTGATCTTAGGAAGCACTTCTGCGCACCAAGGGTGATAGAGGTTTGGAACAAAAACAAAGTTGCTGGAAAAGCCCTGCTGTGCTTTTCCAGCAACTTTGTTTTTGTACCTGATTTACAGCATCCGCAGTTCTTTTGGTTTTGAAAGAGTTTTGGAACTCGCTTCCACAAACAAACAGTGGATGTTCGGTCAGTGGGTACTTTAAAATCGGACGTAGGTACATTTTTGTTAAGCAAAGGTATTCAGGGTTACGAGACAAAGGCAGGGAGATGGAGTTATGTCACGAGTCAACCATAATCTCATTTGAATGGCAGAACAGGCTCGAGGGGCTGAATGGAATACTCCTGTTCCTATGACTTCAAATAATGGAGGGTGTGGGGGCAACTAAGATTCATTGTGAATTATTATTTGAATTCTGTATGGATTGGGGGTTGCCAAGGTGTCCAGACCTGTGCCATCTCTAACTGGCAGTGGGCAGGGAGAGGGCTGTAATGTGACAGACCCTGGCAGCTACCACCTCCTAGCATTACAAAAATGTGGAGCAGACACTTGGGGTGAAGTGCTCAGAGGGGCTAGATGAACCATACACTAAAATCAAAAAGGCATCAACTCCCTTTGAACAGAGCAAGAGCAAGACAGACAAAAAAAAAAAAGAGGGAATGTAGTGTTAGGTTTAAAAATGATATCCCGATCCAACCTTCTGCAGACTGAAGGAAGGAATAACTCCAGTTAAAACAGAAGGTGCTAGCAGCCACAGGGACATCCAGAGAGTTTACTGAGCACATTGAACATCGTTTAGTCTTGTGAGGAAGACGTAAAGTGGCTTCAGATGGATTTGGACAGGGGTCATCAATGGGCAGGGACATGGCAGGTCGAATTTAAAAGGTGGAAAAGTTTAAAGTTACCCTCTGATGGGAGAAACTATTCTTTAAGTACTGGTGTACAAAAGGACCTGGGTGACCTTGTCAATAAGTCACTGAAGGCTAATATGCCAGTGCAGCATGCTATTTTGAAGATTAATTGGATGCTTGCCTTTACCACAACAGGATTCGGGTACAGGAATAAGTGAAGTCTTGCTTCAATTGTACAGGAGCTTAGTTCGACTGCGCCTGCAACAGTTGGGGGTTGGGGTGGGGTCTGTTCTGGTCTCTTTCTTTCAGGAAAGATATTATTGCCTTAGAGGGAGTGCAACAAAGGTTCACCACATCTGTTCCTTGGGGAGGGGAGGGGTGATTCGACAAACTGGATCTGTGTATTCTCCAGTGTTGTGAAGAATGAGAGGTGATCCCATTGAAATGTGCAAAATACTCAAAAGGGAGAGACAGATAAGATATGGTTGGAGTCTAGAACCAGAGGCATAAATTTAAAAATTAAATTTAAATAAAATTTAAATTTAAAAAAAAAAAAAGTGCCACTGCCATCTAAGATGACTTTGCCTCCACAGCCCCCTGTGATAGAGGATTCCACAGGCTCGCTACCAAGTGAAGAAATGCTTCCTCACTTTAGTGTAAGTGGTGGCATATTTCTAGTACAGACTTGATGGGCCAAAGGCTCTCTTCTGTATTGTGTGACTCTACGATCAGAAGAACAGTAACGATGAAACAGGAGACTACACCTCAGGGTCAGAAGCCTGGAAGAGGACCACTGTGTTTGAGTAAACAAGATGAAACAAAAGAAGGGTCTGTACCAACAACAAGCGAAACAGCAATACCTCCAACTTTGAAGATCACCTTACCTCTAGCTCTAAGCAGCGCCTCATCTCTCTGTCAATATCATTACATTTTCCCAGAAACTTCAGGAAGCTATGCTGTAGAAGTGAAAGGATAGTTATTAAATTGTAACACAAGTCAAGCTAGCTAACAGCAGTGAGTAATTTTGAGAGGATTCCTGGAACATAGTCATTTGCCCTGTGCATGCCTTGTCACAGAACATGGAGGTCTTCCTACATTACATTCAGTGTAGAGAGTTAAAAAATAAGACCACCATCGCTGAATGAATGTTTTTGAATGAGAGGAAGTGTCACACTTTAACTGATAAAAATTTCAAATAATTAAAAGTCATTAGAAGTGTTACTTTTGAACAGATTCTGATAAAGGCATTAACCATTATGCTGATGGCTACACTTACTATGCTGCAATTTTTAACAGATATTAAGTTGACAACAGGTGATGTATTTTGGACCAAATACTACTTAATTAAAAAGGTTAGATAACAGATGCACTACACTCAGGTAGGATTCCTGTGCCATGGTAGTGTTCCCATCCGAGCCAGGAGGCCCAGTGTAATAACATCTCTGACAGGTTGATTAGAAAATGTTCACATGTTGTGTGGGAACATCAGTTGGGATCTTTAAAAAAAAAAAAAAAAAAAAAATAGGAAAAGCTTGGCTTGTTGCTTAATTGTATGATGGGTCCAGGAGAGAATTTGTCAATGAGTTCAGAAGCTCACGAGCGTGGTCTGATGAAGATGTTTCAAAATAAAAACACTGGGAGATGCAGAGAAACAGTTTCTTCTGGTGGGGACATCCAGGACGAGAGATGGCATCTCATTCAAATTGGAACCAGGCCATTTACAAGGCAGAAAGGAAAAGGAGAGAGAGCACTTCTTCCACCCAAAGGATATGTTACATTTACACCTCCTTACTCAAATGCCTGGGTTCAATTAGAATTCACACAACTGATGCTAGTGGATGTGAGGTTGTTGACTTGCTCACCGAGCTGGCTTGTTTTCGTTCAGAAGTTTTGTCACCATGCTAGGTGACATCATCAGTGAGGCATCTGATGAAGCAATGTTGTTCTACCACACTTGGAGTTTATACTGTCCAGTATGGTGAGTACTGTCATTTCCAGTTTTGTTCTGTATGGGTTTGTATATGGGGTCCAATTCTACGTGTTTGTTGATTGCATTATGGTTCGCGAACCATTCTTGTAGGAATTTCCATGCATGTCTGTTTGGCTTAGGCTACTATGGTTACGTTGTCCCAGTTAAACTGATGGCCTTCACTGTCAGAGTGTGCTGATATTAAGAAATATAAAGGACACTGCTCACCGTAACAGGTCAGACAATATAAATTCCAAGCGGAGTAGAAATAACATCACTTCATCAGAGGCCTCACTGATAATGTTACCTAGCACGGTGACGAAACGTCTGAATGAGAACAAACCAGTTTGGCGAGCCAATCAACAACCTCACCCACAACCCGAGCTACAGATCTTTGCTAAAACCTAGTGGATCTGAGTTTAACAGGACCAGCGTTAGGGTTAGGATTTGATTCTAGCCTTGAGTGACTGTCTTTGTAGAGTTTGCACTTCCTCGGCGTCTGCATGTGTTTCTGCCGGGTGCTCCAGTTTCCTTCCACATTCCAAAGATATACAAGTTAGGCGGATTGGTCGTGTTAAAGTTGCCCCATGGTGTCCAGACTAGGTGGGTTAGCCATGGGAAATGCAAGGTTACAGGGACAAGGTGCGGAGATGGGTTGCTCTTCACAGGGTCAGTGCAGACTCGATGGGCCAAATGGCCTCTATCTGCACTGCAGGGATTCTATGATGCTTTGAATGTGGAATTCACTATAGCCAGCAGTAGTTGAAAGGATTATCACAGGTATATTGAAGGAGAAGTTAGATAAGTAAGTGAGGTGACAGGAGGAGAAAGTCAAGCTGATAAGATTAAAAGGATGGAGTGTTCCTGGATGAGCCCCAGTTGTTTGCCTTTCATTTAAAGGGGATTTGGTGGCACAGTGTTAGTATCCTTATCTTCCTAAGCAAGAGTCCAGGGTTCAAGTCCCAGAGATGTGTCATAAATATCTAAAAGAAGTCTCCAGTGGAGCATCGTCTACACACCGGTGACTGAATAGCCTGTTTCTGTGCTGTAAACTCAGTGCAAAAGTGACTGGGGAAGAGACAATGGAGATAAAAAGTGACTGATTTAAAAGGACGGCAGAACATCTGGGGAAAGTGGAAAGTCCCCTTCAAGATATATTTTTGCTGTGACATGAAAAGTTTACAAACTTTCTCTTGAAAAGGGCCTCTTAAATGGTGCAATTAAACAGTAGGATTAAGGGCTTTTTTCTTTAAATATTTACTCACGGGATGTGGGTGTTCCTGGCTGGGCCAGCATTTATTGCCCATCCCTAGTTTGCCTTGAGAAAGTATTGCCTTCTTGAACTGCTACAGTCCACGTATTGTAGGTAAAACCACATTTCCAATTGTGATAATGTTGATTAGACATCACATACACAGAAGACTTGAAAGGGAGTGTTAGTTTTTTTTCAAAGACAACTTCACAAAAAGTGGGACCTACGTCACTTATGCCCGTGACATTCAAATTCAATAAGTGTTTCAAAATAAAACTTTAACATAATACCTACTTAAAGGGTAGTTGTTCAGTTAGTTTGATTACACTAGTTTTGAAACAGTTTATAGACAGACTTCTACTTCAGTGGAAACGAGAAGGGAAATGTATGTAATGCTGCACTGTCGAACTAAACCAATCACAGTAACTAGACTGGAGTCTAGTTTTGTACTTCACTGCTCGCAAAAAAAGACCCTGAACTACCTGTTGCCTGCCACTTCAATGCACCACCTTGATCCCTGGACAACATCTCTGTCTCCGGCTTGCTACAGTGTTCCAGTGAAGCCCAGAGCAAGCAGGAGGAACAACACCTCACTTTCCGCTTGGGGACCCTACAGTCCTCCGGACTCAATATTGAGTTCAATAATTTTAGGGCCTAAACTTTCCCATGTCCCAGCCCCCCACCCCCCATACCAGGCCTTGTCACCACAAAGCCTGCCACTACACACCCCCTGTTGTTAGTCACTAACAGTCCCCATTAACAACTATTCACCCTCCCAGCCTGATCGTTAGCAGCTCCTTTGTCTGTCCAACTGTCTTTCTCTCTCTTTGGGCTCTATCCTATCGTTTACTCCCTACCCCAACCACCTCCCTATTTTCTGCATGTAAACTGACGTTTTCCCAGCCACTATCAGTTCTGAGGAAGAGTCACCGGACCCGAAACGTTGACTCTGTTTTCTCCTTCACAGATGCTGCCAGACCTGCTGAGCTTTTCCAGCAACTTTGTTTTTGTTGTTGTTTGTACTTCACTGTCTGGCTTGGAATTCAAATCATCCCTGCATCCTCATTAGATTTTATACTCTTCAGCCTATTGCACTGCAGGCCATATATTCTGGTCTCCCAAGGAAGCACAAAGAGAAGGAAGAGTGAAACTGTATAAAGAGCCAAGAGGATAGGGAAAGAGAAAAACATGTAGTTATAAGCATGAAGGCGTGTCAGAGGTAGTAACACTAAACAGGGTACTGTGTTAGTGAACCAATTAAAATTAGGAAAAAAAAAAATTGTCGGAGGTTTGTTTGCAAATTAAATAGAAGCGGCTGCTTTTTAATTTTTATAACCAATAATAGTGGATGGTTTAAAAAAAAAAATACAATTTTGGGTGACTGGCACATTTTCCCACTTAGTCAATGCCAAGACAGAACAATGGAACATTTCATCCTCTTCCAAACTGGGAGCAACACAATTTTTAAAAAGGGCACAAATGCAATGAGTTCTCACTTCAGAGCATGCCTTTGCCAATTAAAAATTTTATAACAAGTGCCTGGAAATGGTGCCCAGGATTTCATTGAGAACATTGGAGACAACATTTCAAAAATGTAAAAAAAGGTATTGCTTGAACTCGTACTCACTTCGCTATGACACTGTTTCAGACGCTGGATGATAATGTTGCATTCCTCTGTATGCAAGTGTGGGGATAGATCTGGGTGCATCTTCACTTAAGGTTTACTCTTCGTTAGCTTGGATCCTTAATACTCACGTCCTGATTTAAAAAAAAACAGCATCAAAGTCAGGCTAACATTTACCATAATCAGCAACTTACACTTTTTTCTAAATTTAACCTATTTTTCTAAACAACCTGTTCAGAAAGGTTATTATAAGTCACTGGAGCAGGTGGGACATGAACCCGGGACCCCCAGTCCGGGGTAGGGGCTCTACCTGTGCATCATGAGACACCTCCTAACTTGTTCCTTATTAGCAAAATGATTCAAATTTACACCACCTCATGCAAATAGCACTCATTAGTGCAGCGAGACTGGCTGGCTGCAGGTATCAGAATGATAAAAGAAAGCACTTTCCCTCCAAAAAGGACAGTATGGCCAGCTTATAGAGTCAGAGTTGTACGGCACAGAAACAGACCCTTTGGTCCAACTCGTCTGTGCCAACCAGATATCCTAAATTAATCTAGTCCCGTTTGCCAGCAATCGGCCCATATTCCTCTAAATCCTTCTCATTCATACACCCATCCAGATCCTTTTAAATGTTGTTATTGTACCAGCTTCCACCACTTCCTCTGGCAGTTCATTCCAAACCCACACCACCCTCTGCATGAAAAAGTTCCCCCTCAGGTCCCTTTTAAATCTTTCCCCTCTCACCTTAAACCTATGTCCTCTTGTTTAGGACTCTACCATGCAGTGGGGGGGAGAAGAACGGAAGGTGGAGAAGACCTTGCCTATTTACTCTATCCATACCCCTCATGATTTTATAAACCTCTATAAGGTCACCCCTCAGTCTCTGACACTCCAGGGAAAATAGCCTCAGCTGTCCCTTTTAAAGAAAATAAATCATCCCACCGAGTGCTCTCAGCACCCCCACTCAATCCAATTCTAAGCATTCATTTTAACATGTTTAAGTGCACTGCACACATTTCCTTTCAAAGTCCAAGCATTTCTCCAGTTCACTATGAGCAAGGTCACAGGAGGGCTGTACGTTTATTTATGCAGAGTGTCATGGAATAGCAAAAAAAAAAATTAGGAGGTCACAATTCAAATAATTCATGAAATCGTTCATCATAAAAATTTAAAGGCGCAAATTTATATTGCGACTGTCACAACCTCCCAAAATGCTTTACAATCAATGAACTCCTCCCAACGCACAGCTAGTTCTGCAAGATAGGAAACACAACGGTATTTTACAACAATACAGGGAGTGCAATTGACTGAAAGATAAATGTTGGTCAGGACACCGTGGTCTTCTTTGAAATGATGCTATGAGACGCTTTTTATACTTGCCTGAAAAAAGTGAAGACAGGGCCTAGGTTTAAAGTTGCCCCCAAACAGCTATCCCCTCTGGTCGGGTGGCATGGTGGCTCGGTGGTTAGCACTGCTGCCTCACAGTGCCAGGGACCTGGGTTCGATTCCAGCCTTGGGCAACTGTCTCTGTTGAGTTTGCACATTCTCCCTGTGTCTGCGAGAGTGTGCTCTGGTTTCTTCCCACAGTCCAAAGACGTGCAGACTAGGTGGATTGGCCATGCTAAATTGCTCGTCGTGTTTAAGAATATGTAGATATGGTGGGATGCTCTGAGTGTCAGTGTGGACTTGTTGGGCCAAAGGGCCTGTTTCCACACCATAAGGATTTTTAAAAAAAAAAAGACTCCCACGGCACAACGCTGGGCATTCAGCCACAATTATTGTTTTTTACAACTGCAGTTTCACTAGCTTCATCAGGAAAAGACAGCTGAACCAGCCGCTCGATATTGCAAGTTGTGTTTAAAATTCCTCAGAGTGCAAGTTTTAAAAATTTTATTTCAAAATCATTTCACTAAAATTTGGCCAAACCTCCAGATTGAAGTAGTGAGGACAAGTCTCCACTCACGTTCTCACATCAAGGGAAGCTTTTCAAATTGAGGTCACCCAAGAATAAGGCATGCTTTAGAAGGTGCACCACTGATCCTAATGAAAGGTTCAGTGTGGTTTATTCTGGATGTGATTTTCAGGAAATGAGATTCAGGTTACTCACATATGCTGGACTGGACACTTGCTGAAAATGCTTTTTGTGTGTTACACCAGTTTTGTTGTAAGGTACAACACTGTCATCCAGCTGACAACGTAGAAAAATTGCCAGGTGTGTCCTCTTTGTAAACAGCAGGACAAATCCAATGCTGATAATTACTACCTGATCAGATAGGCATGGAAACAGACCCTTCAACTCATCCATGCTGACTAGATATCCTAAACTAATCTAGTTTCATTTGGTCCAGATCCCTCTAAATCATTCCTATTCATATACCCATCCAGATGCCTTTTAAGTATTGTAATTGTACTAACCTTCATCGCTTCCCCTGGCAGCTCAATCCATACACGCACCATCTTCTGTGTGAAAAAGTTGCCCTTTTAGGTCCCTTTTAAATCTTTCCCCTCTCACTTTAAACCTATGCTCTCTAGTTTTGGAATCTGCTACTTTGGGGAAAGACCTTGGCTATTCACCCTATCTATGCTCCTCATGATTTTATAGATTTCTATAAGGTCACCCCTCAGCCTCCGACACTCTAGGGAAAACATCCCCAGTCTACTCAGCTTCTCCCTATAGCTCAAACCCTCCAACCCTAGCATCAGCCTTGTAAATCTTTTCGTAACCCTTTCAAGTTTCATAACATCATTCCGATAGCAGGTAGGCCAGAACTGAACAGTGTTCCAAAAGTTGCCTAACTCAGTTTCCCAGCTCCAGTCAACGCAAAACTATACCCTATACATTTGAAGAATCAAACCAAAACTTGATGGAAACATACAATCCCTGACCTTCTCATTCAAGAAGAGAATAGAATATCCTTTATTGTCACTTATACTCCAGTACAGAAGTACAGTGAAAAGCTTTTACAATGGCTGCCTTTTAATGGCATTATTTTAGGTATAAATACCTAGATACAATCATAGAGTAAAAAATTATAATGTTGTTATACAAAAGAGGATTAAGAGGTAAGGATTTACATTATAGTCCAGTAAGATTACTAAACAACAGCAGTTTTTTTTTAAAAAATTCATTAACAGGATGAGGACGTCACTGGCTAGGCAGCATTTATTATTTATAATTGAACAGAGGGCAGTTCAGAGTTAACCACATTGCTGTGCTGTAATCACATGCAGGCCACACCAGGTAAGGAAGGCAGTTTCCTTCCTTAAAGGACATTAGTGAGCCAGGTGGGTTTTTCCAACAATCGACAATGGATTCATGGTCATCATTAGACTCTTAATTCCAGATATTTTGTTGAATTCAAATTCACCATCCATCATGGCGGGATTCAAACCCAGGTCCCCAGAATGTTATCTGGGTGTCTGAATTAACAGTCCCACGATAATACCACTAGGCCTTTGCCTCCCCATTCAGCACATGGCATCAGGCCCAAGTCCAACATCACACCAGCCTCCAGTCCTCTCCTCACTGGCACTCAGCAGCCACAGGATAAGTCACACTTTACCGGGTTTCACCTCCTGCGTGCCGATCAGGAACTTGGGATTCCCCACGCGGTGTTCCAGGGCTCACAGCCCACGCTGTGTACGAGCTCATTCCCTGGGCTGCTCCAGGACACAGCTTCACAGAGTGTTCTGGCTCATTCCCCAGGATTGCACACCAGGACTCGCTGCTGCTGGCACCTGCCACTATTCAACTCTGGTGCTGAGGGGCAATGATGGGAGGGAAGAAAACAAAGACAGACAGACAGACCGAAAGAAAAAGAGCAGCAGAGCTCCAGCATGAAGGTCCTACTTTGCCACCATCTTCAACTAACTTGCACTGATACTTGTAGCCACTTGCTCAGGTATCGTCTTACCAAAATCCAACACCTCCCATTTATCGGAATTAAACTCCATCTACTATTCCTCAGCCCACTGGCCTCGATGATCAAGATCCCTTTGCACTCATTAATAACCTTCTTCACTGTCCATAGAGGACAATCATCTCAGGTCCAGAATATCTCTGCAGGACTACCTCAGGGTAGTGTCTTCAACCCAACCATCTTTAGCTGCTTCATTCACACACAGAACCTTTACCACCATGATACAGGAGGTTTGCAGATTTGAGAAAACACCTCTGTCTGCAAATTCTCCTCAAAGTCACACACCACCCAGAATTGGAAATATAAACATTGTTCCTTCGGTGTTACTGGGTTTAATTCTTGGAACTATGCCCCACCAATAGTACCATGGGTGTCTGTACTTCAGCAGTTCAAGAAGGTACTTCAACACGATCATCTCCAGGGCAATTAAGAATGAGCTTCAAAAGGCTGGCATTGTCAGAGATACCCACATCGTAAGAACAAACGAATGCTAGCAAACAGCCATAGCTAAATGCTGCTTTACTGTTACATAAGTAAACGGGGGACAACTCTGATACAAAGCTCAGCCATAGCGATGAGATAAATTAAGAGTTAATTATTATAAAAGGACATTCTAGGACACAAGACAGAACTCAGGGTAGCAAAGGAAGGGAGGATGAGATCCATTTATGCGAATAGTTACTGGCGCCTCACGGCTTTAACGTCTGGTTTTAGTTATAACTTCTAAACACTTCAAGACCGATTTACTTACAACTCCCAATGTTCAATATTCTACCTCCCCAACACTCACCTTCTGAGTCAAGCTATTCCCAGAACCTTGTGCCACTACATGGCAGGAAGTAACAATCTGTGGGTGATTGACAGAGGAACTGACCAACCACACTGCCAATTCACGTGCCTGTCAAATGTAATCCTCCAATAAGAAATCGCAGAAGGGGAGGGCCCGTTCAAAAACACGAATCAGCGTCCGGAGAAGGCGGGCGCAGTGTTTTATAACATTTTGTGTAACAGGAACATACAGCTGTCAATGAGTTTAAAGGGGCAGGCACTCCACTCTGCAGTCCCTGTTCTACGAGTGTTTGAAAGAGATGATGTAGAGGGAACTTTACCCTGTATCAAACCCTGTGCTGTCTCCGGACAGGGAATGTTTTATTGGGATGATGTAGAAGAAGCTTTACTCTCTATCTAACCACATTCTGTAGCTGTCCAGGGAGTAATGGGGATGGTGTAGAGAAGGACCTTCACTCTCAATGCAGCCCTGTGCTGTCCTTGTCCAGGGAGTGTTTGATTGGGATAATATAGAAGAAGCTTTACTCTGTATCTAACCCTGTGCTATATTTGTCCAGGAAATGTTTGATTGGGATGATATAGAAGAAGCTTTACTCCGTATCAAACCCTGTGCTGTCCCTGTCCTGGGAGTGTTTGAAGGGAACAACTTAAAAAGTGCTTTACTCTAACCCAGGCCTAGAATGTCCAACAGTGTGAATGAGCAGAAACAGTCCTGTCACAGCAACTGATGCTCATGACTGAGGTTGTAGCAAGATGTAAAGGGGCAGGCACATCCAACACACCAGACGGTATCCATGTTTTTTATTGCTATCCTGTGGCAGAATGAATCCGCTATAATTGTAACTGGCTGACCAGACCTGAGCAGCTAAACAGCCTGATTTTTCGCTAATACCTTCAGTTATTAAATCCCCAATTGGGATAACTACAAAAACAATTATTAGATGGAAATAGCAAGAACTGCAGATGCTGGAGTCAGAGACAACACAGTGTTGAGCTGAAGGAACACAGCAGGTCAGGCAGCATCAGAGGAACAGGAAAGTTGACATTTCGGGTCAGGATCCTTCTTCAGAACTAACAATTGTTAGACCTTAGCTGGAATATTGTGTACAGTTGTGGGCATCACATTAAGAGAAAGATGTGACTGCATCGGAAAAAATGCAGAAGAGAATTACAAGAAATTGAAAGAATTGTGAATGCTGAAAATCAGAAAAGTAAACAGAAATTGCTGTAAAAACTCAGCATCTGTGGCAGTATCTGTGGGGAAAAATCAGAGTAAATGTTTTGGGGCCAGTGACCATTCGTCAAAACACAGAGATTCACAAGAATGGTTCCAGGAATGAGAAGCTTCAGTTATGAGGATAGATTAAAGAAGTCCATGGAGAGAAGAAATCTGAGAGGAGATTTGCTAGAGCTTTTCCAAATCATGAGCCGGCTGCACAGAATGGATAGGAGAAGCTGTTCCCACTTGTAAAAGAAAAAAGAACGAGAGGGCATAGATTTAAAGTGATGTGCAAATAAAGCACGGGTGATATGAAAAATGAACTTTTCAACGCAACAGGTAGTTCAGATCTGAAAATGAATTCCCTGTTACTGTGGTGGAGGCATGCTCAACTGAGACATGCAAGAGAGCATGGGGTGGTTATTTGGATAGGAGTGGTGTGCTGGGATATGTGGAAAAGACAAGAGATTGGCACCAGGTAATAGAACTAGTGCAGCAATGATGGGCTGAATGGTCTCCATCTGTACTGTAACAATTCTTTGAAAAATGCATGCCCTCTTTATAATTGGGGTCCAAACAATTCCTTCCAGAAAATATAATAAAACCGTATCACGTTCCAAATATATTTTCCACGTCAAACACTACTCCAGCAGCTAAGGATTCCCTTCAAGATTTTGTCGGACTCTGCGGTGCTCCCTTTCCATGGCACCTGGTTGGGGATATAGAAGAGAGGAGAGGCAGGCAGCAGGAACAAGCGCTCACATTGTTCACGCCCTGGTGGAAGGTTGAATTATTACCTTTTTCTGAGGAAAGGTCACCGGACCCAAAATGTTAACTGATTTTTTTCTTCACAGATGCTGCCAGACCTGCAGAGCTTTTCCAGCAACTTCTGTTTTTGTTCCTGATTTATGCAGTTCTTTCGGTTTTTAATGATTACCTTGGCCAATCCCGGGCACAGATGGACAGGAGCTTTTCCATGCTGCCCATTCCTTTCTGCGTCATGCAACCAAAGATCAGGAATGTGGGACAGAGATGTGGCCAGAAACTGAGGCATAGTCCCTTCAAATGGTGGAAGAGGAGATGCAGCCTCCTGGCCCCAGCCAATGTACTTCCAGGCTGCATTCATTACAGGCAGCCTGTGAATCAACTTAATAAGATATTTAGATGGCAGAGGAGGATTTCCACAAAGGGATCCATCCACTTTAAACACTTGCCTCTGTCAGACTGGGATTCACAGCCTTGTCCTGATGAAAAAAGTTCCATCTAAATGAGGGCCAAATGGGCCGGGATCTTTCCATGCTCACAAGCCTCCTTAACACACCTAGCAAAATCTTGCTCATGCGCAGGAACTCACACATCAATGTTGGGAACAGACAGATGCAACCTGACATTGTGGTCCAGGGACAAATCAGTGAGGCCTCAGATGAATCCAAGCTAGCTTTCAGGTGGCAAGAGTTCTATTGAGGTCTATTCAGGGCAAAGTTCCAGAGATAGCCAGGGAACCCCTTCAGTTCAGAGGGAGAGGACAGTGGAAAATGTAGCCACTTCCCTCATCAGAATATAAAGTGGCATTTAAATGAGGTGAATCAGATCAATTTCCTGTGTCCTGTTACACCCTAAGCCTCATTAGAATTTCAGACCCCATGGTTTTAATAAATTCTAGAACAATAGTTCCTTGACCTTTCACACAGCCTGCAAAATTTCTGCTTTCAATTCTCACAAAGCTATTTTAAATTTGGTAGGTTAGTAACTGATATTACCATTAAACTTCTAAATGTCCAACTTGCAGGATATATCTGAGTGGCCGTATTTGTGCTAATATTTACTTCATTCATGAAATTAAGTTAGTAAGAGAGGAGAGAGATTTTAAAAAGTCACCGGGGCAAATTTTTTACACAGAGGATGGTTAGCCTGTGGAATGAACCACCCTCTGTGTAAATGAATGGAGAAGGTTTAGAGGGAACTGGCCCAGGAGCAGGCAGGTGGGACTAGTTTAGTTTGGGATTATATTTGGCATGGACTGGTTGGACCGAAGCCGTTTCCGTGCTGTATGACTCTATGAATAGTAACAGAAGTATCTGCTTCGGCTCACTCCCTGGATGATTATTTACTGAAGCACATATAGCAAGGTGCTGTGATCTTTTTATGACAAACACAGAAAGGGGACAGGCCCCAAAGACTTCCTCAGCCAGAAATGGAATTAAACCCTCTCAATGTTGTTGACAAAAATCTAATCCCAAGAGATTAATGAACATCTGCAAATGATAAAAAATACCAACAGTTTGGGTCTGTCTTACTTGGATTTCTAATGAGTTACACCTTAACACCATTCTTTCAGATGCTGGCTAATATGTTTTTTTCCTGAAAATGCTATTGTAGCAACAAAATCCCACAGCTAAGACATATTTTTTAAATAAATACTTTTGCACCAGGCATAAAAAAAAGTTGATGTTGGATCCCTGCAAATAATTAAGTAAATGCTGAATCATATCACCGGAGATTTTTTTCCTCAAAAATATACCTTATTCATAAAATTTGCATAAAATACTGCCTCAAAAATGACAGAAGGTTCAACAAAATTCAACTTGTCCCCAGACAGAACATTTCACTCTTAGGTGCCTCAGTACAATTGTAATAGTCTTAATATTTGCAATTTGTATTCCATGTCGGCCCACAACCTGAGGGAAAACCATTTCAAATTGAAAATTGAAGTAAATGCAATAGAAATGAACTATTTTTGTGAGGCATCACATTCCACTCTGAGGTACCCAACACAACATCAATACTCTTGATGTTCTCGATGTACAGTTCTTGGCTGGTACACAGTGTGGAACCTGTTGGCCTGTTTCAAACGTTGAAAGACGCTCATTAGTCTGGACATCGACAATGGACCCAAGAAGAAGACATTGACATTGTTCATGTACAGGGAGATTGTGACTTGTGTGCCTCCATTAGTAGGGACTAACACCTGTCTTATGCCACTTTTTCTCTTCTGATTGACTCAGCAGTAGGTTCTATACAGTACACAAACAAGACACGGGAGGAACCGTAGCCGTACCTCACTTCAGATGTCATTGGGAAGCCTATTAGCTTTCCGTCCACTGCTTGGAACTGTCCTAATGATGTTCATGGATTCTGTCCCAAGACCTCTTTTTGGAGAGCACCTCCATCATATTGGATTGTGATATTCTGTCAAAAGATCTTCACCTGGATCAGGCTGATGAGGCAAGTTATCCATTCCCTGTCTGTACCTCGCAAACAGCCCATATTCCTGAGCAGTACAAGACTTGCAGAGATCAAGATGATCAGCAGAAACTTGGTCAAGGATCATCATCAACTCCAAAACAGACTTTACCCAACTGGCAATGACCCAGTGCCAAATCGAATAGTCCACATTCAGCAGTGAGATGGCTGCCAATTTCTAATTTCTCCTGTCAACATTTACAATTCAAAAGGTATTTCAATGTCTGTAAAGTATTTTGAAATATTGAGAGGTCATGAAGAAGCTGCATAAATGCTATTTTTTTCATGGCAGATAATCACGGTGGTGAAAGATCTGTAACTTTCAGTGTTTTTAGGGGCTGGTAATATATCAACTCCCCCTCCCATTCCTCAGATGACATGTCCATCCTTGGCCTCCTGCAATGCCACAGTGATGCCACCCGAAGGCTGCAGGAACAGCAAATCATATTCAGCCTGGGAACCCTGCAGCCCAATGGCATCGATGTGGATTTCACAAGCTTCAAAATCTCCCCTCCCCCAACCGCATCCCAAAACCAGCCCAGCTCATCTCCACCTCCCTAACCGGTTTTTCCTCTCACCCCAAGCCACACCCCCATCTCCTATCTACTAACATCATCCCGCCCCCTTGACCTGTCCGTCCTCCCTGGACTGACCTATCTCCTCCCTACCCCCCTACCTACACTCACCTTTACTGGCTCCATCCCCGCCTCTTCGACTTGTCTGCCTCCTCTCCACCTATCCTCTCCTCTATCCATTTTCTATCCGCCTCCCCCTCTCTCCCTATTTATTTCAGAACCCTCTTCCCCTCCCCCATTTCTGATGAAGGGTTTAGGCCCGAAACGTCGAGTTTTTCTGCTCCTATGATGCTGCTTGACCTGCTGTGTTCATCCAGCCCCATGCTTGTTATCTCTACCCTCAGGCTATGTGTTTGTCATTGAAGGCTGTGTCTGCTGTGAGCAACAACAATAGGAGAACCAAGTGCAGAGTCAGAAACACAGCCACTTAACATCACCAGCCTTATACCAGAAGCCATTTTAATGGGCATTTTGGCATCTGATAAGCAGGTGGATCTGGACAGGGGGATTGGGGTGATCAAGAGGTGGAACAGAAGGTGATGAGGGAGAATGTAGGGAGAACTAGAGGGAACAGGCAATGAGAGGTTGAAGGGGGGCAGGGATGCCCAGACAGATGCTCGAGAAGTCCTGGGCACCAGGCACAGCCTCCCAGCTCCAGGCAGTGCCCTCTGCAGATAGTGAGTGACTAGAGAGGGTTGGATGGTGACAGTGGGGTGTACATGGTGAAGACGCTACAGCCAAGGAGTCTTGCTACCCAGACAGTGCTGGGGAATTGCGGGGATAGCTCCACTTTGCCAGCTCTACTCTCCATTTCGTCTTCCCTAGCCCCATCAAATCCAGCATGGAGACCTCAGCGGCACACATTCTCACTGTCACTTCCTTATTCTGTTGTAGCCAGACCATACAGGTCTTCCCTCGCAATACAGATAGTTGCTTGGGTAACAGGATGAATGTAGGGAATGTCGCATGTATTGCAACAAGACTGGTACACGCAAGAGCCAGGAGTATGCTATTCTGTCCATCATGCACCATTATTTGATACGATCATGAATGATCTCATCTTGGCTTAATCTCTACTTTAGATAAAAAGTTGTAGAGCTGGATGAATATAGAAGGCCAAGAAGTATCAGAGGAGCAGGAAAGCTGACGTGTCTGGACCCTTCTTCAGAAATGGGGGAGGGGAAGGGGATTCTGAAATAAATAGGGAGAGAGGGGGAGGCAGATGGAAGATGGATAAAGGAGCAGCTAGGTGGAGAGGAGACGGACAGGTCAAGGAGGCTGGGATACAGCCAGTAAAGGTGAGTGTAGGTGGGGAGTTAGGATTGGGTTGGTCAGTCAATGGAAGACTGGCAGGTCAAGGAGGCGGGAATGAGGTTGGTAGGTAGGACGTGGGGGTGGGGGTTGAGGAGGGAGGAGCGGAAAGGTGGGAGAAAATACGGACAGGTCAGGGAAGAGGGGATCGAGCCAGTAAAGGTGAGTGTAGATGGGGAGTTAGGATGGGGGTAGGTCAGTCAAGGGAAGATGGACAGGTCGAGGAGGCAGGGATGAGGCTGGTAGGTAGGAGGTGGGGGTGGGGATTGAGGTGGGAGGAGCACATATGTGGGAGATACATGGAACACCTACACTCGGTTCACGACTGCTTGGACGACGTGTCCATCCTGGGCCTCCTCCAGTGCCACAACAATGCCACCCGAAGGTTGCAGGAACAGCACCTCATATTTCGCTTGGGAACACTGCAGCCCAATGGTATTAATGTGGACTTCACAAGCTTCAAAATCTTCCCACCCCCCGACCGCATCCCAAAACCAGCCTAGCTCGTCCCCACCTCCCTAACCTGTCTGTCCTTCCTCCCACCTATCCACTCCTTCCACCTAAACCTCCACCCCCACCTCCTACCTATTAGCCTCAACCCTGCCTCCTTGACCTGTCCGTCTTCTCTTGACTAACCTACCCCCATCCTAACTCTCCACCTACACTCACCTTTACTGGCTGTATCCCCGCCTCCTTGACCTGTCCGTCTCCTCTCCACCTAGCTGTTCCTTTATCCATCTTCCATCCGCCTCCCCCTCTCTCCCTATTTATTTCAGAACCTCTTCCCCTCCCCCATTTCTGATGAAGGGTCTAGGCCCGAAACGTCAAGCTTTCCTGCTCCTATGATGCTGCTTGGCCTGCTGTGTTCATCCAGCCCCACACCTTGTTATCTCGGATTCTCCAGCATCAGCAGTTCGTACTATCTCTTAATCTCTACTTTGCTGCCCACTCCCCATAACCCTTCAATCTATCACTGATCAAAAAATTGTATAGCGTGCAACGTGCTCAATGGAGGAAATTTGTATTTTATTTCATTTTCTGCAATATCCTATTTGAAATGTTTTGACAATGTTCTTTTAGACATAACAGAAAATGCCAGAAATGTTCAGCAAGTCAGGCAGCAGCTGTGCAAAAGGGCTGCCGAAACCAGAAACAGATGCTACTGACTATGTCCATTATTCTTATTGTTTTTATTTCTGAGTTGAGGCAGTTCGGTCCGCATAACTTGGTGCTGGATTAACGTTCCAGGCAGGCAACTGCAGTACCTCCTCGCCAACCTGGGTGGCGGTGTATATGGAGGGCCTGGGCAGCGGGAGGAGGAAGCAAGCCAAAGGTCGGAGATAACAAGCGCTGCAGTGACGTTTCGGGTCGGGACCCTTCAGAAAATCCTGGACTGCAGGGACGTGGGCTCATGCGGAAGTGCCGGGGCGTGACGTAGAGGTTGAAGAGGCGGGACGGAGAGGTGAAAAGGCGGGACGGATTGGTGACGGGGCGGGGCGGTGAAGAGGCGGGACGGAGCGGCGAAGGGGCGGGGCAGTGCGGGGGCGGGACGTAGAGGTTGAAGGGGCGGGACGGAGCGGTGAAGGGGCGGGGAAGTGCCGGTGCGGGGGCGGGTCTTTGAAGGGGCGTGGGTAGCGATGGGATGGGGCGGGGCGAGTCCGGGTGGCGGTGGTTCTTCGCGTTCAGTTTGAGCTAGAGAGGCGTGGCGGGTCAGCAGGTGGTAGGGCGGGGTCAGAGATAGTAGGAACTGCAGATGCTGGACAATCTGAGATATACAAGGTGTAGAGCAACATCAGAGGAGCAGGAAGGCTCGAGACTGTCGGCAGGTTAAGGGGTGGAGCCTGAGCTGGAGGGGCGGGTCAGGCGAGGAGGTGGAGTGAAGGGGCGGGTCCAGCGGTCGGTGTCCGCTGATTGGCTGATTTTGAAAAAGGGGTGGTTTTGGCGGGGTGTACAGGCGGCGGTTGGAGCTGGAGATTGAGGTAAGGTACGGTGATCGGAGGCTCGGGGGAACCGGGACTTCCAATCGCCAGCCTCGGTAGCTGAAGCAATGTGGGACTGGAGACGGTCCCCGGGTTCAGAGGAGGGGGCTGGTCGAATGAGTCTGGGTCTTCTAACCCACTCTCACTCTCTCTACCAACCCCGGCCCTTCAGGCCGCTGGGCTCCCAGTGGTGTATGTTTTCTTAAAAAGTGGCCTTTCCCAGCGCGGCTATGTTCTGGGCGGAATATGATATTGTCTCCGGTGGTGAATGTCCAGGTCTTTGCCCAATGTATGGAATATGTGCAATTGCCTATTCTAATAGGAGGCATTTAATTTTACAAACGGCTGATTTTAAATGGTGAGAGCGTGCAGAGCTTTGTGGTGCAGACGGGGCTAGGTGTCTTAGCGCATGAATCCCAACACGTAGATGGGGAGGTAAAGCAAGTAATTCGGAAAGCTAATAGCTTGTTATCACATCTGTAAGGGGAATTGGATGCAAAGATGTAGGTAGGTTATGCTTCAGTTATGTCTGGCACTGGTGAGACTGCATCTGACGTACTGTGTACGTGATTTATTAAGGGAAAGATGTAAATGAGTTGGAGTCAGTTCAAAGAATGTTTACTAGTTGGTACCTGGAATGGGTAGGTTTTGTGGGAGAGGATTAGACTGGATAATCCTATACCTGCTGGAGGTTAGAAGAGAGAGAAGATGCCTTGACAGAAACATGTAAGATCTTGAGTGATCTTGACAAGGTTTTGAAAATTGTGGGTGTTGCCTGTTTAAGGCACGTTCATTCATTTTTCTCAGAGGGTTATGAGGTTTTGGAATTTTTTTTCCTCAAAATGTGGTCTTTGAAAATTTTAAGGCAGAAGCAGAAAGCTTCTTGACAAATGAGGATGAAAAGTTATCTGGGTAGGCAGGAATGTGGCATACTCAGATCAAGGCTACGTACTCTGCTCCCTATTCTACTCCTCATGCACTCAGGACTGGCCAAATTCTGCCCCAAAGCCATATATAAACTTGTTGATGACACTACCATTGTAGTTTGAATCTCCAATAATGATGAGACAGAGTACAGGAAAGAGAATGAGTGCTTAGTGGTGTGGTGTAAAGACAACAATCGATTCAGCAAAACAAAGGAGCTAGTCATTAACTTTAGAAAGCAGAACGGAGGGCATACCATTGTTTGCTTCAATGGTGCTGAGGTGGAGATGGTCAAGAGTGTCAAGTTCCTGGGAATGATGATCACCAACAATCTGTCCTGGTCCACTCAAGTTGATGCGGTAGCCAAGAGAGCTCAACAATGCCACTGCTACTTCAGGAGGCGAGGGAAATTCAGGATGTCTACAAAGACTCTTGCTGTTTTCTTTTTTAACACATTTTTATATTAAATAGATAGAATCCCAACCGTGTGGAAACAGGCCCTTCGGCCCAACAAGTCCACACCGAACCTCGGAGCATCCTGCCCAGACTCGTCCCCCTACAACCCACTTAATCTACACATCCCTGGACACTACAGGCAATTTAGCATGGCCAATCCACCTAACCTGCACATCTTTGGACTGTGGGAGGAAACCGGAGTACCCGGAGGAAACCCACGCAGACACGGGGAGAATGTGCAAACTCCACACAGACAGTTACCTGAAGGTGGAATCAAACCCGGGTCCCTGGCGCCGTGAGGCAGCAGTGCTAACCACTGGGCCACCGTGCCGCCCATATATTATAGATGCACCATAGAAAGCATCCTATGTGGCTGTGTCACAGCATGGTATGGCAACTGCTCTTTCCCAGACTGCAAGGTGCTACAGAGAGTCATGAGCACAGCACAGTCTATCACACAAACCAGTCTTCCACCCATTCTTCCAGTCCATCTATAATTCCTGCAGCATCAGGAAAGCAATTAACATTACCAAAGACCTCTCCCACCCGGGTTATGCTTTCTTCTGTCGGGCAGAAGGTATAAAAGTTGAATATACGCATAGATTCAAGAACAGTTTCTTCCCTGCTGTTATCAGGCTTTTGAATGGATCTCTCAAATGTTAAATATGATCTCTCTCTCTCTCTCTCTCTCTGGCTGTACCCATTGTGTTCTGCACTCTGTTCTGCTAACCTGATGCACTTTGTATGGTACAATCTGCCTATACAGCACTTTTCACTATATCTTGGTACATGTGACAGCAATAAGTCAATCAGTCATGATGTTATTGAATGACAGAGCAGACTCAAGAGCGTGAAAGGCTTACTGCTGGTAGTTGTATATTCAAATGTACATTTGGTTTCTGAGTGCACCCATAACGGAGCCAATGTTGGAAAATTGGAATTTCTAAACAATGCAGCAAGTGTTGGAAATGCTCAGCATGTCTGACTGTCAATTCAGCAATGTTAGATGTGGTATGCTGTGCTTTTTTGTTTTTTTTTATTGCATGTTTCAGTTGTTCTCTACCTTTTGCTTTCTGTTAGCAGCATGCTTGCTTTGGGAGAGCCTTTTTTTTGGCTATAAAAACATTCCTTTAAAAGTCTGACTGTCCTGTCTTCCATAACTTAGACCTTGCTTTTCTCTTCATTCTACTCGCCCTTGCTCAAAATCTGTTGCATCTCTAGCAGTTTTGAAAGGGTGCAAATCTAAAATGTTTATTTTACTATTGCTGCGATAACCTGATGAGTGTTTCCAGCATTTTCTGTTCATTAAGGGGAACAGGCTGGATGACTTTTCATAATATCAAGATATAGAAGAAATATCGTATCTTCTGATGAACTGTGCAGTCTTCTGAATTCAACATTGAGTTCAAAAATGTCAGATTATGAACTCTGTTCCCTATCTTTTATTTTATTGCAATGTGACAGTGTGAGACCGTAAGAATTAGGTGTGGGAGTAGACCATTCAGCTCCTCAAGTTTGTTCTCCCTTTCGATTAAAATCGGACTGTGGCTTTAACTCTTTCTCTGCCTGTTCCTGATAACGCTTAACTTGATCCAAATCTTGTTTTGTTTTCACACAGCATAGTTCACACTTGCTAAGAACAACATTGTTTCTTTGCTCAACCATTTCCAGTGTCTTTGCCTATTATGCAACATTGTTATTTCATCTGTATATCCTTTTGGTCTGCATCTCTGTCCCCTACATTTACATCTCAACCTTTTGTTTCTGAAGAAGATCCATAATTCAACTGAGAATGTTAACTCTTTCCAAGCCTGCAGATATTAATGAACATGCTAAATATTTCCACTTTGTTTATTGATTCTGTTTTCTGTTCTGTATCAGGTGTCAGTCATTGTGCCATTCAAGCTAGATTAATTCTTTAATTTATAAGAGAACTGCATTCAAGGATTCAATAGATGGGAAGTTTCATTATATATACTTGAGAAGATGTAATTATAGCAAAGATATCTTTGCTGTGTATTTGAGTATAGTTTAAGATTTCCTGCTCTGATGGGATCCCAACCTGTGTTTGTTTTGACTGGATTTTGCACCTGCTCCACTACTGCACAACTGAAGGCCTAATTCTTATTTTCAAGGTGACAAGCACTATCTACTTGGAACCCTCCTTCTACCATTCTTGTCCTGTGATAGTAGATTTGTTGATTAATCGTGGCAATTGATCTCTCTCAGTTAATCTACAACAAACCCAAGCGTAATATGAGAAAATTGCGTAGTGGAATGCATTGGCCCTGATGTTTCGTGCCAGTGTCTCAAATTACTCATTAAGCCTGACATCAGTGGTGGGCACATTGTTGAAGGGGATTCCAAGGGACAGGAGTTACATGTATTTGGAAAGTTAAGTACTGACTAGGGATAGTCAATATGGCTTTGTGCATGGGAAATCATGTCTCACTAACTTAATTGAGATCTTTCAAGAAGTAACAAAAAGGCTTGATGAAGGCAGAGCAGTGGACATGATCTATATGGACTTCAGAAAGGCGTTTGACAAGATCCTGCATGGTAGACTGGTTAGCAAGATTGATCACATGGAACACAGGGAGAACTAGCCATTTGGATATAGAAGTGGCTCAAAGGTAGAACACAGAAGGTGATCGTTGAAGGTTGCTTTTCAGACTGGATGCCTGTGTCCAGCAGTGTGTCACCAGGATCAGTGCTAGGTCCACTGTTTTTGTCATTTTTTTTATATAAATGAAAGGACGTGAATACAGGAGGTATGGTTAGTAAGTTTGCCGTTTGACACCGAAACTGGTAGAGTAGTGGACAGTCAAGAGTGTAAAACTAGAGTACAACAGGACCTTGATCAGATGAGCAGGTGGGCTGTGGAGTGGTAGGTGGAGATTAATTTAGATAAATGTGACGTGCTGCATTTTGGAAAGGCAAATCAGGGCAGGATTTATATACTTAATGGTAAGATCCTAGGGAGTATTGCTGAACAAAGGGGCCTTGGAATGCAGGTTCATAGTTCCTTAAAAGTAAAGTCACAATTAGAAGGGATAGTGAAGAAGGCATTTGGCATGCTTGCCTTTATTGGTCAGTGCATTGAGTATAGGAGTTGGCATGTCATGTTGCAGCTGTACAGGACATTGGTTAGGCTACTTTTGGAGTATTGCGTTCAATTCTGGTCTCCCTACTGTAGGAAGGATGTTGTGAAACTTGAAAGGGTTCAGAAAAGATTTACAAGGAAGTTGCCAGGGTTGGAGGATTTGAGTTATGGGGGAGGCTGAATAGGCCTGGGCTATTTTTTTTAGATCGTCAGAGGCTGAGGGTTGATGTTATGGAAGTTTATAACATCATGAAGGCAGTGGATACGGTGAATAGTCAAAGTCTTTTTCCCAGGGTAGGGGATTCTGAAACTAGAGGGCCTGGTTTTAAGGTGAGGGGAAAAGGTTTAAAGGGACCTGAGGGGCAACTTTTTTATGTAGAGGGTGGTGCGTGCATGCATGTTTTGAATGAGCTGCCGGAGGAAGTGGTGGAGGCTGGTATGATTACAACATCTAAGCATCTGATGATGGAGCAGCCCTCCAAATGCTTGTGATTTCAAATAAACCTGTTGGACTATAACCTGGTATTATGATTTTTGACCTCGTCCACCCCAGCCCAACACCAGCACCTCCACATCGTACATTTTAATTGTTTTAGATCTATCTGAATCCACTATCGTGTTGAAACTCCAGCTCCACAGACTTTGTTCCTAATGAGTGAGCAAATTGTGAATGGTATACAATAAAAAAACTGGCTGTCACCCGTGTCCCTCTTGCTGTTTGTGATTTAAATCTTTGAGTTTAATTTTCAATAGACAAGAGAATAGCATTTAACACACCCAATTTGGTATTATAAACTTATGTCAGTGAAAGTGGAAATTTGGGGAAAAAAGAAATACTTGCGTTTTTATGTCAGACCATAAGAGCACCTGGAGTTCAGTGTTTTACAATTTGTATGTTAGTTTTGAATGATGGTTATTGTAATTTGGGAAAGTGGAGTGAAGGGCCCCTTTTGAAGCAGTTTAGTTGCTGACTAACCCCCTCCCATCTAAATTGTAATTGTAATACTTAGAATGTAAAAGTGATGAACATTTGACTTAAATGAATATCCCTTTAATTAGGAACATTATTAAACAGATAGGAGCAGAAGTTGGAATTCAGCTTGTCAAGTTTGCACTGCATTCAATTAGGTGATAACTGATCACCCTCAATGTCATTATCCCTTGATTCCATCAGACTCTGAGCAATGCAGAGATTTCTAATGAGTGAGCTTCACATTCCTATGGGATGGAGAGTACCAAAGCCCTTTCATCCTTTAGGTGAAGACATTCTTCCTCACCTCAGTCTAGAATGGCCAAGCCCTTATTCTGTGATTTATGAGAGATGTCAGTGAAATGAGTGTCCATCTTTCTTACTGCAGAAATTGTTCATCCTTGTGCTTTCCCCTCCTGGCCACGTGGATGGTCTTTTTGCACTGCATTTGTTGCTGCTGCGCTCCACTGCTGGCTCGCACCAAACCTCTATTTGGTGCCTAAGTGATCAGCAAGCCCCTACATTTTTGCAGACCCCTGGAATGTCTCTACAGGCCTACAGACCCCAGTTTAAGGAGTGCTGATGTAGAGAAAATGACAGCTGATTTGTGCACTGGAAACTGTAAACTGTTAGATTAGCGTGATTATCTGCTTTTAATGTTGATTGTTTAGCATTCTCCAGAACACAGAGAACTGCCCTGCTCCTCCTTGAATAGCACCATTAGACTTGTGGCTACCTGAAAAGTCTGACCAGATCTGTTTAAACTCTCCACTAGGATACCTCAGACTGTGCAGCACTCTTTCAATATTGTATTGAAATGCTATCCTAGGTTTGAATGCTAAGGATCCAGTGGGGTTTGGGACATAATCATTTGCCTCGGGAAAGAGTATTACCATTGAGCCACAGCTGGCTTGTTGAATTCTGCACCCAGTTCAATACATTTTCAGTGGATTTTTATGTATTATAAGGTACCTGGAAATGGATGCAGCAGAATATCTAATTAAAGTGCTCTCAAGGTTTCGAATTGATGACTTCCCGAAGTTACTGAAATCCTGGGATTTCCTGTCTGCAAGTCAACTCCAGGAAGTAAACTTCAAGGAATATACACGAAAAGACCTAATTTTGGAGATAGCTGCACTCTGTGAGGTGATGTGCAATGTATATGTAATAGTTTATGGGTGACTGAGTTTCCTTCTCATAGAACCCCTTAATAGTCTCTTAAAGAAACAATATGTTTTGGCAGCTAATCAATTTCAATTCTTGAGCTCCACCACATTTATGAATATTAAAATGTGCCATTTCTTTTCTAAGCAAACACTAGCGTGTTTTATGCTAACAATGTTGTATGTTGGAGAACAGAAAGAAATCAAATATATTTTTCAGTGAAAGTTTTTATAGCCGTAACAAATATTTTAAAAATGTATTCTAGGGCAATGGAGTAACCCTAAATCAGGTAGCAGATTTGGACATTATTTGTAAGTATTAATTTAATTTGTGTTACAGTTTAGATCTGTCACATTTGTAGCCAATTTATGATAGAACTTTTACTATCAAGTTAAACACTTCCATCCTGACCTTTTTTCTAATTAAAACACTGGAATCTGCTATCTGTTTCCAGTTTATACAGCTGCTGCATGCCAATATTTTAATTTGTATTCTGCTTGACGTGCTATCAAAAGAAATATTTATTACATTAACATTTAAATGCCAGGATGCTTAACTTGTGTTTTATTTTCTGAATTGTATACACATACAGATAATTGTACATACCCTCAGAAGAAAAGATGGAATTCCTATCAAATGTTTAGGTCAAAAGGTGTGTAAATCATCTTTTAAAATTCCAGGCCCATTTCTTTGTGCAGCATTTAGTAGCGGCTTTGCAATCAGTTGCGGCATGTTGTTTCATCATTTCATATTTTATTTTACAGGTGGTGAGGAAGCAACTTTATTTGATTTTGGAGACTTCAAAAAAACATTTGAAAGAAACCTCAAAATGCTCATTAGAAATGTAAGTTGCGCTACTTTGCCAAATTGCCTTTGGCTCCTATTCACTCAGCCAGGGCACTCATTTTGTTTTGCCAAGTGCAGTGATATGGTGCTGTAGACTGGATTTTTCAGGCAGTGAGCAAACCAGTCATTGTGTTCGTATAGTGGTTCCAAGCCCACTCCTTTTGGCATGTTCTCCCTCTTTCCATGAGGTGGCCTGCTCGTTGTCTGCCTGCACCATCGCTGTACTATGAAGTAGAGAGAGTGGGTTCCCAATGCAACAGGCCCAATTTGATGTCCTGTAGTCTAACAACCCCAATGAGGAGGATGGGTACTGCTGTGGCAGGCAGGCAGCCAGCCATATGTGTGTATAAATCAGAGGACTAAAGCTGCTGAGGACATTGGGTCCAAAGAGAAACTGCTGCACAGGCCTAACTGACGGGTCTGCAGCCTTTTATTCCTGTGGCCCCATCATGGTACATGGAGCCTTCAGCTTCTGCGCATGGTAAGGACCTGCTACATAAATGAAATCCTCAACCAAAATGGCCCTTAAGCAAGCACTTCATTGGACTATTTGGCTGCCTGTCTCAGCAGAATTGGTTCTTGGCTCACCACTAAATGCATAAATGTATCTCCAAGTGCTCCACCCATAGTTTCCCAGCACCGCATCCCTTTTATTTGTACCCACCGAACACTTTTCCACGGGACTGGAAAAATCTAGCCCTGTCGCACTGCAACTTTTGTCAGAATTTGTCAGCTGTATGTGAATGGTTAAAACTGTCTCCTGCAAGTCAGAAGGTTGGGGTTCAGGTTCCAGTTGAGGTGACTTAAAAGCGCAGGATGATGTTACAAAAGTGCACATTCAGGGGTCTATTTTTTTCAATGAGAGATTTAAGAAACAGAGCCGTGGGGAAATCAAAAGATTGTATTTGGTTATGGACTCCCTTTTAAAGTTTGTGGTTGTTTTTGTGCTAGATCTTGCGTACTACAAATTGTGACAACAACACAGAAAGCTTTGAATTTTGATCTGCATTTCTTGTAGTCTTCCTATATTTCCTTCTAACCTGGGCTTTGACTGAAAGTCTGCTCTGAGGTTTGATGAAGAAACTGGGACTACCCTATACATGGTACTTGAGTCCTGTCTCGTGGAAATTTTTATTAGAGTGCTCGGCTATGGTGATGATTTCTTTTCCATTTAATGATGTACATTAAATTGTTAAATCAAATTTCTGTATAAAAGATCAGTACTAAATATTGGGGAGCAGTATGTCATATTTTGCAAACAAATCAAGAAAGTGTTGTGCTTAACTATAAATGCATAAATTCCTGTGAAGCTGATTAAGAATCTCAAAGTCACATGTAGGTTTCGGCTCGTTCACCAATGCAAATACTTAGCCTACTGCAGTTTACGATGTTTGTAAGGCTGTGAGCCAAAGAGCAGAGGAGTGGAACCAATTGCGTAGTTTTTGAGAGCTGGCATAGGCATACTGAACTAAATAGCCGCCTCCTGCGCTTGCACCAGTGACCATGCATCAAAGTGTGATTTTTATTTTTTTTTCTCCTTCTCTTTTTTGAGACCCTTTGCATTTGTATTTGAGCAGTTATACAGTCAAATTCAGTGTTCGTTATCTACCCGTAATGTTCCCACAAACTGCAAAAAAGCTGAATGAACAAATGTTTTAATCAAGTAATCATGTTAACTGTGATTTTTGTGTTTTTTGTTTGAAGTTGAATGCCACTGATTCTATTTCAGTTGTGTTATCAAGGATTAAGAAAACATTTACCTGGACATAATTACATGGAAGTTTCTAGATTTTTGTTAAATTCTAAACTGGGTTTCAACCACATGTTGAGACTGCTCATCTCAGTCAAAACTGTACCAAGCCACTGATTGAACACCTGTTTTAATGTTATCATATTATCAGCGGTCGAGGTGCATAAATATTAGAAATCGTAAAATTATAAAGATAAAACATTGAGGCACAAAGCAGGTTGGTCAGCATATAAAAGAAAACCTGGAGTTCATTAAAGCTTTGTCAGATTCAGTGTCTAATTCCAGCATTTACTCCTTAAATCTACTAACTGGATTATCAAACTACTGGCTACTGTTCTAGATTGTTTGCAGAAGACCTGAGTAACCTCAGACGGTGGAACAAGTGGCTGATTTGGGCAAAGTTATAAGAGTTGTTAAATCATCACTTTACTTTTGCCATCTGTCCATTTTCGTGTTGTTTAATTCCAACAAGTTAATGGTTCATGTCCATTTTCAATTAAATCATGCTATCTGACTTTCTGTGGATTGTTGTGTTTTTAAGAGAATTATAGTAATGTTTAGATGGTTTTATGACTGGTTGTAATTTCAGATCCCAATTTAACATTCTTCCATAGGTCATGGTCAACATTTTGGAGCATGGGGAAGCAGTTTGGATCCGAATCGCATGGGGCAAACACCACTCCCCACCTAACCAGCAGCGGGCTGCTTATGCAGTGTACTACCCACAGACCCCTTATGTTTTCATGGCTAATATTGTTGCGCAGTACAGAGTGTATCTTTCTCAGGTAAAACAGCTCCACTTGGATTTTACGGAAAATTTGGATTATGTAGCATTGAAGACTGTGTGTTTCCGTTTCTCCCTCCTCAAAATAATATTTAAAAACTTCTTGTACTATATTGTGTTTTAGTACATGCCTTCAGATATATCCAGTTGTAAACCAAGCAATCTAATCTTATAGTTCATTAGCATATCTCAAAAATGTACAAAAGCAAAATACTGAAGATGCTGGGTTTTTGAAAGTAAATACAAAATGCTGGGCATACTCAGCAGGTTAGGAAACATCTGTGGAGGAAGGAGCACTAATGTTTCCAAGTCTTTAATGAGAAACCCAAAAAACAAGTTGAATTGAAAGTACCGCCTTTCTCAAACTTTGTGGGCTGACTCTGGATATTTGGTCCCCTCCTTAGGTGGAACTAGAATCATAGAATCCCTACAGTGTGGAAACAGGCCCTTTAGCCCAACAAGTCCACACCGAACCTTGGAGAATCCCCCTATAATCCACCTAACCTGCACACCCCTGAACACTATGGGCAATTTAGCATGTCCAATCCACCTAGCCTGCACAACTTTGGACTGTGGACGGAAATCGGAGCACCCAGAGGAAACCCACGCAGACACTGGGAGAACGTGCAGACTCCACACAGACAGTCGCCTGAGGGTGGAATTGAACCTGGGTCCCTGGTGCTGTGACGTTGCAGTGCTAACCACAGAGCCACTGTGCCGCCAGTAAGAGATTGGCGAGTGCTGTCACTGTGGGGATCGTAGGTTAATATTCTGATGGGCGTTTGGAAGGAATACAGCGTTGTTAGTGCAGAAAATGTTAATTGGCATGTTGTTGTTTTTGTTGCATGCCATGAAAATGAAATGTGCCCTCCCTGTGGCCTTCAAAAGGGCCCAAGGCCTTTTGACTAAAAATCTCTTGGCTATGAATTTTTAGGGTTTTTTTTTTGTTTTGTTTTGCAGCTCTAGCATTTTAGAAATTTTAAAAAAAAACCTTTTAAAGCTACTGAACTCTGATCATCTTACCATGTAACTTCAGCATGAATTTGGCTGGACTGCATGAACAGTTTGAGTTTGTCACACCTTGCTTAGAATTAGGTGCATATTACTGGAAGTTTCAAGTACCAATCCTTTCCTAATTTGACTGATTTGTTTTTCAGGCACTTGTTGTTGCTACAGACCATAACATGCTCAAAGAATTAGATCTACGAGGACATTGTTTGGACTCCCTCCGAGACATTACTCTTAAAAGATTTAATTCGGTAATAAGAAGCATTCTTTTCTCCCCTAAAATATTTGCTGCAGTCTAGATTTGAGTTTTTGACACTGAGCTGATTGATTTCTTGAAAAATTTTTTCCCCCACCCCATTGCCAATTCTCAGGCATGAATTGAGTATTGCCAAGGTACTCATAGATTGTGCCTTTTTGTTTTGTTTTGATTTCCTCTTGAGTGATAGTAGTTTCCAAGACTGAAAAGGTTTCGGGCATCAGAACTACTGTTTGGCAGACCAATTGCCTACATAGATACTGCCTGTGTTCTTTACTCTCCGCATGAATAGAGTCTTAATGACATTTTGTTTGTCTTCTCCAGTCATCAATGAGTCCTGGGTTATCCAATCCACTTCTTGAGAGATCCGTCTCTAGCTTTAAAGAGTTATTTTCAATACATTAGCTCATTGGATAAAGCTTTTTGGTCTCCCCTGCCATCAAGGATTTATTGTTAGTGCTTTTCTTTTTGTGGGAACCTTAGGAAGGTTTGCTTTGTTAGTTGCTATGTGAATAAAGCTAGTGATTACACTTATGTTGACGTTGTACTTTATTTATTTTAATTTCAGGCACGTTCTACGCACCACAGGAAATCTTTCCAACAGATAAACACCAACCAGGAATCTGGTACTGATTCATTATTTCCATGCAGTTGCAATATTCCCATATTCTGACAGGAGTCAAGTGATTTACAGAACTATAATGATAATATGCTCGGTTGGAGAGATGCCTTGTGCTAAATTATAAAAAGGTGTATTTACTTTTGGGATAACAAGCATGGGGCTGGATGAACACAGCAGGTCAAGCAGCATCATAGGAGCAGGAAAACTTGACATTTCGTGCCTAAACCCTTCATCATTCATTTCTGATGAAGGGTTTAGGCCCGAAACGTCAAGTTTTCCTGCT
>JAHRHZ010000223.1:13505759-13562419 GCA_024137785.1 Ginglymostoma cirratum
ACAGCAGGTCAAGCAGCATCATAGGAGCAGGAAAACTTGACATTTCGTGCCTAAACCCTTCATCATTCATTTCTGATGAAGGGTTTAGGCCCGAAACGTCAAGTTTTCCTGCTCCTATGATGCTGCTTGACCTGTGTTCATCCAGCCCCATGCTTGTTATCTCGGATTCTCCAGCATCTGCAGTACCTTTTTATCTCTGATAGTATTTACTTTTGGACCTTTTTTGGGAAAGAAATGTGTGTTATTTCTGTGTTGTAGGTGCACGTAACCTTCCTGATTGCAGTTAAGTGCTTTGATTTTATAGTGGAAAACCTTTATTTATGGATGCTGGCAGAGGAAGAATGCCAGAGAATCTCAGTAATAGTTTTTCTATACTTGGCATTGATTTCTTGACAGTGGTGGAAATTATAAACTGTTATCAGCAACAGTATTTAGAATTTTTAATAATTTTGTTAAGCTTGGACTTTTTGGTTTGTTTTGTGTATTGCTTGTCTGTGATATAGCAACATTTGAAAAAAATATTTATAACCAATCTGAACACACACCATTATGGCATACCTCTGGGCTAGGTGGGACTTGAACCCAAACTTCTGAACCAGAGGTGAAGACTGCCACACACCAGTGGAACGCTTCATATTCATCTACACCAATAATAGATTGAGTGTAGTGATTTTCTTTATTCAATTTTGCAGTAACCTATATATTGGAGTGAAGCTATCCTGCAGGGGGCTCTCATGTTGACTTTTAATATAGATATCTTTTGCAAGATTAAACTGAAGCCCTTAAGTAATCTGCTTGTTTTTCTGGTTCAAACAGAATAGATGTTATCCTGCTGAGTAATAGAAATTATTTAATTGATCTTTCACCCAGACAGGTAGCATTGATGACACTTTCTACTTTTTTTTTTCTCCTTCTGTCCTCTAAGTACAAGATCAAAGAATCACCATAGAAAATCTCCGAGAGAGAGAAGATGCCAAAAGATTAACGTGTGCGACTTTTGGGGAAGGGTCGCTTCCAAAACTGGAGGAGGTTCATTACAGGGTTTGTACTGAATACTGTTCCTCTGATCTGATACAATGTATTGAAGATCATAGCGTATGTTGTTAGGCCGTTTCTTTTCCTCCCAGGAAAGCCATATAATCCACTCTGTATGTATACTGGAACTTCCAGAGATTTCTCATGTTGTCTTAGTTTGTAGTTCCAGTTCATTACTAGCCCATTTGGTCCAAACACTTTTTGTCAAGCTCCATTCTGCAGTCTTGAATAAATAACTTAACTGACATTTAATGCAGGGCATTTGTTGAGGATCAGCTGAATTGATCATTGTCTTTTTCAAATGAGACGTACGTATGGAAGTTCTGTCCACCTAAATAAAAGCAAAATACTGTAGATGCTTAAAATCTAAAATAAAGATGGAAAATTTTGGAAAAATCCAGCAGGTCTGGCAGCATCTCTGAATATAGAAACTAAGCTAACTGGCCTATAGTTGCCTTATTTTTGTCTCCATTGATTTTTTTGAATAAACATGTTACATTTGCAATTTCCTAAACCTCTGGGACTTTTCTAGAATCTGAGGATTCTTGGAAAATTACGACCATTGCATTCACCATCTCTGCAGCTATTCCATCTAGTAGGATGTATCCCATTAGATCCAGGGAACCTCTGTATTTCTCATCAGTTTCCCTAGCATTTTTTTCTCTAATAATAGTTTGTGTTTATTTCCTCCGTTTTCTTTAGCCCCTTTTAATTATTTGGTATTTCTGGAGACGTTATGGTGTCTTGTACCATGAAGACTGATGTAAAGTATTTATTCAACTCCTCTACCATTTTCTAAATCGTCATTATTATTTCACCAATCTCATTCTCTAAAGGGCCTATGTTCACTTTGCCTTCTCTGTTCCTTTTTTGCAAGTTTAAGCAAACCTTGCTACCTGTCTTAATGTTACTTGCATGTTATCCTTAGTTAAATTAAAACATATTCCGTGACAGTAAATGATCACAGCCAACTGTGTGTATTTGCATTTTCACTTAAGGTTGATAATGAGTGACAAGGAGTAGGAATTCTGCGTGATATTTCCCTGAATGAAGTCTGATGAAAAATCTTTATAAAAATGAATGTTGTCTTTATATTTCAGTCTGAAAAACGAGTTTCTAATAAGCTGTTCTACTGCTATTTTAAATTGGCAATTGTTGTATCCCTAATTCTACTAACAAATATATTCTGTCAGTTACAAACTGTTTTTAAGGATGAACACAACATGGGGATCCTATCAGACAGACGAAAACCGTTCCGATGTGTGGCAAAATTTTCCAGTCCAAACATCCTTGAGTCATTGAGAGCACTTCCAGCACTTGGTATGTATGTGATGCATTCATTTATGTTATTTGTGTCTCCTTATTTCTTTCTCCTGCCACCCCGCTTTTTTGTGTTAAAATTATTACAGTGCAGGAAGCAAATCAGCCGACGTGTGCACTGGCGGTCTGTGCATTGAGTTAGTGCTGTTCTTCTGCCTCTTTTTCTCCCCCTCCTCCCCCCCCCCCCCAAACCTATACAATATTTCTACGCACCAGATTACCTCCTGTCCTTTTCATGCATCCACCACATTCCAAAGCAGTGCTTTTCAGATCCTGACTGCTCACTTTGTGGAAGTTTTTTTTTTTCCTCTCTTCACATGTGCTTCTTTTGTAAATTACTTTAAATTTTTGCCCTTTCTTCCTTGATCTCCTTACAGATGGCAACAGGTTCTCACTGCCTCTGTCCAAATCCCTTCTGATTTTTTTTGTTTTTTTTGAAAACTTCTATCAAATCTCATCTTGGCCTTCTCCTCTTCAAGGGAGATATTCCCAGTTTCTCCAATCTATTTTCCAAACCGAGGTCTTTCAACCCCAGAAACATCCTTCAAAATCTCTTCTGTTCATACTCTTTTTCTGAACTGTGGCACCCAGAACTGTATGCAGTCTTTTGTAAGGCTGGGGATGCACTTACAAGATCTAAATTTCTGGATTGCTTGCAAGAGATACTGTCTGCTTTTAATGAGTGGTTTTTGTGTTAATACTCTGCTGATTTTAGTTTATTCACTACTTGTTGGTAATGAAAACCTCCAAGATTTTTAAATTGATAAAATGCTTGCTTGTAGTTTGCTCTGTACCTTTTCAGATTAGAGGTAACTGGGCAAAAATTTATAGAATGTTTGATGGAAGACTTGCAGCAGACTTCTGTTATATAACCGTGACACTTTGTTTCAGGGATTGCTGATGTTCCCATTTCAACCATGTTCAGCAGTATACCAGAAAAAGGGAAGAATTATTTCAAAATAACAGATAAAAGGACAGCTGGGCCAAATACACCAGGCCCTTAACTTTTTGTAGTCCAAGGACATTCTGTAAATACTTGTATGTTTCCTATGGAAAACTCTGGCCTCATCTATTCTGTAATGAAGCTTTAAATTTACCCATGTCTGTTGACAAATTTTTTGCACAATGTGAATGTGGCATTGTTAATGTTACTTCCTGAAATTAATCTTCACTTTATCAGAAGCTATTCATGTATTCCTATCTTTTCAAAGTTTAAAAATGTATATCCTTTTGACATAATGTCTCTTGCAAGAATAGGAAATTTATATATTTGAAAGTCATTTTGTTTTGTACTTTTTGGGTTCCCCATGTACAGGAATGGGGAAATTGAGCAGGACTGTGATACCCCTTTCAATGTTAGATTTGGTAATGCCAATCATAGATCCACAAGTGCATAACAGCATCAGTCTAGATGTGTGAAAGAATTTGGCAACCTTTAGAACGATGACCGTTCAACATGCTAAATAGGTTGTTAATAACTTCGATTAAACAACCTTCCCCACCCCCACCCCTCGCCCAAAATGATGTCTTTCTGCCCAGCTGCGCCTGACAGCCCACTCCAAGTTCATATTCTTGCTATAACGTGAATTGTTACAACTCGTTTTGAGTGTGTTTTTGTGTGGGAGCTGCCTATAGACTAGAACACTATGTCATGCAGTTTTGGTTTGCAAGTGATGATATGGTTGTGCCATTACAGTTTTCAGAAAGTTGGTACATTACGCCATGACAATTTCCCTTTCAGATGCTAGCTTCAAATAAATATTTCTGTAGCATCTGGGCTTGCATCTTTTTTTTTAAAAAATGCAAAAGGTGTTTTAATTTAGATATTTAACTAATTACTTCATTAAAACTGCTATGTTTGTACTTTTGCGAAATGTTCTTCCCTTCCTAAAGCTACTGAAATTGTTTCTATTTTACTGCTTCTACTGTTTGTCTTCATGATTACTAATAGATTACTTACCCAATCAATAAGAGTACGACAAACTGAATTCTATCTCAAACATCCCTTATATACTGCAACATGTGGAAATTTCACGTGGTGATAATGTGCCAACCAGCATAACTGGACAATGTTCCACTCTAAATTTTGGGATAGCCAATTAAAGCTTCATTACATTGACTTTGACTTTATTTTGAGCCCAGGTTTGTGGGTTAGATGTGAAAATGGTTCAATGTGGGTCTTCCAATTGCATACTGTCAAATTCCTGTATTTACGTGAGTTGTAATCTAATGTTTAGTAAATCTCTTTCAAATCTGCACCTGGAAGAATGGAGCAGCCACTAGGTTTAAGAACATGCTGAATATGCTCTTGCAATATTTGGTTGTAGATCTTTTGAAACAAAATCCACTTATTCCTTAATTGGCAAGAAAACCAGTTTCCCAGAAGTGAATTTTTTTTTTTAAACCATATACCAAGTTTAAGTCAGAATGTTAGGTGAGCTTTTGGTTAAATCCCTGCTTTAAGTATCATTTAGAATTAACTTAATGTAAGTCAAATTTCACTCCCATTTGCCAAGTTGTATATCATGCAAATAATGATTCTCCTTTTTGCCACGGAAATAATGAGCATTTAGCAGCTTGCTCTATCAAGACTATACCTCCAGCGAAAGGTGCAGTCAACATTATGCTGCTAGAAAGGTCATTCTCCTTTTCTTCCTAAGGAATGCATGTGAATAAAGTTTCATTTTGGGGAGAGCCAAGAGTGAGATGATAAAGTGGTACACCTCCACTTCCATTTTTAACCCAGGCTTTGCTTAAAATGTCTTGGTGAGGAAACATAAGTGTTTTTGTTTTATTCAGATTGACTTGTACTTATCCCATAAAGCTTATCATTTCCACTTGGTTATCGGAGATCTTGCACTGGGGCTTAATCTTTTGTGTCTAGTTAAAAATAACTCATTACAACATGATGACTAAAAGCTTCTGGATCTGCACGTCCAATGAACTGCATTCAATTTTGTAGTTTTCCAGTTGTCTTCCTTGAAGAGATCCCTCCAACTGAAACGATGTGGTGAGCTCTTACAATGTGTGACCTCAGGTCAATATGGAGCAATGCCGATATTTGGAGTTTACGAACATTTGTTCTGTGGCCATTCATTTGAAGTCCATGTATTTTTGTATGAATCAGCAGTGAACGTCCAGCTATTCAGTTTTGAAGTATAACAGCTGAGCCTGATAGTCCACACATTGCTGTCTGCAGGACACGAATATCAGTGATTAAAAAAATCTTAACCAGTTTTCTTTTTCAGATTTTTGGGAATGGAAGCTAATTGTATTATCCTAACTCAAATTACAACTTTGCACAGACTAGGGAATTGCACCCAGCTTTAAAGGTCCATGTGTCTCAATTACTTGATTTATAAACCTGATTTTTGATAAGCTCCTCATGTAGGTCTAACTAGACAAATATTACAACAACTCATCATTTAAAGCTTTTCTACATGCAGTCCAAACAAAATTTCAGTATAACTGATAGTTGGTGGGGATGAATTGGTCCAGTCTTGTTGCAAAATTAGGAATCTAGCCCTGACTGTTCTTAAAAGTATTGTTGGAAAACTATTGACATTCGTTTGCACAACGTAAAGTTGTTTAATAGTTTTATTTATGTAAATGTAATAAATTTTTGTAATTATTCGGAGCTTTACTTTGTTTTGGTGTTCAAATTTAAAGATCGAGTGCTTGTAATCTTTTTCTATGTCTATAGAATGTGCGTGCTTACTGGCAAACCTAGCGTATGTTGCTGCTGATAACTGCCATTGAATGTGATGGGTGGTAAGCTGCTAGTAATTTACCTGCAACTTATCTAAGAATGCACGCTCTGTATTTTTACAGCATAATCCAAACTTGCTATATCTACATAAAATTGACTTCCTTGCAAATGAGGCTGAAGTTGTACCACACATTTAGTGCTTAAACCAAATATGTTGTGACAGAAGGTATATCTCAGTACCATAAGGAGACAAGATACTTGAAGTATGAAAATGCACTTGGATGCTGGCAGTGACGATGGATTGGAACCAGGCTATAATAGTTCTGAGGAAGGGTCACCGGACCTGAAACTTTAACTCTGATTTCTCTTCACAGACGCTGCCATAACTGCTGAGCTTTTCCAGCAATTTGTTTTTGTTTAGAATTGATTTCCCCCTGTTTTTAAGAAGGGCACTTGTAACTCCAGATACAGAAGCCTAGCTTCAATTCAGTTGCTTTGGCTGAGCCACTTGCTGGTTAATACCCAGAACATAGGCAAATTCAAAACTGATTGGAAACATTAGAAAAGAAAATCTTGAAAGAAGTTGTGAATTAAGTTTTTAAATACCTCTAATTAATGCATTCACAAATTAAGTACCAACAATGCTAATGTGGTCAACTAAGTTATGTGATCTTCAAATGTACTAAATGGTTGCCATTACCTCCAGTGCAAACTTTTTTTAATCCTAAGATACTAACTAAAATTGATTTGCAATACATGATTTACGTAAACCTTAGGGACCATATACAGAGTTTGGTGAAATTTCAACAGAGCATGAATGATTTGGTGTTTAGCAACGATAGAATCAGCGATTTAGAATGTGGTACTCAATCCTGCACATTGTATTTGAGGTAGGTAGTACAGATGCCTCCCCTTTCAGGCTGGATGAGTAATTGAGGAATGAGAGGTTCTGCTAATGGGATCTGATGATGATGAGTGGAGGAGAGATGAAGGTGTAGGGCACAAACCCTGGCCAGTTCAGCTGAATGACCTGCTTCAGTCCTGTACTCTAGTTAAATTTCATGGCTTATGCATGAAATGCATATGATATCTTACTGAGGAAAAGAAATGCAGAGTTAGCATTAAAGACCCCAGGCCCTAGACTGCAGCATGTCATGCAACTGTTAGTATCTTTCAAAGTATATTTTCTTCCAACCGAACCAATTGGCATTTCCCAGGGATTGTTTGTTCTGTGATACAGTGCTGTTTATTCTCCAGTAGACTATAGATCCAAAATTCTGCTTACGTTTGAATTAATTTGAAGTTGTGACATTGAGTTGTTGGAGTAGAGGTGTGACAAAGTAAATATTCTTAATAGCTGCAAAATGACACTAAATAGGAAAGTAATTACGCAATTAATAAAATTGGTTATACGAAGTTCTTCACAGTTGGAGCATATTCTGTTCAACTTATTCTAAATCAAACAGTTGCTACCACTAGGGATCTCTTGAAAGTATGGGCTGAAGGTGGGATGGGCACAAAAAAATCCAACAAGTGAACTTGCTTGTCCCATTCCTCTGTGAAATTTTCTGGGTACTGGCAAAGGAGCAGAGTGATCTGCCTTGCCTTGGCCTATTGGAGCTCTAAAATGGTCAATTATTGCCAAGTATAAAACTATTGTTTAGGGGGTACCTATGCCACTCAGGAAACCTGACATCTTTGCAATGGCATTAACCCCCTCAGGAAAGGGGGTTAGGGTGGACATACTTTGTGAGCCACTGGGCGCTTAGATACCTCTCCTAGTCATTACCCCCAAAACCCTCCTGGCAAGCACTTGAACCTGACTGTGCCCCACCCCTCACCAAGATTCCCAGATTGGCTTGCCAGTCTGGGCTCCTTACCCATCAGGAACCGCAATGTCTACTCCTGTCTGATACTGTTAGGACAAATAAGATATGACCACCCTTTCAGCCAGCACCTTTATAAGGAAGCACGTCTTTGAGAAATGAACATCAGTCTGACCTAATCCCTCCTCAGTGTTAAATTGCTATGGGCAGCCATCTGGTTTGTGGGTAGGATCTAATGCCTAGACTCTTGCTAAGGACAGCTGACCCTGGCACCCAGTAAAATTCAGTCTGTGTTTCTGTCATCCACTCGTCACCCTGACTAGTCTGAAATTGGCACTTGAATTTATATTGATTTGCTAGAGATGTATTTTGGTGCAGTTCCTCTTAAACACATTTGAGTTGTGCCTATTTTTCCTGTGGATCTTCCTGTTATATCATTATTGTTGACTCTATCACGTATCTTAATGCTTAATTATTCTGCAGCAAAATAAATGAGATTCAGTTGTGGATGCCGAATACATGATTAGTCTCGTGTCCTAAGCACAATTGTCTTTCGCTGCTTCAACAATAGCCATACTTCCATCATAAGGTGACGCAGTTTGTCTAATGTTCCACACCATTCACTTCACGAATATTAAAGCAGTCCATGTTCAAATGCAGCAAAACCTGCTTGGTTCGTATCCGGGTTTGGGCTTACAAGTGGCAAGTAATATTTGTGAGACATTAGTACTAGGAAATAACTGTCTCCAACGAGAGAGAATCTAACCATTGCCCTTGATATTCAGAGGTATTACCATCACTGAATTCCCCGCTATCAACATTGTGGGGGTTACTACTCATCAGAAACGGAGTTAGACTAGTTTTGTAAATACAGTGTACAAAACAACAGATTAGAACATTGAAATCCTGTAGCAAGTAACACACCTCTTGATATTCCAAGGTCTGGCTGTCATAGAAAAGGCACTAACGAGGAGTGAGATGGTAACAATGACATAGTTAGGAGAAGTGATGAGATCCTGCAAGCAGAATTTCAGGAGCTGGAAACAACAACAGTTGCTGGAAAAGCTCAGCAGGTCTGGCAGCATCTGTGGAGGAGAAAACAGAGCTAACGTTTTGAGTCCGGTGATGCTTCCTCAGAACTGATGGTGGCTGGGAAAAAGTCAGTTTATATGCAGAAAATAGGGAGTTGGGTGGGGTTGGGAGTAAACGATAGGATAGAGCCCAAAGAGAGAGAAAGACAGTTGGACAGACAAAGGGGTTGCTAACGATCAGGCTGGGAGGGTGAATAGTTGTTAATGGGGACTGTTAGTGACCAACAACAGGGGGTGTGTAGTGGCAGGCTATGTGGTAACAAGGCCTGGTATGGGGGGTGGGGGGCTGGGACATGGGAAAGTTTAGGCCCTAAAATTATTGAACTCAATATTGAGTCCGGAGGACTGTAGGGTCCCCAAGCGGAAAGTGAGGTGTTGTTCCTCCAGCTTGCTCTGGGCTTCACTGGAACACTGTAGCAAGCCAGAGACAGAGATGTTGTCCAGGGAGCAAGGTGGTGCATTGAAGTGGCAAGCAACAGGTAGTTCAGGGTCTTTTTTTGCGAGCAGAATGTAGATATTCTGCGAAGCGGTCACCAAGCCTATACTTCATTTCCCCAATGTAGAGGAGACCATATTGTGAGCAGCGAATGCAGTAGACTAGATTCTTGGAAGTGCAGGTGAAGTGTTGCTTCACCTGGAAGGTATGTTTGGGCCCTTGGATAGTGGGGAGGGAGGAGGTAAATGCGCAGGTGTTGCACCTTTGCCGGTTATAGGGGAAGGTGCTGTAGGGCTGTGGGGAGGTGTTGGGTGTGAAGGAAGTATGGACCAGGGTGTCCAGGAGGGAACGGTCCCTGCGGAAGGTGGACAAGGCAGGGAAGGGGAATATGTGTCTGGTGGTGGCATCTTGCTGGAGGTGGCGGAAATGGCGTCTGATGATCTTCTGGATGTGGATGCTGGTGGGATGGTAGGTGAGAATAAGGGGAACCTTATTGCTGTTGCGGGAGGGAAGCGAAGGGGTGAGGGCCGAAGTGCGGGAGATGGGTCGGACCCGATTGAGGGGCCCTGTCAACAACGGAGCTGGGGAATCCTCGGTTGAGGAAGAATGTGGACATTTCGGAGGCTCCCTTGTCGAAGTTGGCCTCGTGAACATATGTGACCGAGACGAAGGAACTGAGAGAATGGGATGGAGTCTTTACAGGAAGTGGGGTGTGAGGATGTATAGTCCAGGTAGCTGTGGGATTCGGTGGGTTTGTAATGGATGTTAGTGGCCAGTCTATCCCCAGAAATGGAAACAGAAATGTCAAGGAAGGGAAGGGAGGAGTCAGAGATAGACCAGGTGAAAGTGAGGGCAGGGTGGAAATTGGAGGCGAAATTGATGAAGTTTTCCAATTCTCGACGAGAGAGGGAAGCAGCACTGATGATATCATCGATGTATCGGAGAAAGAGTTGTGAGTGGGGGCCGGAATAGGACTGGAACAAGGAATGTTTCACGTACCCCACAAAGAGACAGGCATTACTAGGGCCCATGCGGGTACCCATGGCAACCCCTCTTACCTAAAGAAAATGAGAGGAGTTGAAAGAGAAGATGTTGAGATTGTTAGTGAATATAGAAATAGGAGGTTCAAGAGGATCAAGGATTATGGGGAGAATGAGAATGAGAAACTTATCAGCCATGATTGAATGGCAGAGCAGACTTGATGGGTTGAATGGCCTAATTTCTGCTCCTATGTCTTGTAAGGTTAGCCGAAATGAGTATGTAGCTGGAAGATGGCAAGGAAGGGAAGGCTTTAGATTTCTGGGACATTGAAATTGTTTTTGGGGGTGCTGAAATCTGTACAAGGTGGAAGGGCTACGCCTGAACCAGAATATGGGATCAGCATCCTTGCAGAGAGGTTTGCTAGGACTGTTGGTGAGGGTTTAAATTAACTTGACAGGGGGTGGATTCCTGAGAGAACGGTCAGTAGGATGAGGTGAACAGCCAAAATTAGGAGAGACTGTAAGGAATTCAAGAAGGCAGAGTAATTATAAGCCATGTGACATTGGTTGTCTCAATTTCTCTGGCCCCCTCATCCAATCCAACCTATCTCCATCCAAACTGACTGCACTCCGTACATTTAGATCCAACTCTGAATTTGTTATTAAGCCTGCTGAAAAGGGTGGTGCTGTTGTAGTCTGGCGTACTGACCTCACAATGTGGTCTCCTCTACATTGGAGAAATGAAGCATCAACTAGGTAACATCTATGTTCTGCCTGCAGAAGAGACCCTGAGCTTCCAGGTACCTGCCACTTTAACACACCACCCTGTTCCCTGGCCAACATCTCTGTATCAGGCTTGCTGCAGTGTTCCAGTGAAGGTCAGTGCAAGCTGAAAGAACAACACCTCATTTTCTACTTAAGGCCCCTGCAGCCCTCCATACTCAATATCGAGCTCAATAATTTTAGGGCCTAAACTCTCCCATGTCCTAGCCCCCTACCCCACACATGAGACCTTGTTATCATGTAGCCTGCCATTGCACACTACCTGTGGTTAGCCACTAGCAGTCTCTATTAACAGCTATTCACCCTCCCAGCCGGATCGTTATCAACTCCTTTGTCTGTCCAACTGCTCTTCTGTCTCTTTGGGCTCAATCCCCACCTATCGTTTACTTTTGATTTCCGCCTCCCCCCCATCTGCATATAAACCGACATTTTGCTAGCTACCATCAGTTCTGAGGAAGAGTCAATAGATCTGAAACATTAACTCTGATTTTTCTTCACAGATGCTGCCAGACCTGCTGAGTTTTTCCAGCAACTTCTGTTTTTGTTCCAAATTATAAACCAGTTAAGGCACAAGGGAGTTAGGCAAAGTTGGATGGTATTTACTGTAATACGAGGAGTCCAACAACCAAGGCAGATAAGTTAACAGCACAAATTAAAGCATGGGGTATGATGTCATTGCCATCACTGAGACAAAGTTGAAGGAGGGGCAGGATTGGCATCTCAGTATTCCAGGATTTGGGGTCTTTAGTTGAGCAAGGAATGAGGTAAAAGAAGACAGGTTTTTGCAGTATTGATTAAGGAATCAGTTCAGTCGTAAGGATGGATGACATCTTCAATGCTTCATCTAATAAAGCCACATAGGGAGAACTTAAAAACCAAAGAAGAACTATCACATTGCTGGGACGGTACTGTAGGCTCCCTAACAGTCCAAGAGAAAGAGAAGTGTAAGTGACAGGGTGGTGATAGTAATGTATTTCAACTTCCCAATGTTTACTGTAGTAATCATAGTGTGAAAGGTTTAGAGGGAGTGGAACTCTTAAAATGCATCCGGGGAGAGCTTTTTAAGCCAGTATGTACACATCTCAATCATGTCCCTCCTGCTGCCTTAGTTTCCTGTGTTCCAAGGAAACCAACTCCATTCTACGTGAAGTCCCTTCAAGACTGAAACTCTCCAATCCAGGCAACATCCTCTCCACTGTCTCCAGTGCAATCACATCCCTCCTATAATGTGGATTTCAGAACTGCACAGAATGCTCGCTGTAGAAAATTAGGAAGGGCACAGACAGAATGGACAGCAGGAAACCTTTTCCACTTGGTGCTGGGATCAGGAAGCATACATTTAAGGTAAGGGGCTGGAGGCTTAGAGGGGATATAAGGAAAGGATTTTTCCCCCAGAGGGTGGTGAAATCTGGAACTCATTGCCTGTAAGGATGATAGAGGCAGGAGTCCTAATGACATTGAAGATGCATTTTGCAGTTCCAAGGTATACAAGGCTATGGGCCAGGTGCTGGAAAGTGGGAGTTGAATATTTTAGATTGTTGTTTTTGCTGGTGTAGACTTGATGGGCTGATGGTCCTTATCTCTGTAGACCTCTGTGACTTTTTGACTATTTGTGGGCCTTTGTGCATATCTGCATTGATTTTTATTTATTTCAAAAATATACTTTATTCATAAAAGAATTATATATACATAGTCATACAAGCAGATTACTTCTGTACAGTAGCATGTCAAGAAAGCAAACAAATATTGGAGTTTGATTCAATCCAAACAAACCAAAGGCATCTCTTAGAGATAGTAGGAACTGCAGATGCTGAAGAATCTGAGATAACAAGGTGTAGAGCTGATGAACACAGCAGGCCAAGCAGCATCAGAGGAGCAGGAAGGCTGACGTTTCGGGCCTAGACCCTTCTTCAGAAATGGGGGAGGGGAAGGGGGTTCTGAAATAAATAGGGAGAGAGGGGGAGGCAGATAGAAGATGGATAGAGGAAAGGAGAGGTGGAGAGGAGACAGACTGGTCAAAGAGGCGGGGATGGAGCCAGTAAAGGTGAGTGTAGGTGGGGGGTTAGGGAAGAGATAGGTCAGTCCAGGGAGGATGGACAGGTCAAGGGGGCGGGATGAGGTTAGTAGGTAGGAGATGGGGATGGGGCTTGAGGTGGGAAGAAGGACAGGTTAGGGAGGCGGGGACGAGCTGGGCTGGTTTTGGGATGCAGTAGGGGGAGGGGAGATTTTGAAGCTTGTGAAGTCCACATTGATACCATTGGGCTGCAGAGTTCCCAAGTCGAATATGAGGTGCTGTTCCTGCAATCTTCGGGTAGCATCGTTGTGGCACTGCAGGAGGCCCAGGATGGACATGTCGTCTGTGGAATGGGAGGGGGAGTTGAAATGGTATCTCTTACTTGAACAAGACTATATTTATATACTTTTGAGGCATTGGGTAGGTCCAATAACTGAAGAGACACCAATCTAACTTAGGCAGAAGGACCTCAGACAGCGGTCTGTCCCACAGCGCCCTGGCACAGCTACCTCACGCTTTAGTGCATCCCTGAGCACATAGTCCTGGACCTTGGAATGTGCCAGTCTGCTACTCGGTCGAGGTCAACCCCTTGTTCTGGAAGACCAACAAGTTTTGGACAGACCAAAGAGGTCTTCCACTTGGTTGACGGTCCCCCAGCTTTAGTCGATGTTTGTCTCCGTTTGCAGTCCAGGGTACAGACGCAGAGTATCATGGAGCTGCTTGGGGCTATATTGCCACTCTACTGCACTAATCGGATTCTATGGACAGAGAAAGGATTTGCAGCAAGGAGATGAATTCAAAGCAGTACATTTTTTGAAATAATGTGCTTTGGAGAAAAATTGGTTCTTCCAAATTGAAGTTATAAATCCAGATAGATGTAGTTTGAATGAATAATATTTAAGTCTCCAGTAATAAGTAAATATTTATGCAGTAAATGGTGATCAATCTGACAACATAGCAAAAATGTGACATTAGTGTGTCGGGTCACAGAGAAAGCAGACCTGATAGGGTGGATCCGTCATAATTGAAGTGTCTATTGACCATTGCGTGGTGGTGCTAAGCTCGGAAGGCGGGATGTTGTGTGGCGGAGGACCAATGGTAAGGAAGGGGAGGCGGGACACGGTTTGATTGGCGGGCGCGGGACGTGTGTTGTGCCGGCAAGATGGCGGCGCGTGTGGTGGGAGGGCCAGGGAATGAGCGGCCGCATCTCCCTTTACCTCCTTCCCCGGACAATGGACAGAGGCCGGGGAAACTACTACCACCTCCTCCTCCTCAACAACCCGTTACAGCCGCTGCTGGTCAGGCCTCGAGCTGCCAGATGATTAGGCCGTCGGTCAGTGAGCTGAGCCGGGAGGTGCGGACCAATATCCTGTGCACGGTGAAGGGCTGCGGCAAAATCCTGCCCAACCCGCCGGCCCTCAGCATGCACCTGGTCAAATCGCACAGGGTGCAGGTTGGTACTGACTCCCTGTGTCCCCTATACCTTCTGAAACCTCACACTCCCTCCCGCGAAAACCACACGGTGCCCTAGCTCCCATATTCCACCCGGGGGGGTGGGGCTCCTATATATCCCCTCCAGCCCCACCCTGCACCCACAGCTACGATATACCCCCCGCCCCCCCTCCCATATTCTCCCCCGGCACCCCCCACCTCCCATACTCTCTCTCCCCCCCCCCCCCCGTCTCCCATATTCTTCCCCAACCCCCACATCTCCCATATTCCATATTCCCCACCCTCCCCGTCTCCCGTCTTCCACCTTCCACACACCCGTCTCCCACGTTGTCCCCCGCCGACACCACCTCCCTGCCGTCTCCCACGTTGTCCCCCCTATTCCCTGGACCCCACGGCCCTTCCCCACCTCTCCCCGTACAGTTATGTACAAACTCTTATGTGGTGTAACGTTTTGAATCTGTATTCTTGATGTGCGTTTACAAGAAGACAAGTAACGCATTGAGAGAGAAAGCGGGATGAGTGGGAAAGTGCATATAATGTGAGATGAATACTGGGAAGAGTAATGTACAGATCCTAAGTACCAATGTAGAACAGCTGGGCTGAAAGATGTATCTGTGTTGTAAATGCTGTACATTTTCAGATAGCGTGCCATTTGGTTCATTGTGCATCAGTTTTACTCTGTGAGAAAGGGTGTTTGCGTGGACCTCAGCCAATTGCTATTTTAGAGACCCAACACAGTCTTGATGCGTTGAATGGTCTCCTCCTGTATTGTAATGTTTGTGATTTAGTTTTTAGACTAAAAAGGAAAGTGGTCAGTTTCCACTTTAAGAAGGTGTTTTCGTTAGGTAAATGGAGTAAAAATCTATTTTTGCTTATCAACTGATGTAGAGGGCATTGGTTTAGAACATCCAAAACGAGAGAGAGGTTCTGTTTTTTCATTATATTCAGATGTTTGGATGTGAAGCGACTTTCCATAAATAGTGTTAGAAATGAAATTAGTGACAGCATTTTTTTTAAAGGGGCAGATAAATATTTGTGAAGAAAATTAGAAAGGGAGAAGCGAAGGTGTCGGATAGCTACTAACCATTGCTGGTACGTAAGAAGTAATCTGAAGAGCATAGCTGTATGTTATAAGCTGTTGTCATTTGCAAAGAAAATCCCTCCATGTTATGAATCTACAAATTAGATCAGGAAATGCTTGAGTTTTGTCTAGTTGGTGTTGTGGCAGTAATAGGATCGTAACAGTTTTAGTTACATGCATGTGCTGAGCAGAAGAAAATAATCAGTCAGAATTCCCAACAGTTGGTATTCTATGATCTCTGATGTGTGGTAAAATACGTAGTAACGACTAGTTAAAAAATGAGCTGCTGATGCCCTTTGTTTGAAGTTGAGGGGAGATTCTATTTGCAAGGCTCAATGGAATGTTGTTCACAGTGTTAAGACTGGGCCTCTGAAAATGAGGAATTTCTGTTACTTTTTTCTGACTGTGGCATTTAGTACAAATACACATTATTTTCTACAGCCTGGTCTCCCTTGCAGTGCTGAATCTTTGCTCATTTGAGGTTCTGCCATTTTAAACTGACAAGAGGATGGAGGAAGATAGCATAGGAAGGTGATTCCTTAGCTTTTAAAAATAAAGGTTTGTTGAGTAAGTAATATCAAATTTAGTGTATATTAGTTTATCATTTTCTGATACTTTGAAGGAAATGTTTGACAATTCCATTACTTGAAATGTGAACCCAACAGCAATTCGAGAGTCCGGCATTCCTCTCATTCTTAAGAGACTTCAAAATATTGAGTCATTTCTCAATTGCTTTATGAAAGACTGTAAGCATAAATTAGCTTCAAGAGCATATTGTAAGATTGTTTAATGTGTTTCAAATAAATTAAATGTAACTTCTAGGAAGAGTGAAAAATCTATATTTAGTTAAAAGCTGGCGTTCATAAATTCAAGCCTTTAATGGGCTTTCCCTGTGTACGTGAATTTTGTATGTTTCAATTTAGCAGCCTGAAAGCAACTTATTTCCAAAGTTGGCATTTAAAATGTGCTCTTTGTAGTATTCAAAGCTGTTAAAATTGCTGCAATATGACTAGAATTGTGCAATTATGGCATTATTTGGATTTAAATATCTTAGTTTTAAAATTAAAGTCCAATTTTGTTTTGTATACCAAAGCATTGTAAATTTTAAATAGGGAAGTAATTAAACATTAAACTATGGACCATTGAGAGATGTCTTGAGTTCGATAATCTAGCAGTTTTGTATCAAATAAATGACATTTTTTAACAATTTAACCTATTTTTCTAATCAACCTGTTCAGATATGTTATTACACACCTCTGGAGCAGGAGGAACTTGAACCTGGGCCTCTTGTTTCAGAGATAGGGACACTATCACTGTGCCACAAGAGGACCCTTGAGATGGCATTGATAGTCAGGTGTGCTGATGGGTTTCAGCAGCTGCTTGTTCTTCGAGATATGGTTGTTGCTGCTAAGGCCTGCTGCCCATCCCTAATTGCCTTTGAACTAAGTTAATGTGTGAGGCCATTTTAGACAGCATTGGAAATGCAAGTGTTGCACATATTTGGTCTGTGGGAGGAAACTGGAGCACCCGGACGAAACCCACGCAGACACGGGGAGAATGTGCAAACTCCACACAGTTGCCCAAGGGTGGAATCGAACCCAGGTCCCTGGTGCTGTGAGGCAGCAGTGCTAACCACTGAGCCATGCCGCCCTTTGAGGGAACATCGATTGTAACCTTTCTACCATCAAGTCAGAAGGTTCAAAACCCACTTCAGGGATGTGAACACAAAGTCTAGCGTGACAATCCAGTGCCAATACTGACAGACTGCTATGTTATCAGAGGTGCTGTCTTTGATAAGATGTTAAAAGAGGGCTAACTGTGAACTTAAGTATTATTTTTGAAGATGATCAGAGGCATTTTAACATGTCCTATCAACACTTATCTCTCAAACAACTACATAAACAGGTGATCTTATCCTAGCTGTTTGTGGAAATTTGCCATGTGCAAATTGGTTGCTGTGTTTTAAACAGTAGAAGATGTTTTAATTGACTGCAAATTGCTATGGGTCATTCACCATGCTAAATTTCCCATAGTGTTCAGGGATGTGTAGATTAGGTGGGTTATTTGGGATGGTTCTGGGTGGGATGCTCTGACGATCAGTGCAGACTTGTTGGGCCGAAGGGCCTGTTTCCACACTGTAGGGATTCTATGATCTATGGTCTACTCCTGGGAGTTTCCAGTCATATTTTAATAATAACTGAATGTAGTTACCCAAAACAATTCTATTTTGTATGAACAAAATACACATTTTACATTGATTTGAAGTTTACATTCAGTTTGCATTCTGAGCTGGAGAAAACTTCCAATGAACCATACTTTCTTAATGTTAAGAATATCTCCCTTTGTCAGGTTTCAAAATTGTTGCAGGGCTGAAGAGGAACATTGTGGTTAATGACTGGGTGAAACAGTGTAGAGCAAGATTTTAGTTGATTGTTGCATCTGATTTATTGGTATTTACCTCAATTCCAGGACTGCAGCATTAATCCAACTATTAGGAAGGATCTCAAGTCATCTGTTCAGAAACTGTATTGCTGCCCCATTGAAGGTTGTCCAAGAGGACCGAACAGACCATTTTCCCAGTTTGCCCTTGTTAAGCAGGTAAGTGTTGCTGACCTGCAATCCCACTTGTTCATGTAGCATTTCATGCAGGTAATGCATGATTTGCAGTGGACTGAGTTTGTGGGCAGGCAGCTACTACTTTTTACTACAGTTGTGTCATTAATCAGTTGTTAAGTCAAACTATTTTCTCAATGTTTACCAATCAAATAAAATGATATTTCCGGTCACTGTACCGTTGCTGATTCTGGGAGTTGTATGTAAATTGGTTCTTGCATATCCTTCCTACATTGCAACAGTGACTACGCTTCAAGGAATGACATAATTGGCTGTAAATTTGCTAGCATTTCTTTATGGCCTTGGGTGCAGTTTCAGTTGACAGCTGTCTGCTTTGGAAAAAAGGTTTATGATCCAATTGGGTGCAGCAGAGGTGTTTGAAGCCTCTGTGTTTGCATCAAACATTGGTGTTTTGCCATCCATTTTTAGGACTAAGCGGAACATGACATTTCAGCTGATGCTTTCAGAATCTTTCCCTGATTGACCCCTTACTCTGAGATTGCGCTGTCTGGTTCTAGACTCTCCCACAGAGGATAAACAACCTTTCCACATCATCCCTGTCAAGTTCCCTAAGAATCTTGTGTGTTTCAATAAGATTGCCTCTAGTTCTTAATTCCAATGAGGGCAGACTCAACCTACATAAAACAGTTCCTCCATACTTGGGGTCAATTTAGTGAACCTTCTCTAAACGGTTTCTGCAGTCACTATATCTCTTGGATAAGAGGACTGAAACTGTTCAAGGTATTCCAGGTGTGGTGTCAAGAGACTGGAATTTGGGGAGATCTGAGTTCTCAAATGGTTGTAGGAATGGAGGAGACTATGTTATGGACATTGGGAGTGGTGAGGCTGTGGAGAAACTGATATGGCAGCAGAATTTTCCACAAAGATGGGAAGGTTCCTGGAGGGGATGGAAAATCAGTCAACTAGGTGGCGTTAGAGTGGTTAAGTCTGGATGTAACACAGATATGAATGAGTATTTTACTCAGTCAAGATTATCCATTCACTTTGGGTATTCTAACTTAAGGTGTTTTTTGTCATTTTCTTCTTCCCCAGCACTTTATGAAAATTCATGCTGAAAAGAAACATAGATGTGACAAATGTAGTAACTCATATGGCACAGAATGGGACTTGAAAAGACATGCTGAGGATTGTGGGAGGATCTTTCAGTGCACTTGTGGATGTCCTTATGCCAGCAGGCCAGCACTGCTGTCTCACATTTACAGAACTGGCCATGAAATCCCTCCTGAGCACCGGTAAGTAAATGATCTGCAAAACATCCTCCAGGTAGGCTGTGTGTTCATTTGTAAGGCTTTTCATGTAACAAGTTATCGGATCTGCCGTGTCATGCAAATTATGCAAGCTGTTGTCTTTAAATAATATGCATCACATTAAAGCCATTCTGACCATTGACAAGTCTTTAACAGGGTACTGAGTGAGCCTTCTCTTGTGTTTATACTACATTGCTGTACTGTCTTATGAACACCAAATCATCTAATGTATTGACTTTTGACTCTGGAGTTGGAAACAATTTTAATTACTAGATGCCACTTGAGCATAGAGGTGGGCTGTAGCTCCATTCAAGCTGTGCACGCTAGTGTTATGCTCTTACAGTACTTCCTATCTCTTAAATATTTAGGAGCAGCTTGGTATATAACATATATATTTCTATTTTCAGTTAACCCCATACAAAGGTGGTTTCAAACTTATGTAAGAATTGTGATTCCCTCTGTATTTAGCTAGACACTTCTTTTAAAAAAAACCTTATGGAGACACGATGTGTGAACCCAGGCACAAAACAGATGACGTTATTCGCATGCACAGCAAGATCTCACCCCTAAATTACCTTCAATGAAGTAATAGATGAATTATTAACTTTGTGCAAAATTTGCTGGATTCTGGAAATGTTCCATCAGACTGGAAAGTAACATATGATTCCCCTATTCAAGAAGGAGGCAGGCAGATTTGGGTAAGTTATTAAAATTGATCATTTGAGGTTATAGCTGGGCTCTTAAAACTTCAGGTCATTGGAAGGGGTTGGCTGTGGCTTTGTGAATGTGAAGTCATGTCTAACCAATTTATTGGAGTTCTTTGAAGGTATAGCATGTACTCTTGATAAAGGGGAGCCCATAGACACACTGTATTTGATTTCCAGAAGGCATTTGACAAGGTGTCACAAAGTTATTGTACAAAGTAAGAGCCCATGCTATAGGAGGTAACAAATAACTTGGATAGAAGATTGGCTGATAGAAAACTGATATACATACCTGGGTCTTTGACAGGATGTGGAAAATGGAGTTCCCACAGGAGTCTGTGCTGCCCTGGAGGCCTATTTTGTTTTGTTATGATAAATATCAGTAACTTGAATGAGGGGATCAAAGGCAAGGTGGCTAATGTTGCAGATAACACTTTGCTGTCCAAATTTGTATGTTGTGACAGGGCATAAGGAGGTTGTAGACCAATGTAGATACGTTGAGTTGGTAGGCAAACAGCTAGTAAATGGAGTACAATGTGTGAAAATGCAAAATTGTTTTCTTTAACAAGAATAATTTTTAAAAGCCAGGTTATTACTTAAACGGAGAATGTTTGCAAAATTCCAAGGTGCAGAGGGATTTAGATATCCTTGTGCATGAGTCACTAAAGGTTAGTATGAATGTGCTACAAGTAATTAAAGCCAGTGGGATGCTTTATTATGAAATCAACTTAAAAGTAAGAATGTTATGCTTCATTTATACAGGTCATTAATGAGATCACATCTCAAATGTTATGTGCAGTTTTGGTTTCCTCATTTAGGGATGAGTGGAAAAGTATTGGAGGTTCCTCACAGGCAGGTTAATAAATTTATATATGGATTAAGCAGGCCCTCACATGAGGAAACATTGGACAGACTGGGATTGTTTCCGCTGGGATTTAGAAGAATGGAGAGTAACGTGATTGACATATATATAACGTCCTGAACAGTGTTAACAAGGCGGTTGTGGAAAGGACATCTCGAATTCTCCCCCCCCCACCCCCCAAACACTCTGTAGGACAGAGATGTCTTGGAAGACAGAGGAGGTGTTCTTGTTTTTTAAGGTCCAGGTAGACAGCTGTAATTTTGTCTCCAACAGGGTGTTTTACTGTTGTGACAATGTTAATGATATCTCTTGTAACATAAACGCTACCATTTCTATGCCCATTTTCTTAAGGATCCAAGTGGATGTATTACAAGTAACTTGTGTAGAAAGGTCATATACCTCAAGTACCCAATTCACAGGGCTGACATACGCTGTTACTCTACCAGAAGCCTGCTGTTTTCTTGTAGGGTCATGCTTGACAAGTGATTTGAGGTGAAATAAAGGATGAGATCTTAATATTCTCATGATGTAGTTAGGGGACGTGGTAACATAATGGTAATGTCACTGAACTGATAAACCAGAGCCCCAGGCTAATGCTGAGGGATCTTGGATCAGGTACACCATAGCAGGTACTGAAATTTGAATTCAGTAAAAATCTGGAACTAAAAACAAAATTTAGTCTAATGGTGACTATGTAACAATTGTCAAAAAAACCCATATGGTTCACTTATGCCTTTTGGGAAGGAAATCTGCTGTCCTTGCCCAGTGTGGTCTACATGTGACCCAAGACCCACATCAATGTGGTTGACTGTTAACTGCCCTCTGGACAATTGGCGAAGGGCAGTAAATGGTGTTCTAGCTCGTGATATCCAGGTCTTATGAACTAATTAGGAACAAGTTATAAGAACGTGTTTCTTAGTGGTATACTGGGATACTGACTGTGATATACAGCACAGCAGACTTCTGTTAAGCAAGGGACTCAAAGGTTATTGAGTGCCAGTTCTGGTCGCCCTGTGATGGAAATGATATTAATAAGCTAAAGATGTACGTTGGATACGTTTGGGACATTTAAGCGACTCTTGGATAGGTACATGGATGATACTATATGTAGGGTAGTTTGATCTTAGAGCAGGATAATAGATCGGCATGACGTCTTGGGCTGAAGGGCCTGTATTATGCTGTACTGTTCTACGTTCGATGTTAAATGGAAGTGTAGAATTCAATACAGACTTACTGAATCGTGGAGCCAGTTAGAAGGGCTTAATAGTTTACATCTGCTCCCAATTCATAAATTCATGTATGTTCCTCCTGCCCATTCTTCCTTTCCCTATAAAATTTGAAATCTGGAGTACTGTACAAAAGAAATGCACCGACCAATTGAGGATGAATCTTTTCCAGTACTTCTGGCTGGGTGAGATTTAAAGAGCTGTAGCTGAACCATAGTTCAAATCACCTTTGTCATTTAATATTAAATGAGGGCTCTGGCTTAGAGGAGCTTGTCGATCATCTTGGGCACAGAGGTCTAATGTGTTAATGTTTCTGGATTAAATGATAAATTTCCTTCATTAAATTTAATCTTAGGTGCAAATGGATGATTTTGGATTAAGGAATGAATTCCCTTGTTACTTTTTGAGAGTATTCTTTTCAGATGTGGTTCATGAAAAGAACACTTGAAATAGAGCTGACTGCGGGAAGATTAGTTCAACAATGCTGTAGTGCAGAAACTGCCTCATCTGGAAGCTTGTTTAATCCCTTTGGACAGCTGTATGTTTGTCAGGAGAGTTCAGCGAGAACCAAACAACTTCTGACCTTTTTTCCCATTGGAACTATTTACTGTCAGCTGTTATAGCACAGGTTCTACCTGGACAGGATAGTAATAGACCAAAAAAGTAGATCTCAAAGATGTTAGAGGTTCAGAATTATAGACAAATGTAAATGACTATGCTGAACATTTCAAATTTAAGCTTAAAAAAATTGACCCTAACAACCCTGGCCTGGGTTGCTTTCTGCCTATGAAAATGTCAGTAATACAAGTCATTACTTTTATACATACTACCTTGGCCAATTTTACTTTTTGAGAAATCTAATACCAAAAAGTGCATTTTAGGAAGAGGGGAGTCTTGTATTTCTGTCATCTCTACTTGTTACAAATTTTATAATTTGGCTTATTCAGTATCTATTTCAAACACTCTGCTGTCAAACATACTTGCATTTAAATGTTGGAAAGACCAAAGCCATTGTCTTTGATCCTTGCCCGGAACTCTGCTCCTTACCTGCCAACATCCCTTTCCCTACCAGTTATGAAACTGAACCAGACTGTTGCCAAACTTGGTACCATACTTGATTCAGAAATTAGATTTCAATCACATTTTCACCATGACATCACCTATTTCTGTTTGCATAAAATTGCCTGACTCCAGTCCTCTACATCATTTAGTGCTGAACACCTCATCCCTACTTTTTGTTAGCCCTATCCTTGACTATTCCAATCCTCTCCTTACTGGAAATTTTATTCTATTGCTTGTAAACCCGAGATCATCCAAAATTTTGCCCATATTCTATTGTGCTTCTAATCTGTGCTTCACCCTGCACCTGCTGTTCTAAACAGGTTTTCAGTTGAATAGCCACTTGCTTGAGGCTACTTCTGGGAGATCTGTCTTGGTATGCCATGCTTATTTGTCTTACACCAGCTTCTCACATCCGTTGTAGTTTTTCTGCAACTGCTCTTTGACACCTGCCATTCAACTGCTGCCAGCTGAATCCCTGTTTTTTTTTTTTGCTGCCTTCCACCTTGTCCTGTAGGAGAGATCTCTGTGGCTTTTCAGCTCTGGTCAAGTGGCTGAAATACATTTTCTTTTCTAGATGTAGTTTTAAAAACATCTAAAAACATTTTTATTTTCTCTTGCAATTTTGAGTGTGTCTTCACTTGTTTTGTGGTCTATAGGTACAATTATTGGTATACACCTTGAAGTCCACGTTTCAAAGGCTCGTAGTTCTTTTACACATTTCTATTGTTCAGGTTTCTGAGGCTTGCAAGAGTGGATAGAATGTAGCATTTTAAGTGTTCTGTACAGCCTTGAGTTTTCATAACACCTCTTTCACCACAATTATTTCTGGCTGTCTTTTTAACTCTGACAACACATTTACAATCTTTAGAATTAGGTTTATTGTCGCATGTACTCACTTGACGACAATGGAAACTTTACACAGTGGCCGCTTACGACACCACCATAAGTACAAAGATTCTTAAGAATAAATTAGAAAAATAAAGAAATAGCGTCCAGCATTACAGACCTTTGCGCCATCTTGGGTACAACAGATATCTAAGTACAAAATCTTGGAAATAAATTAGAAGAATAAAGAAATAAAAAGTTCAGAATTCCAGTCCTTCCAAGCAGAGAAAACGGAGCAGAAGAGCCTGCACTGGGACCTTACCTCGAGTCTGTGCCAGCTTCATTTGAGGCTGGGAATCCACACTGGCTTCACCCTCAACATTGCTGATGCTGCCTGAGGACTGGAGGTAGGAAAAAGAACACAGAGGGGAGAAAGAAAGAAAAATGGATAGAGCAGATAAGCTCTGGCCTAGGAGTCCTACTGTGGCACCTTGCTTAAGGATTACTCACTGTGGGATGTGGGCATCACAGGCCAGGCTAGCATTTATTGCTCATACTTAATTGCTTTAAGATGGAGGTGAGCTATCATCTTGAACCTCTGCAGTCCATTGTCACCCTTTCTCCTATGTAGACAACTTGTTAAACTTGTTTGCGTGATACCATTCAGTTCAATCTTCACTTTATTCTAATGAGCTTCTTCTAACTACCATTTATTTTTGTCTATTTAATTTATATGCTCAATTTGTATTCTAAATTTCTAGATGTTACTTGATCTACGCAATTTTTGTAGGGCTTCTTCTAATTTTGCAAATAATGCTGTGTTGCCAACATACCAGAAGTTTCTTGCCTCCAGTTATTACCCCTCGAAATTTGCCTTGCTCCCTAGAAATTTGTTTGTTTATTTTTATTTGTTTTTATGTTGTGGTTTGTGATCTGTGCTGACACTTGGTAAGTACTTCAGCTGGTGTTTTATTGGTTTACAGAACTGCCCAGAATTTATCTTGAGATATTCTGCCATCTGTTGGAATGCATTGGTCCTAATGAATAATTTTTAAAATAGATTTTTAAAATCATAATAGCTGTGTGTCAAGTTTGAAAGGACTACTTTGCCATTGTAAACTGACTGAACACCCAAACAATATTGACTAGTGGAGTAGTCCATCAGCCTTGGATGTTTTATTTCTTGAGATGCAGGATGCAAAACAGAACCATTTTACTCTGATAATGAGCTACTTTCTCTCCACGAGGATAGTGGAGGTAGCAACAATGATTATTAAAAGGAAATTGGATGGGCATTTGTGGGTAAATAATCTATGTGGCTCGGGGTTGTGGGATTAATTAGGTTGCTGTATAGAGAGCCAGTATGAGCTTGTTGGGCTTAATATTACCTCCTGTGACACACTGATTGTGAATGGTTAAACATCTCCTTAGCTGTTGAAACTGCATAACTCTTAATTGCGTTGCAGTATCCTTCACCCTGCTATGAAGTTAAGATAAATTGTAGTTGCTGGTGTCTGTAAATTACTTGTGCTGCGATACATGTAAACCTTCTGGGCACAAGTGTGATGCTAATTGCTTTAATCTGCAAATGTTGGCTGTGCCAATGCATCCCCAGGTTCAGCAATTTTAGACTATGTTGCTAGTATTCGTAGAATTCTCCTGCTATGAAGCATTGAGACAGAAGAATTAAACTTTATAAATGACCACTTGAAGTCATTGGGCAATTTCAAGGATCCTCTGGTGCAGGTTGGAGAACCAAGGCATAGTGTATATGCTTATGGAACAGCTGCGGACCTAGTTTTAGCCATGCAGTTATGGCCAGACACTGACTGAAAGCCAGTCACTTCCTCGCTGGAAGGCAGAAAAATCACAGGCAGTCACGCTGCCTGTGTGGTACTTAGAATCCAGTGAGCAACTGGAAACTGACCTCGTGAGTTTTGTTTGCTTCTAATTGCTTTGAAGTAGACCACAATAAGGTAATTAAAAGGTAATTACCTTTTAATAAGGTAATTAAAATTGCCAAACTAGCAATTTTAATTATTCTTTGCATACTCCAGGTTTTAAAAACTCTAATTTCAGCGGTGGGAGTGGTGAGAGCACGAGCTAGGGCCAGCTGGGTAAGTGAACTAATATATTCGGGCAGTGGCTAAACCTGAAACACTACAGTGTAATGTCTCCCACCCATTCTCCTCCTCTAATCAAACAAAAAAGGCTCTGTGTGGAGGGTCGGTAAGACAATTTTTTTTTATCTCTTGGGGCAATCCAGGGTAGAGGGGATGGAAGCTAAGGCAGTTGCTAGGATGTGGGAGGTAAGGGTCACTACTAGTGTGTCTTCTGACTTCACCTGCGAGAAGTGCACCCAACTCCAGCTCTTCACAGACTGCGTTAGGGAACTGGAACTGGATGAACTCTGGATCATTCGGGAGGCAAAGAGGAGTTGTAGGGAGGTTGTCACACCCGAGTCACAGGATAAAGGTAGCTGGTGGCAGTCGGCGGGGAAGGGAATAGGCAGACAGTGCAGGGATCCCCTGTGGCTGTTCCCCTCAGTAATAAGTATACAGCTTTGGATACTGTTGTGGGGGACGACCTACCGGGAGAAAGCCATAGCGGCCAGGTCTCTGGCATTGAGCCCTGGCTCTGTGGCTCAGAGGGAATGGGAGAGAATAGGAGAGCGATAGTGATAGGAGATTAAGTGGTTAGGGGAACAGACAGGAGATTCTGTGGTCCCGATTGAGACTCCCAGATGGTATGTTGCCTCCCAGGTGCCAGGGTAAGGGATGTATCGCATCGAGCCTACAGGATTCTTAAGGAGGAAGATGAGTAGCCAGAAATCGTGGTACACTTCAGTGCCAATGACATAGCTAGGAAAAGAGATGAGGTCCTAAGAAGTGAATATAGGGAGTTAGGTTGGAAGCTAAAAGGCAAGATGAGCAGGATAGTAATCTCAGGATTACTACCGGTGCCATGGGCTATTGAGGCTAGAAATAGACAGCGAGTGCAGCGGAACACGTGGGTACAGAGCTGGTGTAGGAGGGAGGGCTTCACATAAGTGGATCATTGGGATACCTTCTGGGGAAGGTGGGACCCGTACAAGAAGGATGGGTTGCACCTGAACTGGAGGGCCACCAATATCCTGGGCGGGAGGTTTGCTCGAGCTCTTTCGGAGGGTTTAGAATCATAGAATCCCTACAGTGTGGAAACAGGCCCTTCGACCCAACAAGTCCACACCAAACCTCAGAGCATCCCACCCAGACCCATCCCCCTATAACCCACCTAATCTACACCTCCCTGAACACTACAGGCAATTTAGTATGGCCAGTCCACCTAACCTGCACATCTTTGGACTCTGGGAGGAAATCCACGCAGACACGGGGAGAATGTGCAAACTCTACACACAGTTGCCCAAGGCTGGAATCGAACCCGGGTCCCTAGCACTGTGAGGCAGCAGTGCTAACCACTGTGCCACCATGCCACCCCTAGTTTAAACTAGTGTGGCAGGGGGATGGGAACCAGAACTACTGATCAGAGGATGGGATAGTCGGTGTACAGGCAGATACAGCATACAAAGTCTGAGGAAGGATAGACAGTTGATTAGGCAAGGTTGCAGTCAGTGCGACAGGTTGAAGTGTGTCTGTTTTAACGCAAGAAGGGTCAGGAATAAGGGTGACGAACTTAGAGTATGGATCAGTACTTGGAGTTATGATGTTGTGGCCATCACGGCGATTTGGTTAACGCAAGGGCACAATGGTTGTTGGATGGTCCGGGATTTAGATTTTTCAAAAGAAATATGGAGGGATGTAAAAGGGGTGGGGGAGTGGCATTGCTAATCAGGGATGTTATCACAGCTGCAGAAAGGGAGGTCATCAAGGAGGGTTTTTCCACTGAGTCAGTATGAGTGGAAGTCATAAACAGGAAAGGAGCACTTTATTGGGAGTTTTCTATAGACCCCCCCCCAATAGCAACAGAGACACCGAGGAACAGATTGGGAGGCAGATTTTGGAAACGTGCAGAAGAATAAGGTTGTTGTCATGGGTGACTTCAACTTCCCTAATTTTGACTGGAACCTCCTAAGTGCAAATAGTTTGGATGGAGCAGGTTTTGTTGGGCGTGTCCAGGAGGGATTTCTGACTCATTGTGTAGATAGGCCGACTAAAGGGGAGGCATGTTGGATTTGGTGCTTGGCAACGAACCAGGCCAGGTGTCAGATCTCAATGGGAGAGCATTTCGGGGATAGCAGTCATAACTCCCTGACCTTTACTATAGTCATGGAGAAGGATAGGAGCAGATAGTATGGGAAAGTATTTAATGGGGGGAGGGGAAGTTACAATGCTATTAGGCAAGAACTGCGGAGCATAAATTGGGAACAGATGTTCTCCGAGAAATGCACGGCAGAAATGTGGAGGTTGTTTAGGGAGAAGTTGCACAAGTACTGGATAGGTTTGTCCCACTGAGGCAAGAAAGGGATGGTCAGGTGAAAGAACCTTGGATGACCAGACGTGGAACATCTAGCCAAGAAGAAGAAAGAAGCTTACTTAAGGTTGAAGAAGCAAGGATCGGACAGCTCTAGAGGGCTACAAGGTAGCCAGGAAGGAACTGAAGAATGGACTTCGAAGAGCTACAAGGGAGTATAAAAAAGCCTTGGTGGGTAGGATTAAGGAAAACCCCAAGGTGTTCCATACTTATGTGAGGAACAAGAGGATGGCCAGAGTGAGGGTAGGGCCTATCGGGGATGTTGGAGGGAACTTTGCGCAGAGTCGGAGGAGGTTGCTTCAATGTTCACCAGTGAGAGGGATCTTGATGTTTGTGAGGACAGCGTGAAACAGGCTGATTTGCTCAAACAGGTTGATGTTAGGAAGGAGGATGTGCTGGAAATTTTGAAAAACATGAGGATAGATAAGCCCCCTGGGCCAGACGGGATTTACCCAAGGTTATTTACAGGAAGTGAAGGAAGAGATTGCTGTACCTTTGGTGATCTTTGCATCCTCATTGTCCACTGGAGTAGTACCAGATGATTGGAGGGTCGCAAATGTTATTCCCTTGTTCAAGAAAGGGAATATGGATAATCCTGGGAATTACAGACCAGTCAGTCTTCTGTGGTGGGCAAAATATTGGAGAGGATTCTGAGAGATAGTATTTATGATTATTTGGAAAAGCACAGTTTGATTAGAATAGCTTTGATCAGCATAGCTTTGTGAGGGACAGGTCATGCCTCACAAGCCTTATTGAATTCTTTGAGGATGTGACAAAACACATTGAAGGTAGAGCAGTGGATGTGGTGTATATGGATTATAGCAAGGCATTTGATAAGGTTCCCATGGTGGGCTCATTCAGAAAGTAAGGAGGCATGGGATTCGGGGAAATTGGGCTGTCTGGATACAGAATTGGCTGTCCAATAGAAGACAGAGGGTGGTAGTAGATGGAAAGTATTCAGCCTGGAGCTTGGTGACTTGTGACGTTCTGCAGGGATCTGTTCTGGAGCCTCTGCTCTTTGTGATCTTTATAAATGACTTGGATGAGGAAGTAGAAGGGTGGGTTAGTAAGTTTGCGGATGACACGAAGATTGGTGGAGTTGTGGATAGTGTGGAGGGCTGTTGTAGGTTGCAACGGGACATTGACAGGATGCAGAGCTGGGCAAACAAGTGGCAGATGGAATTCAATCCGGAAAAGTGTGAAGTGATTCATTTTGGAAGGCTGAATTTGAATGCAGAATACAGGGTTAATGGCAGGATTCTTCGCAGTGTGGAGGAACAGAGGGATCTTTGGGTCCATATCCATAGATCCCTCCAAAGTTGCCACCCAAGTTGATAGGGTTGTTAAGAAGCCATATGGTGTATTGGCTTTCATGAGCAGGGGGATTGAGTTCAAGAGCCGCAAGGTTATGTTGCAGGTCCATAAAACCCTGGTTGGACCACACTTCGAATATTGTGTTCAGTTCTGGTCACCTCATTATAGGAAAGATGTGGAAGCTTTCGAGAGAGTGCTGAGGAGATTTACCAGGATGCTACCCCTCCTGGAGGGCAGGTCTTAAAGGAAAGGTTGAGGGAGCCAGGGCTTTTCTCACTGAAGCGAAGAAGGATGAGAGGTGACTTGATAGAGGTGTACAAGATGATGAGAGGCATAGTGGATAGCCAGAGACTTTTTCCTCTGGTGGAAATGACTATTACGAGGGGGCATAATTTTGAGGTGATTGGAGGAAGGTATGGGGAGATATCAGAGGTAGGCTCTTTACATGGAGCGTGGTGGAATGCGCTGCCGGCAGTGGTAGTGGAGTCAGGTACATTTGGGACATTTAGGCGACCCTTGGATAGGCACATGGATGATGGTAAAATGTAGGGTATGCAGGGTAGTTTGATCTTAGAACAGGATAATGGGTCGGCACAACATTGTGGGCCGAAGGGCCTGTACTGTGCTGTACTGTTCTATGTTCTGTGTTGTTCTAAAGTTGGGCAGCTGTTGTAGTATCCCAACCTCTGAGCCGGGAAGCACAGGTTCAAGCCCTACCAGCTCCAGAGTTATAACGACATCTCTGAGCAGATTGATTTAGTCGCAATCATAAAAAGTAAAGGTTGGCTCTTAGTATTAAGCGAGTCTTTAGTTTTACTGAAGTACATTGGTTTCAGTGCTAATATGGATTTCAGCTGTACGAGGGACTTGACCGGGAAGATGCTAATTCCCCTGCTGCAGAAGCTAGAGCAAGGGATTACAGTCTTGAAATAAGATTGGTCAATTTAGTATTGGGAAGAGGACTGCAGCAGAGTAAGTTCAAAGGGCTACATGGCCTACTTCACTTCTATTTATTCTTGTGTGACTTCCTCATGATTAAACACAGTTGCAGTTCTTTAAATTGTTTCAGAGACCTAATGATTATTAATTTCAGTCTACCATGAGCTGTGGAATGTTTGCTAATCTCAACTAAGTAACAATAAAAGAACCATGTCATTTGAGCAGTGCTTAGACCAATTCATGTGCAAGCTCCTCATCAGAATTATGTATTTTAATCTTACTTCATTGCTGTTCTCCTGAATTCTTCAGACTTTTGTATCTAAAATCATGTAATGTTTGTTTTGAATCAATCAACATTCGACTAGAGGTTAATGTAGGCAAACTAAAAATTAGAGTAATTTTGCACACTTTACAATTAGTGGAGTTCTCTCTGCTTAATACAAAGGTACAAAAAAAAAATCAACCATTCTTGATAGCATAATGAACAGCGGTTTATCAGAGTATGGAGCTGTGGATATTGTGGCATCATATCTGGGCAGAATTTAAAATTTCTGTGGTGCAGCCTTGTTCCACTATGCAGTACTCAATATATGTCAACTTGGTCGTTGTGATGGCCACTATAATGTCCACACTTGCGAATGCTATCTTTGTGAAAGGTAAGTTTTCTATTACTGAGATTCTAATTGCTAAATTTGTCGTCTTTACCATACAGGGATCCGCCACGTAAGAAGAGAAAAAGTGAGTGGTCAAATCAGAACTGCTCGAACCAGGTAGCAAAAGTGAAGCAGGAAATCCAGGTGGTCCAAGATCCAACAGAGATGAACAAAAAAACCTGCATCAAAAACTCCTGTGGAGATGACCGCATTAAGCAGCCTTCAGCTCCTGCCAAACAGATTCAGAAATTGTTGTTACCAAAGCCCAAGGTTGCACTTGTTAAACTTCCTGTTATGCACTTGACACATTTACCAGTTATTTTATCTTCAGGCACATCCATGGATAATTCAGTCAAATCCATTGTTGTTGCTGTTGACGATCAAGGATCTATTCTAAGCACAATGCATATTTTGCCTCCTTCAGTGGGAACTCTGACACCGTCTACGGAAGTGAAAGGGTTAAGTTTTAAAGGTGGTCTCCCCATCTCCAAGGTTACTAGCGTCATGATGGTTGAACCTGTCTGTACTGCAGTGCAAGTCAACATGGATTCGGGTTTTGTCAATAATCAAGGTTTTCCCTCACTTGGAGACCTCGGCACAAAAAACAAATTTAACTCCACAAATGTTCAGACAGACGTATCATGCCTTGCACAGAACACAGCACCAGAATCTCTAGCTACTTGCTACTCTACAGAGAACACAGTGTCGGCTTGTGCACAGACTGATCTGAGTATCAGCACTCAAGTTTTGCTACCTGTAAGTGTCCAGACGCAAACGTTTGAACCAGACATGAAAATCACGACGTCAATAAGTGCTCAGACAGATTCGTTTGGTCAGACTTGTTTTCCATTGTTTGGTGTTTCCAGGAAAACACAAACTAGTTTGGTAAATTCTGCTCATGATAAAAGTTCTACAGTTCAAGCACTAATTAACACAAGTAATCATGAAGACATTTTTGACCATTCTTTAGTTTCCTCATACAGTGTTTGCACACAGACTCAAACTAATTTCCCTCTGGATGCAGTGGGCATGAACCAAAGGTTATCCCATGATGATCTTTTACAGAGCTCCAAATCAGCTGTTGATTTTCATATTAACTCCACTTTACTTCAACAGAATCCTATGACTGACAACCAAACTCAGACAATTAACCTATTTAATGATTTGGAAAATATCCTGTCAGAAAGCATAGCTAGTCATTCATTAGAAAACCGTGGTCTTTTATCTGATACCTCTGGTGAGAGTATGACAGGCACCCAGACACATGGTGCAGGTATTGACTTTGATATTGAATTTTTGTCTGCAAGCAACACACAAACACAGACAGAAGATAATGAATTTGGTACTTTGCAAACAGAGTCTGCCTTGGAATCTCTGGATATTGAGACTCAGACAGACTTCTTGTTTTCAGACCATCCTGCTCAAGGGTTCAATGGCAGGGGACAGTCTAGCTATTTAGGGCTAGAAATGTTTGATACACAGACTCAAACAGATTTCAATTTCTTGATAGATGGCAGTACACATCTACCTCTGGACAGTATTTTGAAACAGTCCAGTTTATCTCTAAGTGCAGAGTCCTCTGGTACCAAAACTCAGACTCATGATGTAATTTATAGAAATAATTTCAGTTGCACCCCTGAAAGCCATGTCCGGTCAAACTGCACTGAAACACAGACGACCTTTGAAAACCTCAGCAGTCTATTCTTCACTAGCAATGAGACACAGACTGTAATGGATGACTTTCTCTTGGCAGATATGGCGTGGAACACAATGGAATCACATTTCAGTTCAGTGGAAACACAAACCTGCGATGAAATATTTTCCTTGTTTCGAAATACTGATAAAAGCAGTGACTGAATTGCACAGCTAAAAAGCAGCATTTAATTTCTGGATTGGTGCACTGGAAAGTGGCAACATTTCATAAAGTGTGGTGTCACATTACTGTTGCACCCATTTTGGTAGCCATGTTTGGGGGTGGGAGGAAAACAGAGAACTTTCAAATTTAAACTAATCCAGTTACTGGAGTCTTTCTCCTCTCTGGGTGTTTGGATCCCTTTTCCGTGGATTAAAAGCATTGATAAGTTTAGCTTTCTATGAATGCTGTTCTGCGATTCAGCATTCTTTAGTTTTTGAGAGTAATCGCCTTCTAATCCATGGCTCCCATCCAGTTTGACTTTTGCTTTCCCTTTGACACTTTCCTTCAGTGCACTGCTGGGGTATATACTCCAGAATGTTTACAAAGCCATGTCTCTCCATGTTTACATGTGAGGAATCATATTTACTCCCTTGCCATTTCAGATTTTCTTGTGTTAGCTTTCGCTCGTCTCTGTACCTTCCACCTTGGTATCTGGCTTCTTTAGGGGTTAGAAATAGACACCAGAGATCCCCTTGTACTTTGTTCAAGAGGCAATTATTCACACGCGGCCCTCACTATCTTATGTAGAAAGGTCTTCAGCTAAACCAATAACTCTGGATACATTCTTAAAGGTTTCAACACTGTCTCCTGTTTCTATACATCTGGTCTAAAAGTACAGTTTCACCATTGCGATAAATAAAAACGTTTAAAGATTTTTTTAAGTATTTGTTTTTCATATCCTTGTGAGCTTAGTGAACTCCAGATTAAATTTTGAGGTTTGACAACCCTATTCCAAATCTGGTTAATGTCCACATATGCACTTTGTAAACTTGGTTTGTTGGATATCACTTGGGAATAAGAGTTCCTCTGCTATTTGCTCCCTACCTCATCTAGTGGCAGTTTGTTAATCATCATGCTTCAGCCTTTGACCTGATGTCAGTATACAAACTGCATGTTGAAATTGTAACCGTATTGGTGTGTGACTTTACTACTCCTTATTGTGTTGAGCAATTCAGTAGCTGGATACCTTTCACACAATGCAGAGAAATCATTGAATAGTGTATCTTCATTGTGCAGTGCATTTTATTCCCCAGCAGACTTATGGCATAATGCTTTTCATTCTACCGGTTACTTTTGCTGTAAATTGGATTAAAGTGACTTAACTTGACCAGATTAGTGCAAAGCTTCCATGACCTTCCAACAAACAACAAACCTAATCTACCCAACCCTGAAGTGACCAATCTTGGTGATTCTACTCTCACTAGTTATAGAATTTGCTCATGTAACAGCCTTTAGGTCCTTCAGTGGCTACAAATTTGAATTATTCATGCAAGATGTGTTTTGTAAACTTTTTTTGGCTGAGTTTTGTGCCCTGGGTCTTTGGAAATTGCTTTGCCCTTTCACGTGACCATTCTTAATGCTGCTTGTAATCTAATCAAATTGCTCACATGAAGCAGTCAAAAATGTTGTTGGACTATGTTTGGGCATTCGTCTAGGCTTTGAGTTAAGAATTTCCCAGCTCTGTGGGCACAAACTGTTAATGTTGCCATCAGCTCTGCTAAAGAAATGCTCCACCCGAATCCTACCTTGGAGTGTGAGTGCCTGATCAGCCATGCTTCAGTCTGTCAGTGAATTATTTCATGGCTGGCCAGGCCTAGCTTCGAAATTGGTCTGTATACCTATTGTCTGTGATTTATCTTGACCAGCTTATGACATCTCAAAATATACCTTCCATGCAAATGACTCGCGCTCAAATAATAGAGATCCTATATTGTTGGTAACTTTTGGATCTCAAATCCAGGCTTGTAGCAAATGTCATGAAAATATTCCCTTTATTATGATGGGATCCTATCTAGACCTTTATCCAAATGCTATATGCTGCTGTATCCTTGCTACATCACTGAAAATTTGAGACCTTTAGAAGATGAGTTCTCTAGGGGAAAATTTTTTTTTTTTTTTTTTTTTGCTGGCTACATATAGTGGCCATATCTTTCCTACCTGAATCTCAGGAAAAATATTTAATTTTGTTTCACTTCCTTGGAGTCTACATCTATGTGTTCCAGGCTCCTGATGGACACACATTTCTATTACAAACACTCTAATTTTTCAAAAATGCATCTTCTAAGTCTACTAGCATCTTTGGAGTTCCCATGTGACCAGAAGCCTTTCTGGAAATCAGCATGAATTCCGACATTGGGAGATAAAGTACTAAATTGTCAGCACCTGCTTTGAGGACTTTACAGAATTGGTGATTCTAAGAAACTAATAATTATTTTTAATTCCATAGGACTGACCCATATTACATGCTAGGGACATGCTGAGTTGATTCTCTCAACTGAGAGATGCAAATTATTGAGCATCTTGATATCAACATCCCATTTGCAAGTGCAAACTCCTGTTTGTGGAAGCTGCACAAATTTAGATCCATTTGATTTTCCCAAATAAAATTTGTTGTTTAAGTTTTTTTTCTGGGCAATCAAATGTTCAGAAATAAATTACAGACCGCCTGATTGCTGCCTCTAGTAGTGCTTGGATACCATGAGGCACCTGCTAAAGATGGACAAGGCCTTTTCGAGGCTACATTTAGTTGCTAAATTTTATCTGCCTCCTGTCTGCCAGTTGATCCAAAACATAAAACACCTGTTCACGGCTAATGGCTCTGGTGGACTTGTGCTCCTGACTCCCCAGTTACAAGAATCGGTAAACACCAAGCAGGGCAGTGTCTTGGATTACTGTGTTTCAAAGTGCATGTCTCAAATTAGAGCAGTAGCTCATCACCTGAAGCTGCTTCTAAGTCTATTTCTTTGTTGAGGTGTGACAATAGAGCAATTTTGTATTGCACAAAATACTGACTTGTTATGCATCTTTAAAGATTTTTGGTTTCCTACATTTTGAGAGCTCCCCAGAGCAGTATTTGGCTATGCATTTCATTCATTTAATAAATGTAGCTCTTACAGTGTTAAACTAAAAGTTCAACTGTATTTTCAGTGACATTGCCTGTATTTGTGTTCACACTGCTGTTTTTCAGTGCTAAGTGTAGATTTGTCTCTGATAGTAATTTCATGTCAATTTGTTTTTAAAATTCCATCCCAAAAATCAACTGTTAGACCCTCCATTGACTAGTATTTCTGTGCATATCTCTAGTCGCTTTTGAATGTGTATTTGTTTCATGTGTTGCAGTATTTTCATAATACCACTTTAATTCTTGCATTTATTGTCCATTTGCTCCTGGTGGTAGTTGTTTCTTAAATAAATAGTGAACTGTAATCTCTGTGGCCTCTAGAATGAACTGTTTAATATGGCTACACTTAATATTTGGTACTAAATTTATTTAGGCCAGATAATACTGCAAATGGTACGCTTTAAATGGTGCACCAAACTGCTTTTGTGACACTAGTAATTCATTGCTCAAGTTGGCTTTATCACTAGCAGTTTGTAATTGAGCTGTAACCATAAGTATTTTACATTTGCATTACAAAGCTTAAAATGCTGACCCCAGACAGACTATTTTACTCACCTCAGTTCGAGTGATCATAGTGGCCAATGATTCACTGAAATCCTGGTGTATCATGTAGCGTACAGATGTGTTAGCATTTTGAATCCACTTCTATGAAATCATTAACACTTTTTTTATTTAAGCTTATGAATAGCTTGATAAACTCAAAAGAAATATATTGCCCATTGATCTAAGTCATTATCTTTTTGTTAACAGCCATAGCAAACGAGCATATCTGCGCACAGTGACTGTCTGGATTAATCACTGCACTGCAGGCTTACAGGACTCTGTAACTGAGGAGCATTCTGCATGTTCTAACTGAAGTGTTGCAGATGTAACCTGCTATGTCAGTGCACCTTGTGCACTCATTTCTAAAATGCTTTGTTTCTAAGTCAGATAATGTGCCCTGTGTAGCTTGTCCTACGTGATGTGCTTCATATTTCGTTTGTACTGGTCTTTCATTGAAGTAAACTTTACATTGGTTACATAAATTACATTTTTGTGGCTAATCTCTTTATGCAGTTTGTTATTTTTAAACTGTATGCCCATGCAGTACATTAATGTTATCCATGTTCTTGGGTAGGATGCATTAAGATTGCTTGCTTCGGGAAATCAGTTGTTTGGCTGAAAATGCCAAAGTGATTAAGCTTTTGAGGTAGAATAAGTGGCAGTGTTACTTTTATTTTTGGCAGGTTGGTGAATTATATCCCTTTTAAAACTTTCCTTTGATTTGAGTTTCACTTCTCTTAAATGCCTTGGTGTTATATGTCATAGTACGTTTTCCCGTCTTGTCTCACTGACTAATTGTTTTGGATTTGGTTTTCTGTCTAAAAGTAACATTCTTGGGACAGGAAGGGGGCAAATCAACCACTGTTCACATTCCTGTTTGTTGCTCAGTAGATTTGCAATGGCCTAAGGAGTGATGTTAGGTAAGGACAGAGTTTGGCTTTGGTGATGCGGGCTCACTCACTAAATATCTAGACTATGTGGCAATCCCTCCATAACAGTTAAAATTGGCAAAAAGAAACTTACCACCTAGTACGTGGGCTGATGAGTTCTTGTTTTTGATTACTGAGATGATTTTACAAAAATTTGAGTTGTAATTTTTTTTTTAGTTTGAAGCTTGCACCTAAAAATGCGTGATTCATGACTTTCTGTTGCTTCACAAAACAAAGATTTTGACTAACTTGTGTTTATTGAATAAGTAGCTGCTCCATAAGAGTAGACAAGTTTACTTGCATATATTTTCCTTTTGGCATTACATGTTGAATTGTGAGTCCCATTTGACTGTGTAAATATCTCGAAGGTCATTTCAATGCATGTAAACTATTGTGCCACAAGTGATTTTCTTTCAGTGTTAATATGTATTTTGTCATGAGTGAGCATTTCTTTTAAGCTGATGCTTAACTTCAGAGTTATTTTGTTGTACTCCACTTAGCTGGAATTTTGCACATTAAGTTATTTTCCCAATGTATCGTGTTAGTGGATGTTTTGTGCAAAGCACTTGGATGCTGGTCAAAAATTATGCAAAGTTACAGAAAATAAAAATCAGTTTCTTCTCTGACGTGAGTAGCACATCTTATTTAAATGTAGGCTTAAATTATAAAAATGATATTCAACCAACTCCTGCGTGGCATGATTGCGTTACTGTCGTTTGAATTTTCAGTTATAAGGATAATCTTTCTGATTTTCTAAAATGCAAATGAACAATAAAAGCAAACCAGCCCTTTTAGGTTACGTTGGACTGTAGTTTTATTGTGTCACTGAAGGCCATATGTAACTAAGTTGAGGCACCCGAGCTCTTCTACAACATGTTCAACAATTAGAAAAATAATTTAATTTCTTTATCTGAAATGGCTTAGGCAATCTAGTTGCACGGAGAGGTATAGAGTTGTAGAGATGTACAGCATGGAAACAGACCCTTCGGTCCAACTCGTCCATGCCAACCAAATATCCTATATAAACCTAGTCTCATTTTCCAGCATTTGGCCTATATCTCCCTCAACCCTTCCTATTCATATACCCATCCAGATGCCTTTTTAAATGTTGTAATTGTACCAGTCTCCACTACTTCCTCTGGCAGCTTATTCCATACCTGCACCACACTCTGCGTGAAAGAGTTGCCGTTACGTCCCTTTTAAATCTTTCCCCTTTCACCTTAAACCTATGCCCTCTAGTTTTGGACTCCCTTACCCCAGGGAAAGACCTTGCCTATTTACCGTGTCCATGCCCCTCATGATTTTATAAATCTCTATAAAGTCATCTCTCAGCTCCAACATTCCAGAGTAAAACAGCCCCAGCCTGTTCAGTCTCTCCCTATAGCTCAAACCCTCCAACCCTGGCAACATCCTTGTAAATCCAATTGGAGAACTGTATTTGTATTTATTTTTCAATCAACATTACAAATCAATTCGTTATTGTCATACTGCTGTTTGCAGGAGCTTGCTATGTTTTCTGCATTATAGCAGTGACTGCTCCCTGGGGTCCATTTTCTCATTTGGCTGGACAGCTGGTGTGCAGCTTCTCAACTTTAACCTTTCCCCCTTGCCTGAGGTGTGATGAGCTTCAGGTTAAATCACCACAAATCATCTCTGTCTAACCTGACAGCAGCCCTTTGGTCTCATAAGACTCTGGTAACTTTAACTTTTTTTTCTTTGAAAAGTGATGGCCTGTTGATATTATCACCTAGACTATTAATCTTGGGGGTCAGTTAGCTGTTGGATGTACAGCTGGTTTGTAATGCAAACTGATTCCTATAGCACAGGCTGTCTGAGTTCAACATGAAGGTCATGTCTTCTCGACCTTGACCCTCACCTGAGGCACAGTAACCTTCAGTGTCTTTTTTTTTGAGAGAGCACCCCCATGGTGCTCTGGGATAAGTGATTTGACCTTTTTATTACTCCAGAGACGCAGGTAATGTTCTGGACACCATGCCAGATAGCAGAGTTTGAATTCAATAAAAATCAGGAATTAAGACTCTAATGATGACCATGAAACAGTTGTTGATTGTCAGGAAAAACGTATAGAGGAAGAAAGCTGCCATTCCAACCTGGCCTACATGTCTGTGAACCTGGAGTAATATGTAGTTAATTGTCAACTGTTCTATGAGCAATAAATGCTGGCCCTAATGTCAACATTACATGAAATAATTTTGAGCAACTTCATTGGCTATACAGTGCTTCAAGATATTTGGTGATCCTGCAAAGTATATAGATTCAATTCCTTTTTTTTTGAGATCAGGACTTCCCAAATTTAGAGTTTGGGACCCAAAGTGGGATAATAAACATGAAAGTTTGGGGAAAGTGAGCTCAGGTAGTAATGGCCCACACTGCCACCAATACCACCTCCACCACCACCCAAAAAAAAATCTCACTCAGTTTGTGTAATTTTCAATCTTCAAAATGGTATCACAATGAGGACAGAGTTTGGAAAGCATTGCTCAAGATTTTTAGGACCACTTTCTACCTTGGAAAAACCTTTTGTTCTCTGAACCTGATCTATCTCTTTTAAGTTTAGGTCAAGCTTGGAATAAATGTTAATGAAACATTAAATGTCAGGTTTGCCTGATGATTTCTGGAGAATGGTCCCAAGCCATTTCTTTTCCTCTCTTCTTGGTAACCTGTTTCCTGATGGTGTTTGATTTCTTTGTGGAACTTGGTCCTTATTTAGATGCCAATAGCTTTTGGCTAGGTAGTCAGGGCAATTGCTCATGTTGCATTGCCAGACTGTCCAATAGCGTGGGCTTGTTTTAAATTAATATGTACTTTAATGATGTAAATGTGACAAACCTTACCAATTTCTATGTCCCTTAAAGCTAGGACAGTGAGACCAATTGTACAGTTCCTACTGAGTACTGAGGTCACTTGGTTTCTTTCTTTAGTGATCACCAATCTATGAACCAATTCGAGCCTTTTTGGGGATGTATAATGTTGTGTTCACCTGTATGCAATTCTTCAATGTCTAAGCTGTAGATCAGACATGTCCTTGTGAAGTGCACTGCAATTATTGTCATTAATGGATCTCAAAGATAGGTCAAGGAGATTCACTCAATACATTAGCAGCATAGTAGGTTTACATTTTGAACTTGTAATCTCCATTAGTGTACACCGACTGACATGACTTTCAGAAGCATTATGTTCAAATATAGCATATACAGAAAATGTAATCTATTACAAACGGTATTAGGGTTGTAGTGATGTATAGCATGGAAACAGACCCTTTGGTCCAGCTTATCCAAGCTGACCATATATCCTAAATTAATCTAGTCCCATTTGCCGGCATTTGGCCCAAATCTCTGTAACATCTTCCTATACTTGTACCCATCCAGGTGCCATTTAAATGTTATTGTACCAGCCTTCACCACTTCCTCTGGCAGCTCATTCCATACATGCACCTCTGCATGAGAAAACTGCCCCTTAGGTCACTTTTATATCTTTCCCTTCTCACCTTAAACCTCTCGTTTTGGATTCCCCTACCCTGGGGAAAAAGGACCTTGACGATTCACCCTATCCATGCCCTTCAGGATTTTATAAACCTCTAAGGTCACCCTGCAGCTTCTGACACTTCAGGGGAAATAGCCTATTCAGCCTCTCCCAATAGCACAAACTCTCCAACCCTGGAAATATCGTTGTAAATTTTTTTACTTGTTAACCTTGAAAGGTGCAATGTCTTTCCTATAGCAGAGAGACCAGAATTGAACACCGTATTCCAAAAGTGGCCATAATCAACTATTGATGGTGGTCAGGATTGCACTCCTATTTTACTTACTGTTAAAACTTTTGCATGCCCAGTCTTGATGCTGCAGTTCATACTACAATACTCTAGTATGTCACTTAGTTCTTTGATCTTTCTCAACATTGCAGTACAAAAATAACCATGATTTTATTGAATGCGACATTCTCACACTATCCCTTAACTCTTTCGTACCTAAAATTCTATTGACTTCTGCTTTGAGTGTACTCAACAAGTGAACATTCACAGCTCTTGGAGTTACAGAATTTCAAACATTCACCACCCTTTAGAAGAAATGAGAGGCTCAGTCCTATGTGGCCCCTTAATCTAAGACTGACCTCATGTTCTAGATTCCCCAGCAAGGGAAACATTTCCTCAGCATCCATCCAGTCAAACATCATTAGGAATTTTCTCAAAATTGTTTACCATTTATTCATACCATTTTTAACCTATCCTTCAGCCATGCTGTCTTCCCCAAACACATGAATCTTAACCTTGTGCGATCATCTTTTATGTGGTTAGACTTATTGAATGTCTTTGACAAATTTAAAGATACATTAGCTGGTTCCCCTTTATCCAACCCATTTCATTGCATCTCAAAGCTTTCAATACATTTGTTGGCATAATTTCCCTTTCATTAAACAATGTTGTGTCTCTCTATCCAACCATTTTATGATTTTCTACATGCTCTATTAAAATAGATTTCAGCATTTTTCTGAGTACTGATGTTAGCCTAATCAGCTTGTGGTTCTGATTTTTTTTTTTTCTCTCCCCTACTGGAATAGTGGTGTTTTTTCACTTCTGGATTTGTCCTAGAATCTCGTGTTTCACAGCAAATGCAACCACCAACTCTGTAGTCACCTATTAAAATGCCATTAAGTTCAAGATCCCATTTAGTTATAATACAGTACCTTCATTACTGTTTATTCTCAAGTTCCCAACTTTACTACTCCTTTAACCCCCCACCGTTTCTAATTTCTGTAAAAACGGATACAACATGAGCTTAATCTCAGCCGTTTCTTTTTTCCCCAAATAAAATTTCTCCTGTGTCAGCCTCAGGGATGTATGCATTTGTTTCTTCCTTTTTTCTGCACTCTATTTCTTTTTATGTTCTTTAATTCTTTCTACAATTTCTCCCTTGGGCAACCATCTGTGTGGAGTTTGCACATTCTCTGCATGGGTTTCCTTCGACAGTCTAAAGATGTGCTGGTTGTGTGGACTGGCCATGCTAAATTGCCTGTAGTGTCCCGGGATGCACAGGCTAGGTGGATTAGCCATGGGGAATGCAGGGTTACAGGAATAGGGTTTGGGGGGGGTGGGGTGGGGTGGGTCTGGGTGGAATACACTTTGGAGGGTCAGTATGGACTCGGGCCAACTGGCCGCTTTTCCACACTGTAACGATTCTATCATTCTGACACTCATTTGTTTTTACCTCTGCATCACTCTCTTTGGCTATTTCTAAAACTCCCCAATCCTCAGTCTTACTATCATTCTTGGAAATAACAATTCTCTTTTCATCTAATATCCTCTGCATCACACAGCAGTTTTGTTGATCAGTAGTGTAACCTCACTGAGGATAACAAATTATTTCTTTTGAGGTTCTGGACCCTCCTGCCTGAGAAGTTTTGCTGTCTACCCTGTCAATTCCTTACGCAATTCAATTGCCCTTTCATCTGCATCCAAGGTCAGGATACAAGCCTACTCTGTACAACTTGCCCTCAAATTAAGACCATCTAGCTTAGGAATAGCTGGATTTCCAGCCTTTAAGACCAATATATCCCTTCTGAAGCAATGTCCAGAACTGAGTGCATTATATCAAAATGGAACCTGACCAAAGCTTTCATAATCATTTACTCCTCTGCGTATAGCAGATCCCTCCAGCTGGAATGATGAATGATGAGGGACATGATGAATGTTGAGATTAAAGATAGAAGTTTGTTTACTCTGGATCACGTTGACATAAGGAGGGAAGATGTGTTGGGTAGGCTAAAGGATATTAAGGTGGACAAATCCCCAGGACCGGATGGGATCTATCCCAGGATGCTGAGGGAGGCGAGAGAGGAAATAGCTGGGGCCCTGACATATCTTTGTAGCATCCTTAAACACAGGTGAAGTGCCGGAGGACTGGAGAGTTGCTAATGTTGTCCCCCTGTACAAGAAGGGTAGTAGGGATATTCCAGGTAACTACAGACCAGTAAGCCTGACGTCAGTGGTGGGAAAGTTGCTGGAGAAGGTACTGAGGGATAGAATCTATTTATATTTGGAAAAGAATGGGCTTATCAGTGATAGGCAACATGGTTTTGTGCAGGGGAGATCATGCCTTACTAACTTAATAGAGTTCTTTGAGGAAGTGACCAAGTTGATAGATGAAGGAAGGGCTGTAGATGTCATCTACATGGACTTTAGTAAGGCGTTTGATAAGGTTCCCCATCGTAAACTAATGGAGAAAGTGAAGTCACATGGTGTGCAGGGTGTTCCAGCTAGGTGGATAAAGAACTGGTTGAGCAACAGGAGACAGAGAGTAGTAGTTGAAGGGAGTTTCTTGAAATGGAGAAAGGTGACCAGTGGTGTTCCACAGGGATCAGTGCTGGGGCCACTGTTGTCTGTGATATACATAAATGATCTGGAAGAGGGCATAAGTGGTCTGATCAGTAAGTTTGCAGATGACACGAAGATTGGGGGAGTAGAATAAAGCATAGGGGATTGTCAAAGAATACAGGAGAATATAGATAGACTGGAGAGTTGGGCGGAGAAGTGGCAGATGGAGTTCAATCCGGGCAAGTGTGAGGTGATGATTTTGGGAGGTCTAATTCTAGAGCGAACTATACTGTAAACGGAAGAGCCTTGGGAAAAGTTGATGAGCAGAGAGATCTGGGAGTTCAGGTCCATTGTACCCTGAAGGTGGCTGCACAGGTGGATAGAGTGGTCAAGAAGGCATATGGTATGCTTGCCTTCATCGGACAGGGTATTGAGTATAAGAGCTGGCAGGTCATGTTAAAATTGTACAAGACTTTGGTTCGGCCGCATTTAGAATACTGTGTACAGTTCTGGTCGCCACAATACCAAAAGGATGTGGAAGCTTTGGAGAGGGTACAGAGGAGGTTTACGAGGATGTTGCCTGGTATGGAAGGTGCTAGCTATGAAGAGAGGTTGAGTAGATTAGGATTGTTTTCATTAGAAAAAAGGAGATTGAGGGGGGACCTGATTGAGGTCTTCAAAATCATGAAGGGTATAGACAGGGTTGATAGAGATAAGCTTTTTCCCAGGGTGAGGGATTCAATAACGAGGGGTCACGCGTTCAAGGTGAGAGGAGAAACGTTTAAGGGGGATACACGTGGAAAGTACTTTACACAGAGGGTGGTAGGTGCCTGGAACGCGTTGCCAGCAGAGGCAGGCACGGTAGATTCATTTAAGGTGCGTCTGGACAGATGCATGAGTAGGTGGGGAGCAGAGGGATACAGATCCTTAGGAATTGGGCGATAGGTTTAGACAGTGGATTTGGATCGGCACAGGCTTGGAGGGCCGAAGGGCCTGTTCCTGGGCCGTAAGTTTTCTTTGTTCTTTTGTTCTTTGAATGCTGGTGAACAGAGAAAGAGTGAGATCAATAGAATGTATCTGTGCAAGGATGAAGTTTTCGGTTAGGGTGCAGTGTCTCAGCCTGGAGTCCTGAATGCCTGTAGGAAGATTATATGTGGGATAGTGACTGTTGGTAGAACTTAAAAGGCAAATGAGGTGTTTTCTCTATTGAAATAAGTTGACATAGTAAAAATGTTTAATTAACCAAATGCATAATTTTTAATGTAAAACCACATGTTCCAGGGATGCTTGTCCTGGGCAATCCTTTCCACCAGCACGAGGCACCCCCCCCCACCATACACACTGCCGGCTTCACCCTTACAACTTTAGTATTGCTTCAAGCTTTCAGATTCTCCCAACAGGTTTCAGGAAATGAATCTTCAAAAAAATGTAGCTCTGATTCAGAATCCAGCACGGTCGGTTGTTAGTTGCAATTTTGTATGACTTCTTAAACTCTGATATTAGCAAGAAGAGATGCCTACCCACAGAGGACGCAGTGCCTATGGTTTCTGATTTCACAATGAATTGATGCATAAGGGCTGATGAGTGGCACTCAGCAAAATAGAAATTGAACAATAAATAACATTTTTATAACTATTAAAAGTAAGACTTGTAGAAAACATCCAGGGGTAAGTTTCTTGCTTTTGACTCTTTCAATTTAGTCCAATATTTCTCGCTGAATGTTCCATAGTTCTGTGTTCCGTGTTTTTTATCCAAAGGTGTATGATCTTTCTAGAAGAGAACAAGTGTGGTTATTGTTTATATCAACACTGCTGACAATGTACCACTACAGGACTTGAATAGTTTCTTTGTACGCTTCAGATGCGTTGTATGTAACAATCCATATTCGATTGGTATGTGTTGACTCCAGATATTTCAACACTCTTTATAAAAAGAGAATAGAAATTCTCAAGTTACAAGCCGGTTGGCCTCAAATTGCAAGCCAGAGGAGGTGTTGGGTGAGTTGTATTAGTGCTCGACTATAAATCCACAGACCTAGGTAATGTTCTGGGTCCTAGGTTCAATGATGACCATTAAACTGTTATTGATTGTCATATAAATGCTTCTGGTTCACTAATGCCATATAGGGAAGGAAATCTGCCATCCTTATCTGGTCTAATGTTACTCCAGATCCACAGCAATGTGTTGAATGAATTTAAAAAAAAGTCACCCATTAGGTTGATGCCTTGAAATTTCCCCAGGGCATCCTTTGAAACAAATCTCCTTTCTCAGTAAGTTATAGATGACGGTCAAAGAAGTCTGCAGTGATTTTTTATCATTTTAGTGAAACTATTTATGCATGTACCCATCAGACACATACATCGCCATAAGACAACGATGTAGGCTTATGTAATGGAATAGGCCAGGGTCTGGCCTGCAAGTGAAATAATTATCCTGGGTCACTGCTCCTGGTTGTCTATCCAGCGATTTATTTGAAGTGTGTACGGTGAGGACAGGGGACACACGCACACGTTATTGGTCATTGTTATAGTTATTTAGGTACAGCAGATTTTTAAACAAAATTATCTAGGGATGATTCAGCATATTGTGGAGAAGTGAAAGATGAGCTGTTTCATTTTGGAGACCAAATAACATTTCCTGCTGTAACTTAGCAGACACTTTGGAGAATTGCTATAAATTCTATCCCAGATGGTCGATTCCTTAGTGAAGGGGAAATTGGTAATTGAATCTTACACCAGGTTTATAGCTAGTCATTTTTTTAAAAACAAAAAAAAATTTGTTTTGCTACTATGGTTCTCATCCAAAGATGAAATTAAATCATGTGACGCGAGACAAAATGTATTTTGGATATTGTAATTTGAGATCTGTAGGTTCACTTGTATAACATCATTTAAGGTTATGCCATAAATTAATAGAAGCATTTATCACTGCAAGTGAGTATAGCTATCCCAAATACATGTGTTGTTTGCTAATCAACATAATGAATTATTGTGCATTATTAGTTCTAGATTACTAATTCCCCTTTCCTGTGACACCACAATAAACTTTCCAGTCTGGGTGTGGCATCTGCAGAATGGTCTGTACTGAGTTAGCTAATCTCACCCAAGATGGCAACGAGAGCACTTTGATCAATCTTGATAACCACTAGCCCTAGGATTGGGGAGGGAAAAGAGGAGAAAATTTGATAAGACTATAGAAATTTATGTGACAATATGGAGATTGGTATAGTGGTTCCTGATAACTGTGCTGGTCCTGGCTGTGGAATCACTGGGAGAATATCTCTTTCTGTGACATTTCTGTGTCTTATTCTATTTGAACGTATATTAATTGGAGTACTGTGAGTATAAGTAGATTTACTGTAGTTGGCTTGCTTGTAGTTCTTTGTGTGGTGTTTTGTTATTTTGGAGGGTTGTACTCTTATGCTGTGGCACTCTATTAGTTTGGAGGCTGGAACACCGTTGATGGCCAGGTTCTGGTGGCCTTGCATCAAAGAGTATTGCCAGCACCAATGATGCATGGTGCTCAGGAAGGGATTCCTTGTAAATCCAACAGGAGCAGAATTTCCAACTTTTGGGATTTTGCTGACCTGTAACATGGCCATATTACAAGCACGGGCCCTAATGCCCAAACGGTCTTTGTTATTGTGCTTCGACACTACGCTCACAGTTTGCAGATCTCGGTTGCCATTTTGTAAGTCCAAACAAAATGTTTTTTCTGTTTTGAAACCTGAGACAAATGTTGCATCACCATTGGCCGTTTTTACAGGCGGCAGCACAGAAAAATGCTTTGTTGCTGGTGTCTGTTGGTCAGGATCTGCATTGATAATTTCACACTCTATTTCCTGAGATGAGTTAACTTCAGGCTCGCTCTTGTTGTCTTGGACAAGAAGTTCTTGAGTGCCTTTAGTTGTTTGTCTGTCTGAAACTGTGGAGCTATACAGTTGCAACTTAGTTTGTGAGACAGGAGGTGCTCCCTCTGTAGAGGAGTTGGTATTCCTCTCTGTGAAATTGTACACCATTGTACTGCTGGGTGATTTGGATAAAAGGCTAGACTGATCAATATTTTGGAAGGCTTTCTTTTCTGGGATGGGCACCATTTCTGCACAGAACACACAATGGCTCCCCTTCCTATCATCCTTTCGTGATTTCTTTGACTTCTTAAGAAGAGTGTAGGAGTTATCCCTTCTCCAGCCGTGCATCTATAAGAAAAGGAAACCTTTTTAAAATTACACTAGCTAAAGTGATTAATGACTGGCCTACAGAAAAAGAATATTATATTCTGCATATTTGATATTCATAAACAAGTATGTCTAGTTGTGTAACCATTGTTCCAAGCAACTATAATGAAATTGATGTCAAATTTATCAACATCCTTCTGAAACCAAACACAAGAACAAAAACAAAGTTGCTGGAAAAGCTCAGCAGGTCTGGCAGCATCTGTGGTGGAGAAAACAGAGTTAACGTTTCGGGTCCGGTGACCCTTCCGCAGAACTGATGGTGGCTGGGAAAACGTCAGTTTATATGCAGAAAATAGGGAGGTGGTTGGGGTAGGGAGTAAACGATAGGATAGAGCCCAAAGAGAGAGATAGACAGTTGGACAGACAGAGGAGTTGCTAACGATCTGGCTGGGAGGGTGAATAGTTGTTAATGGGGACTGTTAGTGACCAACAACAGGGGTTGTGTAGTGGCAGGCTATGTGGTAACAGGCCTGGTGTGTGGGGTAGGGGGCTGGGACACGGGAGAGTTTTTAGGCCCTAAAATTATTGAACTCAATATTGAGTCCGGAGGGCTGTAGGGTCCTCAATCGGAAAATGAGGTGTTGTTCCTCCAACTTGCGCTGGGCTTCACTGGAACGCTGTAGTGAGCCGGAGACAGAGATGTTGGCCAGGGAGCAAGGTGGTGCATTGAGGTGGCAGGCAACAGGTAGTTCAGGGTCTTTTTTGCGAGCAGAACGTAGATGTTCTGTGAAGCGGTCGCCAAGTCTACGCTTCGTTTCCCCAATGTAGAGGAGACCACATTGTGAGCAGCGAATGCACTAGACTAGATTCTTGAAAGTGCAGGTGAAGTGTTGCTTCACCTGGGAGGTATGTTTGGGCCCTTGGATACTGGGGTGGGAGGAGGTAAATGCGCGGTGTTGCACCTTCACCGGTTACAGGGGAAGGTGCCCTAGGGCTGTGGGGAGGTGTCGGGGGTTAAGGAAGTATGGATCAGGGTGCCCCAGAGGGAACGGTCCCTGCGGAAGGTGGACTAGGTAGGGGAGGGGAATGTGTGTCTGGAACCAAATTCTGATTAAACCATAGAACTCAATTCTTTCCATATTAACATAACCAAGAGTTTTATGCCTTTATCAATTATGTAGAGTCGTACGGTATGGAAACGGATCCTTCGGCCTAACCAGTCCATGCCAAACCAGTAATCCCAAACTGAACAACTTACACCTAGCTGCTCCTGGCCCATATCCCTAAAAGCCTTTCCTACTTGTACTTATCCATGTGGACAATGTTAATTCATTACCACAGAATAATGTCACATACCAGGGCAAAGACGCCCTGCATTGAGTGTGGGGGCAAGAAAGCTGATATTTTCAGCTTTGTTCTTTGGTCACAAAATTTGAGCTTTAGTGAAAATGTTATGTTATACAACATAAACATGACTCATTTAGCCTACTGCACTTGTGCTCAACCTTTGAAAGAACTACGTAATTGGTACTACTCCTATGTAATTGTACATATAATTGTACACCTATGTAATTGGTTCTTTCCACATTCCCAGTCCCTTTTTTATTCAGTTATGAGACCTGAGCATCACTGGCTGGACGCTGTTTATTGCCCATCCCTAGCTGTCCTTAAACAAATGATGGCTTACTAGGCCATTTCAGAGGGCAGTTGGGAGTTGACCACATTACTTGGGGTCTGGAGTTGCATTTGGCCAGACCAGGCAAGGGCGAAGGATATTAGTGAGGCAGATTGTGATAATCTGCAATGGTTTTTTCGTCATCAATAGGCTCTTAATTTGAGATTTACAATTCTGGTCACCCTGCTATGGGAAAGATGTTAAACTAGAAAGGGTGCAGAAAAATTTACAAGAACGTTGCTGGGTCTGGAGGGTTTAAGTTACAAGGACAGGCTGGGGCTATTTTCCCTGTCGGAGGCTAAGGGGTGACTTTAGAGAGGTTTATAAAATCATGAAGGGCATAGATAAGGTGAATAGCTAATGTCTTTTCCTAGGGTAGGGGAGTCCAAAAGTTGAGGGCATAGGTTTAAGTTTATTGGAGAGATTTAAAAGGGACCAAAGAGGCAACTTTTTGACACAGGGTGGTAGGTGTATGAAATGAACAGTCAGAGGAAGTGGTAGAGGCAGATACAATTACAACATCCAAAATACCTTTGGGAAGTACATGGAAAGGAATGGTTTAGAGGATATGGACCAAACACAGGCAAATGGGACCAGTTAAATTTGGGATACCTGGTCAGCATGGATGAGTTGGATTGGTTTGTTTCTGTGCTGTAAGACCATGTGACTCTATGATAAATTCCACCATCTGCTGTGGCAGTATTCGAACCTGGGGATTTCTGATGAAGGGTTCAGGCCCGAAACGTCAAGTTTTCCTGCTCCTATGATGCTGCTTGACCTGCTGTGTTCATCCAGCCCCATGCTTGTTATCTCGGATTCTCCAGCATCTGCAGTACCTTTTATCTCTGATATAATTTTAACCCCCAGAACATTAGCTGAGTTTCTGGATTAATAATCTAGCGATAATACCGCCAGACCATTACCTCCCCTTCAGGTAACTAATTTCAGATCATAATTTATGTGGAAAAAAAAATCTCATCTCCCCCCTTGGTTCTTTTGCTAATTACCTTAAATGCAGCAGAATGAAAATGCAAGTTTAATGGCTGAGGTGGATAAAGCTTCAATAAAAAATCCATTCAAAAAACAGCCCTAAGATATTACTCTTACTCAGACAGCCATTCATAGCAATCTGTAAAAGTAGGCACTCTTTAAAATTAGTCCTAATTTATCATTTAATTGAGATGTACAAGTTCTTAGCCAATAACTGTCATGAAATAAACAACCCTGTGTAATAATTACTGACAATCATGTCTTCTCTTATTATATAAACATTCTACACTAACTGTGCTATTGCAGCAAAATATGTAGTTGCGTTCAGAATTATGTGAATTTTGAAGAGAGACTGCATCTGTTAGGTCTATATTTCACTGAAGTTTAGAAAAAATGAGGGGAGGGGCTATCTCCTAGGACCCTATAAAATTTATAACAGGATGAGACTGGGTAAATGCAGGATGTTCCTGAAGACTGGGGAGTACAGAACCAGGGGTTACAATCCAAGGAAACAGGGTAGGCTATTTAGGATTGAAATGAGGAAAAGTGCCTTCACCCAGAGTGGTAAGCCTTTGGAATTCGCTGCCATAAAAATCAGTTGAAGCCAAAACACTGAATGTTATCAAGAAGGAAATAGTATTTAGGGCGAAAGGAATCAAAGGGTTTGAAGAAAAAAAGATGTTCTGTAGGGGAGGCAATGGCACTGTGGTATTATTACTGCACAATTCATCCAGAACTCAGCTAATGTTCTGGGGACTTGGATTCAAATTCCATAAAGAATCAGGAATTAAGACTCTAATGATGACTATTGTCAATTGTTGGTAAAGTGAATCTGTTCGCTAATGTCCTTTAGGGAAGGAAATTGCCATTCTTACCACCATTGCTTTTGGTCTAGAGTCACATGTAGGCCAGACCATGTGAGGATGAAGGATATTAGTGAGCAATGGTTTCACAGCCATCAATAGACTCTTAATTCTAGACTTAAAATTCTGGTCACCCTGCTTTAGGAAAGAGGTTGTTAAACTAGGAAGGGAGCAGAAAAAATTTACAAGGATGTTGCTGGGTCTGGGGGTTTACAAGGACAGGCTAGGACTTTTTACCCTGGAGTGTCAGAGGCTGAGGGGTGACCTTACAAAGGTTTATAAAATCATGAAGGGCATAGATAAGGTGAATAGTCAAGGTCTTTTTCCTAGGGTAGGGGAGTCCAAAACTAGAGGGTATAGGTTTAAGTAGCCTCCGTGTGACTCTCACAGCAATGTGGTTGACTCTTAATTGTCCTCTGGGTAATTAGGGATGGGCGATAAATGCTGGTCTAGCCAGAGGTGCCTATATCCCGCGAGTGAACGTTTAAAAAAAAAAAAATGGTGGAGCAGACTTGAATCCCTGAATGGCCTACTCCTCCTTTTTTCCATTTCTAAGTAAAACTGAAATATTTGACACAAGGCTATAAATGCCAATATTTCTTGCTTCCATTATATCAATGGCAACAAACACTTATAATAGCAGGGCACAGTAACTTATGGACTAAGTGCAGGTAATTGGGATTAGTCTAGTTGGTGTTGTTTGGTCAGCAAAGACTGGTGGGCCCAAGGGCCTGTTTCTATATAGTATGACTCTGACTATGACAAACTATTTTCTGCAATATTTGTTAAAGGTTTAGAATGTTTATAATACAGGATGAATACATAGTGAGAATATCACTGGGCTAGTAATCCAGAGGCCCAGGCTAATGTTCTACATATATGGTTTCAAATCTCACCATCTATAAAACTACCACAAACTGTCACTGATATAAAATTCCAACAGGTTTACACGCCCTTACATGTGGCCCCAGATCCATTATAAAGTAACGGATTCTTAACTGCTTTCTGATATGACCAGCAAGCTTAGTACAAGGGCAAATAGGGATGAGCAGCAAATGCTGGCCCATCCAAATTCCAGGAAAGAACAAAATTAAAAATTATGCTCTTAAACCAAACCTCTACAAAACATGCATCGTCAGCATCCCTGTGGTAGACCTATCTATGATATTCTGTTGAACAACAAAGGAATTCTATTTGCGTATGCATTTTAATATCACTAGAGCTATTTTATTTTTATTAAAGCTTGAGGTTTCTAATGTTACCACTGCACCTATAAAGATGACAGAAGTCCCAGAACAGATCCCTGTGGAATAGAACGGGGTATGAAAAAGTCTTGGTGGGTAGGATTAAGGAAAACCCCAAGGCGTTCTATACTTGTGAGGAACAAGAGGATGGCCAGTGTGAGGGTAGGGCCAATCAGGGATAGTGGAGGAAACTTGTACGTGGAGTTGGAGGAGGTAGGGGAGGTCCTTAGTGAATACTTTGCTTCAGTGTTCACCAGTGAGAAGGACCTTGACGTTTTGGGAGGACAGCGTGAAACAGGCTGATATGCTTGAACAGTTTGATATTAGGAAGGAGGATGTGCTAGAAATTTTGAAAAACACGAGGCTGGATAAATCCCTGGGCCAGACGGGACATACCCAAGGTTACTATGGGACGCGAGGGTAGAGAGTGCTGCTCCTTTGGCCATGATCGTTGCATCCTCGCTGTCCACTGTAGTAGTACCAGATGATTGGAGAGTGGCAAATGTTATTCCCTTGTTCAAGAAAGGGAATAGGGATAATCCTGGAGATTACAGACCAGTCAGTCTTCTGTGGTGGGCAAAATATTGGAGAGGATTCCGGGAGATAGTATTTATGATTATTTGGAAAAGCACAGTTTGATTAGAAAGAGTCAGCATAGCTTTGTGAGGGACAGGTCACGCCTCACAAGCCTTACTGAATTCTTTGAGGATGTGAAAAAACACATTGAAGGTAGAGCAGTGATGTGGTGTATATGGATTATAGCAAGGCATTTGATAAGGTTCCCATGGTAGGCTCATTCAGAAAGTAAGGAGGCATGGGATTCGGGGAAATTGGGCTGTCTGGATACAGAATTGGCTGTCCAATAGAAGACAGAGGGTGGTAGTAGATGGAAAGTATTCAGCCTGGAGCTTGGTGACCAGTGGTGTTCTGCAGGGATCTATTCTGGGACCTCTGCTCTTTGTGATCTTTATAAATGACTTGGATGAGGAAGTAGAAGGGTGGGTTAGTAAGTTTGCGGATGATACGAAGATTGGTGGAGTTGTGGACAGTGTGGAGGGCTGTTGTAGGTTGCAACGGGACATTGACAGGATGCAGAGCTGGGCAAACAAGTGGCAGGTGGAATTCAACCCGGAAAAGTGTGAAGTGATTCATTTTGGAAGGTTGAAACTGAATGCAGAATACAGGGTTAATGGCAGGATTCTTGGCAGTGTGGAGGAACTGAGGGATCTTGGGGTCCATGTCCATAGATCCATCAAGATTGCTACCTAAGTTGATAGGGTTGTTAAGAAGGTGTATGGTGTGTTGGCTTTCATTGGCAGAGGGATTGAGCTTAAGAACTGCGAGGTTATGTTGCAGCTCTGAAACCCTGGTTGGACCACACTTGGAATATTGTGTTCAGTTCTGGTTGCCTTATCATAGGAAGGATGTGGAAGCTTTAGAGAGGGTACAGAAGAGATTTACCAGGATGCTGCCTGGACTGGAGGGCAGGTCTTATGAGGAAAGGTTGAGGGAGCTAGGGCTTTTTTAATTGGAGCAAAGAAGGATGAGAGGTGACTTGATAGAAGTGTACAAGATGATGAGAGGTATAGATAGAGTGGACAGCCAGAGACTTTTTCCAGGGCGGAAATGACTATTACGAGGGGGCATAATTCTAAGATGACTGGAGGAAGGTATAGGGAGATGTCAGAGGTAGGTTCTTTACACACAGAGTAGTGAGTGTGTGGAATGCGCTGCTGGCGGTGGTAGTGGAATCAGAGAAATTAAGGACATCTAAGCGACTCTTGGATATGCACATGGAGGAAAATAAAATGTAGGGTATGCAGGGTAGTTTGATCTTAGAGTAGGATAATAGGTCGGTACAACATCGTGGGCCGAAGGGCCTGTACTGTTCTATGTTCCACGTTCACTGTTTCTGAAGCTGAAACATTGCCTTGTGATGTTGATCACATTGGACACTATTTTAAGAAAGCTTGGGAGTCAAAATATTTTTGTAACATCATTTTTACGTGAGTCAGTTCAAAACTGATGATGAACTGGTATTATAGAATGGTACCGCCACCCACTAGACATTACAACAGAATCATTGTCTAAGACTGACAACACTGGAAACGTAATTAAGCTCCTCATATCAGGGATGAAACACAGTTTAAGCGCTCTTGCACTGTGCTCTGAACTAATCCCTGTTACTCCATCAAAAGCATGTTGTATATTCATAAGATGAAATAAATTTATTTGAAATCACAATATTATGATTCTGCTCTTACGTTGGATGATATACATAAAATGTTTCACAGAAAATTTCAAAAGTACATTTCTTTGGTAGTGTTTACAGGGCAAGCATAGATAAAGATATGTAGCTGTGATTTCACTAACAAAACAGGCTCAATGGGCTGAAAGGCCTGTGTTCCTATGTTCTGCTTTGCCGTGAGTTGAACGAAGATGAGAAATTTGAGAAGAGTCGCCGCAATAAGATTTATGTTCTTCAGGCTGACTTGCTGTGAGCAACACCAAGAGGGATTTGAGAGTAGTAATATTTAAAATTCTACTCCTGTGTATGTTTGTGTACTGATATCACACTATTATGAATGCAAAATGAACTTAAAATGCTGTTTTCTCCTAAACCATACCTTGAAAAAAGTGGCATATTTAGTTTTCACAATTCCCTGATCATCTAATCATTAAGTTGAGTGACTCCAGCCTCCGTTTGTTTCAGCTATTGCACTTTGTGACTCCAAAACACTTAAGTCAATAGTTCCATCCCTTTGACAGTCATCACTTTTAATTCCTCCCATTTTGGTGTGATTCCCATTTTGGATTTGGTTCATGTTCATGGATCACACTGAAAATTCAGAACCTGAGTATTATTGCAAAAAGCAGACATGCTTTTCAAGCTTTTCATCAGGACAAATGCAAGAATACAAAATTTCAAAGGGAATAATTCTCATGACATGAGAAAAATATGCTGTTAATTGTCCAATCACCCTCAACAACTTTTCTTTCAATTCCTCCCACTTCCTACAGACAAAGGGGGTGGCCATGGGTACCCGCATGGGCCCAAGCTATGCCTGCCTCTTTGTAGGTTATGTGGAACAATCCCTCTTCTGCACCTACACTGGCCCTAAACCCCACCTCTTCCTCCGTTACATTGATGACTGCATCGGCGCCGCCTCGTGCTCCCACGAGGAGCTCGAACAGTTCATCCAATTCACCAACACTTTCCACCCCAACTTGAAGTTCACCTGGACCATCTCCAACACTTCTCTCTCCTTCCTGGACCTCTCTGTCTCCATCTCGGGCAACCACCTAGAGACAGATGTCCATTTCAAGCCCACTGACTCCCACAGCTACCTGGAATACACCTCCTCCCACCCACCCTCCTGCAAAAATGCCATCCCCTATTCCCAATTCCTTCGCCTCCGCCGCATCTG
>JAHRHZ010000223.1:13562819-13577288 GCA_024137785.1 Ginglymostoma cirratum
TTTCCCTCCCCACCCTTATCTGCCTTCCGGAGGGACCACTCCCTCCGCGACTCCCTTGTCCGCTCCACACTCCCCTCCAGCCCCACCACACCCGGCACTTTTCCTTGTAACCGCAGGAAGTGCTACACCTGCCCCCACACCTCCTCCCTCACCCCAATCCCAGGCCCCAAGAAGACTTTCCACATCAGGCAGAGGTTCACCTGCACATCTGCCAATGTGGTATACTGCATCCGCTGTACCCGTTGTGGCTTCCTCTACATCAGGGAAACCAAGCGGAGGCTTGGGGACCGCTTTGCAGAACACCTGCGCTCAGTTCGCAACAAACAACTGCACCTCCCAGTCGCGAACCATTTCAACTCCCCTTCCCATTCCTCAGATGACATGTCCATCCTTGGCCTCCTACAATGCCACAGTGATGCCACCCAAAGGCTGCAGGAACAGCAAATCATATTCAGCCTGGGAACCCTGCAGCCCAATGGCATCGATGTGGATTTCACAAGCTTCAAAATCTCCCCTCCCCCAACCGCATCCCAAAACCAGCCCAGCTCATCTCCACCTCCCTAACCTGTTTTTCCTCTCACCCCAAGCCACACCCCCATCTCCTATCTACCAACATCATCCCGCCCCCTTGACCTGTCCGTCCTCCCTGGACTGACCTATCTCCTCCCTACCCCCCTACCTACACTCACCTTTACTGGCTCCATCCCCGCCTCTTTGACTTGTCTGCCTCCTCTCCACCTATCCCCTCCTCTATCCATCTTCTATCCGCCTCCCCCTCTCTCCCTATTTATTTCAGAACCCTCTTCCCCTCCCCCATTTCTGATGAAGGGTTTAGGCCCGAAACGTCAAGTTTTCCTGCTCCTATGATGCTGCTTGACCTGCTGTGTTCATCCAGCCCCATGCTTGCTGTTAATTGTTGTTCCCTTTGAAATTTGGTATTCTTGCACCTGCCCTGATAGGTACAAGATGAAAAGCTTCAACAACCTGTCTCTTTTTCTCTCAGTAACACATTAAAAGTTGGTGCACCTTTACGATCAGATACATGGAAATTATAACACCATTGTAAGGCTGTTGTGCTTCAGTTGGAACAGTGCCTTGGTTAAATGCCATTGGGGTATTGAGCTTAGTATTTCAGACACCCCCTTCAGGAATGATATTATGGCCTTGAGGGAGTACAGCAAATCTTTATTGTAGTAATACAAAAACAAAATAATCAGAACTTGAAATATAGAGAATGTCAGAAAGCGAATTAGAGTTTCAGGTAGAAAAACATATTAATCAATATTAATATTTCAGTTTGATAAACTTTCTTTCTCTACAGAATGCTATTTTATCAAAAGTTAAACTAAGAGGTCACATTCTGATGACAGGTTGTATAAGTATGGTCTGTATTCCCTGAAAGATTGAGGAGTGATTTAAGTGACGTGTTTGAAATGATTGTTTTTAAAAACTTTTTAAACAACTCGGGTAATCCAGGTTGAGGGAACATCACAAAATTACAGCTGAACTGTTCAGGAGTAAAATCAGAAAGCATCTGATGTCCTTTAGGGAAGGAAACTGCCATCCTTACCTGGCCTGATCTATATGTGACTCCAGACCCACAGCCATGTGGTTGACTCTGAACTGCCCTCTGGGCAATAAATGCTGCCTAGCCAGAGACGCCCTCACCCTATTAATGAATAAAGAAATTTTTATGCTCAAAGATAGTGAAAATCTGAACCTCTGTTATCTGTGGAAGGCTGTGGATTGTGCGTCAAAATGAATTATCAAGATTGATATCGAATGTGTTTTGTTACTTCTGGATAAAGGCATATAGAGAAAGAGTGAATAAACAAAGATATGCAGATCAGACATGATCAGGCCTGAAGGAGCTGGCCGCCACCTGTTGGGTCTAGAGAACTATGTCTTTCAATTTCAGAAGACTACTGTTTCTGCAGGTCTGACCAAAGTATTTACAGTCTTTCAAGACTAGACGCTCCCTGTGTGTGTAATTATATGATTTAAAGAGTTTAGGGAGCATCCAGAGGCATGTGTGTAAGTTAATACATTACCAATGTAACTTAGATGTCATGAGTCCCTTTGCAAAGGGTCATCAGTCTTTGGAATAATTTAGCAGGTCCATTGCAGGTATTTAAAAGGGAGCTGGATGTCTTCTAGGCAATGACCGATATCACTGTGTAAGAAGGTAGGTAAGATGTGGTATCATTGGCAACTTCTTAGTTACCTGTCTACTAGAACTTGTTCTGATTGCTAGATAGGAATTTCTCAATTTCTGTTAAACCATGAATTGAACTCTAGCTTTTAAATTTTTTTTATGCTTTTGTCTGGAGCTAACATAGCTAATTGAGGAGTATTAGTGTCTCATTCTCCAGTTAAAATACAAATGTGACAGATCAGATTGTCTTTGTCTTTGTCTTTTTCTTTACCTTTTATATTCGTGTGCATGCAGATTAGGCTCAGCTATATATTGAAACCAAGATGATGTTGGAACACCAGCGGTTGGATAATGAGTGTTTAATGTGGATCATTCACCACTAAGAAGCTAGATACGTCCAGCATGAAATCAGGCCCTTTTAATGTTGCCAGAGCTACAGCTGATAACAGCCTTTCCCCTCAGGGTATGGCAGTAATGTAATTACACTGATATTCTAGATTGACTGCAATGTGGTTGTCTCCTAACTACCCTCTGAAATAGTGTATCATGCTACTCAGTCCAAGGGCAAATAAGGATGAACACAAGTGCTCGTCTTGCCAGTGACATCCACATCCCATGAAATAGGTTTAAAAACTGGCAAAATAAGTGATGTTGGGCCATCAAAGGATCAAAACCTGAGCAATTGGGGAACTGAGACAGACTGGATTACTTGGCAGTCTGTACAGAATTGATGGGTGCCTCCTGTTCTGTAATAACTTTATGATCCTTTTTAGAGATGTAACAATAGTCTGATTTATTACTCTAAATTCAGTGTTTTGTGGGGTGGTGGTGGGAGTGGGTACATATATGGATGAGAAGCTAAAAAATTTCAAAGAAATTCAGGCTGAACCAGGCTTGATTCAGAGGGTGCAGCTATGAATAATTGAAGACAATAAGTTATAACAGCAGAAGTACATTATTTGGGACCGTCAAGTCTGCTCCGCCATTCAATGAAATCATGGCTGATCCGAAAATCTGCAACTCCACTTTCCTGAGTTTTACCTATAAACCTAGATTCCCCTGCTGATGAAAAATCTATCCTTCTCATCCTTAAATATATTCAATAATCCACCCTCAACAGCTGCCTACAGTAAAGAATTCTGTAGATTGATTATTGCCTGAGGGGAAAAATAATTGTCCATCTTTGTTTTAAATGGGCAACCCCTTACTCTGAGATTATGCCTCTGGTCCTAAATTCTTCAACAAAGACAAACAACTTTTGTTTCTGCCCTGTTAAGTCCCCTAAGAATGCTGTATGCTTCATTAATGTCACCCCTCATTCTTCTCAACTCTCATGGGCCCAAACCCAACCTATTCAAACTCTACTTACAGGGAACTCCCTCCTTTCCTGGAATCCAACAAGTTTACCTTTCTTGACTGCCTTCAAAACCAGTATATCTTTCCTTGGATAAGGGGAGCAAAAATCTTCACAGTATTCCAAAGTGTGATCTGACTACTGCCTTATATGATTTTGGGAAGACCTACCCCTCTCTTATGCTCCATTCCTTTTGAAATAAAGATCAATATTCCATTTGTCTTTCCTATTACCCACTGAGAATAGAGTTGTACAGTCATACAGCATGGAAACAGACCCTTTTGGTCCAATTTGTCTGTGATGACCAGACAAAACCAATCCGACCTAGTTTCATTTGAGTGCATTTGGCCCATATCCCTCTAAACTCTTCCTATTCATGTACCCACCCATATGACTTTTGAACAGTGTAATTACACCCACCTCCACCTTTTTCTGGCACCTCATTCCATGCATGAATCTCCCATTGCATGAAAAAGTTACCCCTTAGGTCCTTTTTAAATCTTCTTCCCCTCACCTTAAACCTATGTCCTCCAGTTTTGGACTCCCCCACCCTAGGAAAAAGATCTTGGCTGTTCACCCTATCAGTGCCTCTCATGATTATATAAACCTTTATAAGGTCGTTCCTCAGCTTCTGACACTCCAGGAAAAAAGCACCCCAGCCTATTCAGCCTTTCCCTATAATTCAAACTCTCCAGTACTGGCAACATTCTTAAATCTTTTTTGCACCCTCTCAAGTTAAACAACATCCTTCCTATAGAAGGGAGGCCAGAATTGTACATAGTAGTCTAAAAGTGGCCTCAACAATGTCCTGTTCAGCTGCAACATGACGTCCCAACTCCCATATTCAATGTTTTGACCAATGAAGGCAAGCATACCAAATGCCATCTTCACCACCCTGTCTACCCCTGACTCCACTTTCAAGGAACTACGCACCTGCCCCCTGTCTTTTTATTCTGCAACACTCCCCAGGGTCCTACTGTTAAATGTATAAGTCCTGTCCTAGTTTGCCTTACCAAAATGCAACACCTCACACTTATCTAAATTAAACTCTATCTGCCACTCTTCAGCCATTGGCCCACCTGATCAAGGACCTGTTGTACTTTGAGATAATCTTCTTCACTAGCCACTGCACCATCTATTTTGGTGTTCTCTGCAAACTTACTAACTACATCTCCTATATTCTCATTCAAATCATTTATATAAATGACTAAAAGCAGCAGACCGAGCACCGTTCCTTGTGACACACTGCTGGTCACAGGCCTTCAGTCCAAAAATCAACCCCCTACCACTATCCTTTGTCTCCTACCTTGGACTTGCCCGTTAGCTTTTTGTGACTCATGCGTAAGGACCCCAGATCCCTCTGTGCCGCAGCTTTTTGCAGTCTTTCCCTATTTAAATAATATTCATTTCTTCTATTCCTCTTGCCAAAATGCATAATCTCTCATTTTGCCACATTACATTCCATCTGCCAAGTTTTTGCCCATTCATGTAACTTATCATAGAGTCATAGAGCTGTACAGCATGGAGACAGACCCCTTCAGTCCAAATCGTCCATGCTGACCAGATATCCTAAATTAATCTAGTCCCAGTTGTCATCTTTTGGCCCATATCCATCTAAATCTTTCCTATTAATATACCCATCCAGATGTCTTTTAAATGTTGTAACTATACTAAGCGTCATCACTTCCTCTGGCAGCTCATTCCATACATGCACCACCCTCTGCATGAAAAAGTTGCCCCATAGGTCCCTTTTAAGTCTTCCCCTCTCACATTAGCCCTACGATGTCTGGTTTTGGACCCCACCCCCAGCCCTCATCATTCACACTATTTGTCTTCCCACCTATATTTGTGTAATCTGCAAACTTAGCAATTGTGCGTTCACTTCCGTCATTCAATCACTAATGTATATTCTAAATGATTGCCGCCCTGTAACTGATTCCTGTGGCACTTCACTAGTTACAAGTTGGCATTCTGAAAATGCCCCATGACCCCAAACACACTTTTCTGTTAGTTAATCAATATGCTACTATACTACCTCCAATCCATGAGTTCTTATAAATAGCCTTATATGTGGTCCATTAACGAATGCTTTTCGGAAATCCAAATAGATTACAGCAATTGCTTTTTACTGAGTAGCACCGGAATGTAAGGACGTAAGAAACAGGCAAGAGTAAGCCATTCAACCCTTTGAGCCATCTCCATCATTTAATGAGATTGTGGCTGATCGTCTACTTCAAAATCATTTTCCTGCACCTGTAGCCCTTTGTTTTTAACATTGAAATCTATTGATCTCAGACTTGAAAATATGCAATGACTGAGCCTCTACAGTAGATTTCCACTAATTCACTTTGAGTGACTATATTCCTCATTGTGGTTCTAAACATCCTGCCTCTTATTTACCACAAGGATCTGTTCTGGGTCCTCTTCTATTTGTGATTTTTGTAAATGATTTGGATGAAGGAGTGGAAGGGCGGATTAGTAAGTTTGTGGACGATACAAATATGGGTCACGTTGTGGACAGTGCGGAGGGCTGTTCTCGGTTACAAAGGGACATTGATAGAATGCAGAGCTGGGCTGAGAAGTGGCAGATGGAGTTTAACCCTGAAAAGTGTGAGGTGATTCATTTTGGAAGGACAAACTGGAAAGCAGAATACAGGGTTAACGGAAAGATTCTTGGCAGTGTGGAGGAGCAGAGGGATCTTGGGGTTCATGTTCATAGTTCCCTGAGAGCTGCCACCCAGGTAGATAGAGTTGTTAAGAAGGCGTATGGTGTGTTAGCTTTCATTAACAGAGGGACTGAGTTCAAGAGCCGTGAAGTTATGCTCCAGCTATACAAAAGCCTGGTTCGGCCACATCGGGAGTACTGTGTCCAGTTCTGGTCACCTCATTACAGGAAAGATGAGGAAGCGCTAGAAAAGGTGCAGAGGAGCTTTACCAGGATGCTGCCTGGAATGGATGAAAGGTCTTACGAGGAAAGGTTGAGAGAGCTTGGGCTTTTCTCTTTAGAACAACGAAGGATGAGAGGTGACTTGATAGGGGTGTACAAAATGATCAGAGGTACAGATAGAGTGGACAGCCAGAGATTTTTTCCTAGGGTGGAGGTAGCTTTTACAAGGGGACATACCTTTAAAGTGAAAGGAGGTAGATATCGGGGAGACGTCAGAGGTAGGTTCTCTACTCAGTGTGGTCGGGGCGTCGAATGCATTGCCAGAGAGGGTAATGGAGTCGGCCTCATTAGGGGCATTTAAGCGGCTATTAGATAGGCCTATGGACGATAGTATAAGGTAGCAGTGGAGGTTAGATAGACCTTAGGTTTAGGGTAAAAGTTTGGCACAACATCGTGGGCCGAAGGGCTGTACTGTGCTGTATTGTTCTATGTTCTATGTTATTTTGAGTTAGTAATACTGAGAATGGTGAGCTTGAAATGAATTTGATAACTTATCTGGGACAACAGCTACCTAAGTTCTGTAATTATCAAGTCTTTCTTAGGCAGAACAAAGTTTAATCACTGCCACCAATGTGGCCAATGATTCAATGTTAACCTATCAGAGTTTAGCAAAAGTTAATTGATGTTCAAATGTACTACAGTTTACAAGACAAGCATTATGGTGCTCAATGCAACATGGTGATTTACAACAGGCCTGATGATCAGCTGGTCTTCTCCTGCCATCGTGTATACTTGATTGCATGAAGGACTGAAAATTAAAGGGTCCAAAGACTTCCAGTGCCTGTGAAACAGCAGCCCAAGATCAGTTATTGTTTTCTACTTCCTATATTAAGTAATGAGAACTAACAGTAGGTAATGTGGTCCCTTGAGGTTGTATGCTATTCAATATGATCATGGTTGAACTTCCACATCAACTTCCACTTCTCACCCTCTCTCTTCATTACCCAAGAAACGATTGATCCTATCCTTGAACATGCAGATTGACTGAGTATCCACAATCTCCTCTGATAAAGGATCCCAAACATTCACAAGCTTTCCTCGTCTCACTCCTGAATAATTGGCCCCTTATCTTGAGCCAGTGCTTGCTGTTCTACAAGTTCCAATCAGGTGAAACCATCACTCAGCATCTATCATATTAAAAAATTAATACTCTTAAATGAAATTACATCTTATTTTTCTGTTATGATTTCAACTGATGTTATTACTGGACAAGTCAGATCCGACACTGAAATCTGACTTGTCAGACCATACATTGTTTGGTTTTAATGAGGTGGTCTTTCACTGAAACACAAGTACACAATGTTGCAGGTTTGGTTTTAACAACAGAGCAGAAATTTATTATACAAAAAAAGGACAAAATTGAGTAAACCAAACTATTTACACACAACACAAATTTAAAGATTTCAAAACACACTCTGGAATACATTCCAGTTAATCCTAAAGAGCTCCTTTATAGCACTTGCACAAGAGTTCCGAAGAATCTTGGGACTCAAAACATTAACTCTGTTTCTTTCTCCACAGATGTTGCTAGACCTGCTGTGTTTCTCCAGCCCTTTGTTTTTATTTCGGGAAGAATTTCCTTCTCTTTCAAATCTAAAAGGTGGCTTTAATTCCTTGCCTTTAAAATCTAATAGCCTTTTCCTGGAGCCTTCATACAACTGAATTTAGACTTTCACAGCTTCAAAATACCTCTCAGGGTTTTGAGCAAAAACCTCTGGTCTGTAACATTCAAACATAACTCCTTATACTGAGTAAAATCTTTAACAGTTCTGAAACTACCTCCCTTTCTCAGAGTGAGTGTGTGACTCACTGATGGTTGAAGCTGGATGTGTAAAACAAAGACATTTGCAAATTTCCCCAAACTGAAACTAAAAGGCTTTTTTTTAAATCCAAGCTATGGATGTTTCCCTTATGTCCAAAGAAAATTTCAGAATCTTCAACCTGAAGGTCGGAAGTCTACGAAAGTACAGGGGGAGGCAATGGCCTAGCGCTATTATTGCTGGACTGTTAATCCAGAGACCAGATAGCGTTCCAGGGACCGGGGTTTAAATCCTGCCACGGCAGATGGTGGAATTTGATTTCAATAAATATGTGGAATTAAGAATCTAATGATGACCATGAATCTGTTGCCGATTGTTGGAAAGGCCCAAAACGTCAGCCTTCCTGCTCCTCTGATGCTGCTTGGCCTGCTGTGTTCACCCAGCTCTACACCTTGTTATCTCCGATTCTCCAGCATCTGCAGTTCCTATTATCTCTGGTTCACTACAGCCCTTTAGGGAAGGAAACTGCCATCCTTACCTGGTCTGGTCTACATGTGACTCCAGAACCACAGCAATGTGGTTGACTCTGAACTGCCCTCTGGCAATTAGGGATGGGCAATAAATGCTGCCTAGCCAGCGATGCCCTCATCCCGTGAATGAATAAAGAAAAAAAAATTAATATACTACGCTGTTTACTTTATTCTCTAGTAAACTCTCCTAATCTAAACAAATTCCTGATAGCCTTCTCGGGCAATCTCCCTCAGATTTTTGTTTTGAAAAGAAATTAATCATTCAACTCTTTTGGGGACATAGAAATTCACATGCCATCTGTTCAAAATTCAGAAATACAAAATAAGTGATATGAATACATATATAAATTAGTGTACATTTATGTCACCAACCTTGCATCATACTTCAAAACTCTGAAGTACACAGGCCCAATTTACTCAATCTCATATTCATGCAAAACGTCCCATAAAAATTAAGTATGGTATATCGAAGGAAGTCAGGACTAATGTTAACACTTTCTCAATTAAAACATAATCTACCCAGTCAAACTAAACAGAAAATGCTGAAACAATAGGTTCAACCACTTACCGCATCATCCCATCCGTTACTAACAATGATTTGATCCATTTGCTTTCGGTCGTCATCATAAGTCTCCTCACTGAGTCTGATGAGAACATCTATGATTTTCCTTTCAGACTCCCAGGAATGTATAAAATGGGTAGGACTTCTTGCCATTTTATTGTCTGTATGGGGAGAATCAGAAAATGGTATTTTTTCGCACTCAATCATGTCTTCATCCTGAGACTCCATTTTCTATGTAAGGTTTTTGTTAGACTGTTTACCTGTCAAATGAAGTGAAGCACGCAGTTAATCCCTTACTACATTCAAGTTAAAGCAAAATCATTAAATATTAAATAAGACGTTGTACTTACTATTTAATGACATTACTTCACATACGATTGATATTGTTTTCTCTGTGTAAAAGACGATGCCTTCTCAAAATGGCAAACCGTTCTGTTTGCAATCATACAGAATGCTATGATGTAAACCACAAAGTTGTCCCACATCCATCAAAGAGGCAAATGGTTTCAAAACTAAATAGATACAAATATACTCTTTATAAGTTCTGCCTGGCTAAATAATACATTATGCATGATATAGTATATTATGCTGTCTAGATATAACAATATATCATTTGACTTAGCATTGATACTGCCACAGGATATCTGCTGATCCATTTGTATAACAATTACTGGATGAAAAAAGAAGCGACATTATTCACTTTGGGGGAACGTATGCAGAATATTTCTTGAATGTTAAGATGTTGGAAAGTATAGACATAAAGAGGAACCTAGGTGTCCTTGTTGATAAATCATTGAGGCTAAGATGGAGGTACAGCCAGTTCGGAAGTCTAATGGAATTTTAGCCTTTATTGCAACAGGATTTGAGTACAGGAGTAGCGAAGTCTTGCATCAACTGTAAAGGAGCCTGGTTAACCCCTACCTGGAACACTATGTATAGTTTTGGTCTCCTTTTCTTAGGAAAGATGTTGTTGCCATTGAGTGACAGCAACAAAGATTCATCAGATTTGTTCCCAAGATGGCAAGACTGTCCTACGAAGAAAGATTGAACAAACTGGGTCTGTTTTCACTCGAGTTTTGAAGAATGAGAGGTGATCTCATTGAAGTCTACAAAATGCTTAAAAGGGTGTACGCAGCAGGTAAGATGCTTCCCCTAATTGAGGAACCTAGAACCGGGGACACAATTTAAAATTAAAGAGATACCACTTAGGTCTGAGATGATAAATATTGTTACTCAGAGGGTTGTGCACTTCTGGAGTACTCCCCACATAGGGCTGTGAGATTGATAGGTTTCTGATTACCAGTGTTGTATAGGATTTTGAGGATGGGTTAGGTAAAAAGCATTGCAATGATGAAACAGCCTTTTGAGGATGGGTTAGGTAAAAAGCATTGCAATGATGAAACAGCCTTTTGAGGATGGAGTGGGTAAAAGGCATTGCAGTGATGGAACAGCCATGATCGACAGGCTGAATGGCCGACTCCTGTTCCTATGCTCCTAAAGGTCAAGATCTGTCTAGTTCTCTCTACATATGAGCATATGGAGGAATGAGGGAGGAGAGTGAGAAAGAGGAAGAAAATAAGAGAACAATTATAGATGACTGTCTATTGTGATCATTGACTTCCAAATGAGTTAAGTTGTTCAACCAATCAAATATTACAGTAAGTGGAGGTAAATCATTGAAGGTACAGTGGACCATGTTGAAGACAACAGACAGACAGAGGAGGGATGCCACACCATAGATACAGATAACATCATCTGTGACATGGATTATGGCCATTTGGTGGCACAGTACCTGATCACAGAGATCAAATGAGGACTTTAAAGGAAGATGGATACTGAATTAAGAAGAATTTTAGAGATGAGGAAGAAGCTTGCAAGAGCAGTGTAATTTGAGCAGATCATCTCCCCATGATGTTCATTCGCATTACTATCACTAAATTGCCCCAAGTATCATTCTCGGGGTTATCACTGACCAGAAACTCAACTGGACCAACTTTTTAAATATTGTGGCTACAAGAGCAGGTCTGAGACTAAGAATTCTGCAGCGAGTAACTCATCTGTCTCTTCAATGCCTGACCACCATGTGTAAGGAATACAATGGAATAAATCCACTCGCATCAATGGATGAAGCTCCATCAGTAGTCAAGAAGCTTGACAACACCATCCAAGACAAAGTAGCCTACGTGTTATGTATGCCATCTTTAACAGTCATGCCTTTCACCACCAATGCACAATGGCAGCAGTACATACCATCTACAAGACGCATGTAACTAACCTGATCTTTATGGACTTCAGTAAGGTATTCAACAAGGTTCCTCGTGGAATACAGGGAGAACTAGCCATTTGGATACAGAACTGGCTCGAAGGTAGAAGACAGAGAGTGGTGGTGGAGGGTTGGTTTTCAGACCGAAGGCCTGTGACCAGCGGTATGCCAGAAGGATCGACGCTGGGTCCACTTCATTTTGTCATTTATATAAATGATTTAGATAGGAGATATGGTTAGTAAGTTTGCAGATGACCCCAAAATTGGATGTGTAATGGACAGCAAAGAAGGTTACCTCAAAGTACAACAGGACCTTGATCAGTGAGTCAATGGGCCGAGGAGTGGCAGATAGAGTTTAATTTAGATAAATGTGAGGTGCTGCATTTTGGAAAGGCAAATTGGGGCAGGCCGTATACACTTAACGGTAAGGTCCTGGGAAGTGTTGCTGAACAAAGAGACCCTGGAGTGCAGGTTCATAGGTCCTTGAAAGTGGAGTCCCAGGTCGACAGGATAGTGAAGATGGCATTTAGTACATTTGCCTTTATGGGTCAATGTATTGAGCACATGAGTTGGGAGGTCATGTTGCAGCTCTGGACATGTGTTAGGCCACTTTTGGAATACGATGTGCAATTCTGGTCTCCCTGCTAAAGGAAGGATGTTACGAAACCTGAAGAAGTTTACAAGAATGTTGCCAGGGTTGCAGGGTTTGAGATATAGGGAGACGCTGAATAGGCTGGGGCTATTTTCTCTGGTCCATTGGAGGGGTGACCTTATAGAGATTTATAAAATCATGAGGGTCATGGATAGAGTGAATAGCCAAGATCTTTTCCTCGGGCTAGCGGACTTCAAAACTAGAGGGCATAGGTTTAAGTTGAGAGGGGAAAGATTTAAAAGGAACCTAAGGGGCAACTTTTTCACGCAGAGAGTGGTGCATGTTTGGAATGAGCTGTCACAGGAATTCTTGGAGGCTGGTACAATTACAATATTTAAAAGACATCTGGATGAGTATATGAATGGGAAGGATTTAGAAGTATTTGTGCTAAATTCTGGCAAATGGGACTAGATTAATTTAGGACCTGGTAGGCACGGACAAGTTGACTGAAGAATCTGTTTCCATGCTGTACAGCTCTATGACTCTATAACCCAAGCTGTACGAATAACATCTTCCAAACGCGCAATCTCCACCACCAAGAAAGACAAGAACAGCAGATATATGGTGTCACCACCACCTGGAAATTCTCCTCCCTGCCACACACCATAGTGATTTGACTATCACTGCTCTTGCTGTCATTGGGTCAAAATCCTGGAAGCCCTTCCCTACTAGCATTGTGGGTGTACTTGTACCACATGGACTGCAGCAGTTCAAAAGGGCAGCTCACCGCCTCTTCAAAAGGGCAGTTAGGGTTGGGCAATTATTGCTGGCCTAGGCAGCAATAATTGCCCAAAACAAAATTTAAGAAAAACACGGGGTATGCTGGAAATCTGAGATAAAAGTCCTGGCAAAGAGTCCTATCAGACTTGAAACATTAATTCTGTCTCTCTCTCAACAGATGCTGCCAGGTCTAGTGAGTTTCTCCAGAACATTCTGATTTTACCTCTTGTATGCTCACTAAGGGTCATTAACATCTCACCACTGTTTCCTTATTTTTGCCCACTGTGGCTGAAATATGTCACCTCTAACAACAGTGAAAGTTCTTGGAGGACTTGGAGCTTCACAAGTGTTCATAGTGTACAACACTTGGTATAAATTAAAGCAAGGCTTTAAAAGATCACATGTCAACCTGGGGTGGTGTCCATTGTGTGTTTGTATTAGATATTAAAAGTATGTGTGTGTGTACGAAGAAGTTAACAAAGCACTGCAGATGCTGAAGATCGCAAAAACATAAACTGCTGGAGAAACTCAGCAGGTGTGACAGCATCTTTGGAGAGAAAACTGTTAAGGTTTCAAGTCCAGTATGGCCCTTCATGGCAGCTAGGAAAAAGTGGTATTTATGGTGATGGCAGGATTGGAGTGTGAGGGAGAGGTATGAGTGGATAGATGGAGACAGATCTCAGAGAGAAAAACGTGTAGGGAGACAAATAGATTTTTAATAGGAAGAGTCGACAACTAGTCTCTGATACAGTGATGTCAGTAATATGGGTTAAATTCCCACATTGGCTGAGGTTACCATGAATGCCTCCGCTTACCTGGGGTCTAGTGACCCTCAGGTTAAACCACCACTTTTCATCCGGAAGCTTCTGCTCTGAGGGCATGAGTTCAAATCCCACACTCCAATTGTTAATTGGGAACAAAAACAAAGTTGCTGGAAAAGCCCAGCAGGTCTGGCAGCATCTGTGAAGGAGAAAACAGAGTTAACGTTTCGGGTCCAGTGATCCTGCCTCAGAACCCAGTTCTTAATTGGTGGGATTTAAATTCAATGAACAAACTCTGGAATTGAAATCATTGTTGTGAGAAAAGCTACCTGATTTACTTTAGGAAGCCTTTAGGATTTCATAAGAACAGAAATGTGTTTGATTTTAGGAAGGGTTTTAGTTCAAGGACGATTAGGGATGCAAAAGGAAAGTACTGGCTGGAATGTTTGCCAGAAAGAATAAAACAGCCATCTCTCTCCATTGAGAGCAGCTTTGTAGTGTAGTAAGACTATGCCCACATTAGTTTTTACCTTTTTGCTGATGAGGGGAAGGAGAGGTGATAAGACAGGGGTGATGGACTAAGTGAAAGTGTTAAAACCTGACAGAACCTTGTGGGCCAAAAACAGAAATTTGCTGGAGAAACTCAGCAGGTCTGGCAGTGCCTGTGGCCAGAAAATACAGTTAAAGGTATAATCCTTCTTCAGAACTGTTGGGGTTGCAACCGTCATGGAAAGGAAGGGTAAGGAGATAACAAGCATGGGGCTG
>JAHRHZ010000223.1:13577688-13587896 GCA_024137785.1 Ginglymostoma cirratum
ATGCTTGTTATCTCGGATTCTCCAGCATCTGTAGTACCTTTTATCTCTGATACAATTTTAACCCCACTGCGAAGCCTCTTCTAAGGATGCCTACCCTGAAGAAGTTACCCTCCTCCCTCCGGACAAACCTCAGGGAATCTCTCTCCCACTGCAACTCTCTCATAATCTCCTCGGCCTTGAAACATTTTCTGATGAAGGGTTTAGGCCCGAAACGTCAAGTTTTCCTGCTCCTATGATGCTGCTTGACCTGCTGTGTTCATCCAGCCCCATACTTGTTATCAAGGGTAAGGAGATTGCGGCTCAAAGTGAAGATGCACAAAGCTCTGATATTCCGTGCCCCACAGTGAGCCTTACTTGCCTGTTCAGTTCATGCATTGTTCCACCCACATGCTTCAGTCATGAACGGTCACTGTTTCGGAAACAGAGCGTGGATGGTGGTGCTGAGGCTGGCAGCGAGCTCATTGCATGGTATTCCCTCAAAGACAGAGATTGAAGGGACCATCAAGAAGCTTGGTAGGGGGGCATGTGGGCGGGGTGAGAGCGGTTACCATGACAGCCACTGTGCTGCCGGCCGCCGACGCAGTCCGGATGTGACGACCCGCGCGGCTGCGCACTCCTTTGTAAACGACCGGAAGTGACGGCACGGATCAGCCGGTGGCGCACGATTCGAGAAGGTTCGAGGCGGATTAGGCCTCAGGCTCGAGAGGCCGTGGAGATCGAGGAGGAGTGGCAGCCGTCCCAAAGGAGAGGCGCTGGACGCGGGACGGCAGTTTCCACCTCCCCTCCAAAGAGAAAGAGATGTTCCGGCCGAATTTCCGACCGTCCCGGGCGGGGTTCCGCAGCCCGCCGCCAGGCCCGGGCCCAGGCCCGTTCCCGGTGACGGGACAGTCCGGAGGAGGCAGCAGCATGTACTCCTGGGGTAGCTCGGCCACCCCGCCCTACGGAGGCTGGCAACCCCCCCGGGGTGTCTATAATAAATCCCCGCAGCAGCAAGGCCCGGGCACGGGGTCTTTCCAACACCGTTACCAGAGCCCGTCTCCCGGACAGCAGCAGCAGCAGCAACAGGGTTTCAGCGGCGGCGGAAGCAGCCCCCGGCACCGGGGCCGATACTCCTCTCCCCCTTACCTTCACCATTCGCAGCAGCACACGCTGTCTCCGGGGCCTCAGACACACTCCCCTAGCCCGCACCACCGCAAATACCAGGCTTCGCCCAGGACGTCCACCCCATTCAGCGGCGGGGGCAGGTCCCCGGCGCCGGTGGAACAGTACTACAAACCTTCCATGCTGCAGGACCCTTGGGCTGACCTGGAGCCAGTCCTTGTCTCTGACATTCACCAGCAGTACAGCAACCTGCAGACCCCCAGCACTGGCAGAGGACGGAGATATTTCACTTAGCAGCAAAAAGACTCAACATTAACCATCCTTTTCTCGTGTGTGTGTGTGTATGTCTGTCTGTGTATCTACCAAAGGTAGAGTAACTCCCTCAACCGGCCAACATGGATCGAGAGCTATTCTGGTTCCCACTAGCATTGCATTCCACAGACAAATTTTTTTTTAAAAAAAGACAGGATTTTGATTACAATTTTTTTGCAGAATCAACTTTTTAAAAATAAGTCCTATTTTTTTACCCAGGCACCTTTTTTTTTTCCTTTTTTGGCAACACCAGTGTCTCGTTGGATGTTACCCGGAGAGTATTAACTACTTCAGAATTGGGAAGTGCCTGCTCAGAAGAACTGTTGAAATGTTCTTTAAAATCACCAGCTAGTGAACAATGACTAATTATTTTACAGGTGTCCGCCACTCCTATGCATTAATGAACAGGTTAGATAGCATGTGATCTGATTTTTACTAAACCATTGAATTGGTCATTTTTAAAAATTTTTGTCAACTTTTTTAATTGAAGATTGAAATGTCAATGTTTAATTTTGTATAATCCATGTTTCTAGCATATATGCGTGTGAATGTTAGGATAAACAAAAATGATTCAGGTCTGGTTCAATAATGTTATGGCAATCCTTGGGCTATGTGCAGCAAAGGTGCGAGGTGTGCTGCTGTTCCTTCAGTTTTCAGTATTTTTATTTTCAACTTTTTTTTCAAGAGAGTCAAAGAACAATTTGAGGAAATGTCAAATCAATTTGCAAACATAAGTTGTGGGCATTGTGGGAGTATAATGGATTGTTCTGTGATTACTGCATATTGTTATATTTGGTGGCACATAAACCTACCAGTATATATAAGAGAATTTTATTGTAGGGTGGATGGAAAGACAGATTTCTCAGTGGCTGATAGCTCGAATTGTTTCTTACCTTGGTATTTATCATAAAAATAAAGTTTTCCTGATTTTTTTTTTAAAATCTTGGGATTATGGAAAAGTGCTGTTTGTTGTTTTCTTAAGCACTCATTTGAGAGTGAAAATGTGTATACTTTTAGTTCTGCTTGCAATCAGTCACAATTTTATCAAATACCTTCCTAAATCTTGGAGAGATAGATGTGCTAACTTGTATTGTGCTTCCATTCTGTCGGTGCTGAAAGTTGTATGTACCTGGCCATACTTCTGTAAAACTAAGACGTTGAGTTTTGCCAGATTGGGTTCCACAGCTAAGATCAGTGGTTCTTTCACCTGAGTTGCGTATATGCATTTTCTGACAGGGTTGGGTGGTGACAGTGGCAACATAAACACGATTGACCTCCAGGACCAGAGCATTTGTGCAAATAGCCCCTGCACTGGGCGTGTGGTTAAGGATAGAATAAAACTTCAGATTGTGACCTTTTGTGGCTTGTTTTAACATTAAGTAGGACGTAGACTGACAATATATACATTTTCTTTGCCTTTACCTGGTTTACATGTTGTACACTGAAGAACACTTCTGCCCTAAATTGGGGGGATAATGAAGTACGTATATAGAAATAAAAGCTTATTTTGATTATGCAGGTAGTCTTGCCAGTGCCAGAATGTATCAGCACAGTAATGTTCATGACCTCTTGGGATGTACGCTGTTTTAATGTGGTTCAAATTTCAGTCTTACGGCGCAATTACGTTAATACGTCCAAAACTTATATGGTAATATTCCTATCCTGATCAAACAGTACATCCTGTGACTTGCAGGAACTCTGATAATTTGCAAAAACAATGTGATAGCTGCATGTTTCTTGTCTTATTGTACTCCTGTCACATTCAGATATGTTTGTATTTTTAGACCTCCCCTAATCTTGAATATCTACAGCATTTAGTGGATGTTTGTACGGGGTGTAGTTTTTAAAAATTGACTTATATCCACAGAGGCTGAATGTTAGTGTTTTATCTGGTATCTTGTTCATAGGATCCCTACAGTGTAGAAACAGGCCCTTCAGCCCAACAAGTCCGCACCAACCTTCAGAGCGTCTCACCCAGACCCGTAATCTACACATCCCTGAGCACTCTGGGCAATTTAGCATGGCCATCTTTGGGTTGAGATGAAACTGGAGGAAACCCATGCAGACACAGAGAGAATGTGCAAACTCCACACAGACGGTTGTCCTAGAGTGAAATCAAGCCTGGGTCCCTGGCGCTGTGAGGCAGCAGTGCTAACCACTGAGCCACCATGCTGCCCTGAAAATAGTCACTACACTGTTCTTGCCCATATTTTCATGTTGTCTTAACTGTGACTGGGAGGCTGGATGTTTACTCAGATTGAGATGTGTTCAAATTCTTTGAAACAATTATTCATGGGCTGAAGGTGTTGCTGTTGAGGTCAACGTTTAATGCTGATCCAAATTGTCCAGAGAGTAAATTAAGAAAATCAACCACATTAATGTAACAACAAACAAAGCACTGTGAATGTTGGAAATTTGAAATTGTTGGAGAAACTCAGATCTGGCAGCATCTGTGGAGAGAAAGCAGAGTCAGTGTTTTGGGTCCAGTGACCCTTCCTCGGACCTGAATTTCTCCAGCAATTTCTGTTTTTGAATGACGTTGGTATGTCTGAAATCACACATTGACCAGACAAGGATGGTAAATTTTATTCCCGAAAGGGTATTAGTGTACCAGATGAGTTTTTACAACAATCTACAGTGGTCACCATTATGCTAACTTTATTCCAAATTCTTATTGAATCAAGTTTTGTCAGGTGCACAGACCTTTGGTCCAGCTAGCCCATGCCAACCATGTTCCCGGACTAACTAGTCCTGTTTGCCTGGTTATGGCTCATATACCTCTAAAGAATTCCTATTCATATCTTTATCCAAATGATTTTTAAATATTGCAACTGTACCAGCATCCACCACTTTCTCTGGCAGTTCATTCCACACACAAACCAGTGTGTATAGTTAAGGTAGGTAACAGACACTCATTTGAGTATCTGCAATCCATTATTTGAATATAGACAGATAATATTAAACGTTAGATGATCAAAATTTTTGAAGGTTGTGGCAGAGTGCTGAAACTTTGAGAATTTTTCCTGTTTTCATTAAAGCTTTAGTATTAGACAAAAATTAAAATAGGTGAAAGTTAGTTGCCAATTAAAGTGTGCATTTTCATTTTCATCATTTTCTGTTTGATTTCCAGCAGTTGTGGTTTGATCTTTACCTTGTGCATTTTCTAGTCTTTGTTTCATGTAACGCAAATAACTGAAGCAGTCAAATGTGAAAACTACTTGCCATTCAATGCTACTAATTTGTTAATGGCTGTATCTGATGCAGAAGCCACCTCTAGGTGGCATAAAGGGCACAGTAATGACCAGGCATCATGGAATGATGGAAGGATATGGTGCTGCTGAAATTGTTAATAATGGAGTTCAGGACTTGGGAGACCTGAAGCACTCCAATCCCACATTAAGGGTGAGTGATGAGGGAAACCGGTGCAACAATGACCCTGGGCATGGCCTCTTGGCTGCAGAAAGTCTCATGCCCACCTGTACCACTCTCCCATCGATGTGTGTTTTGGTGGTTGTTGCAAGGAGCAGGCACACCTGCCACCCCACACTAAGCTTTTGCTTGTGCTGATGTCACTACCAGAATGTAGTGAGCTGTCATGGACTGCATCTGAGCACCTTTCCATATTGAGGTTCATAAATTATTATTGGTTAAGAATATCAAGAAATATGAAAGAACAAGGAAAGATTGCATTAATGTAGTGGCCTCCATGACCATGGGACAAATGCTTCACAGTTAAGTTTTTTTTTCTTTGCCCTGCAGTGGGGTATACTTTGAAGTTTCCCTGCTGACAGTACTTTTCTGGAGCTAGACTTGGATGTTTTGAGCACAGTCTCAAAATTCGCTGATGTAAACTTCAAAGTTTTGTGCATTGTTGATGACAGTGATAGATCTTGGACAAGCTGGTGAAACAGGCAGATGTAGCAGAAAGGAGTGGATAGTACATTTTGGGAGGAACCATAACAAGGTAATATATAAAATAGAGATAACAATACTAAAGAAGGTGTAGGAACAGAGACACCTTGGGATTATATGGGCTCAAATCATTGAAAGTGGTAGGGCAGGTTGAGAAAATGATTAAAAATAAGGGATCCTGAGCTGTTTAGAGAATTTAAATACAAAAGCACATTGTGTTGAGATTAATGTTTGTAGAACACTGCTTTAGCCTAACCAGGAGTATTGTGTCCAATTTTGGGACTGCACTTCAGGTTAGATGACAGTTTGCCTTCAGGATGTTTTATCTGATGCTCTAATCCCAATGTAATTGGTCAGGCCTTTAATGTAACTGATTATTGTGTTACAAACATTACTAGTACATCAGTTTTGAGCTAACATTAAGCTAATGGTTTATGCAGAGTAGTGTACTGTAAGTTACTCTGCAGTAAATGGTGTATGATACCATTATAACCTTGGGTCAAATGCTATGATACTGTGAGAGATCATAAGCATGTTTCTGAAAGTTATAACATACTGTGAGATATGATGACACGGAGAAGATTTAAGAGAACTGTTCCAGGAATGAGGCCATTGGATGGAATGGAGATGCTAATGTTATTCCCCTTTGTTGAGAAGAGAAAGTTGAGGTGATTTAAATTGCATTGGGCTGACACAGTAAACAAAAATAAACTTTGCATTGGCAGAAGGATCGAAAATTTGCGGACATGAAATCAAGGAGATTGGCAAAAGGAGCAACAGTGGGTGGCATGTGGAAATGATCAGGATCTCGAATGCGCTGCTTATGAAAATGGTTAATATATAATCAATCATTGTTTTGGGAAGGAATTGGAGTAAGTACCTTAAGAATGAATTTGCACAGCTACAGGGAATAACTGGTGGAGAGGTACTAGGATAATTCCTGTTGCAGAGAGTTGGCATGGACTCGGGATGAATGGCCTTTTTCTGTGTTGTGACTTCTGACTTCCTTTTGAGGACGTAAGGGGAGAAGTGGTTAATCCATGGTTTGGCTCTCTTAGAATTTATGTATGGGTCTGGTGCAACTAGTGAAATATGTGTCACAATGTTTGTATCAACTTTCTGATCAAAGTGCACACTTCCTGCCTAATGGGCATTGTATTTTATCCACAGATTGCGATATCAGGAGCACGTGAAGTGATGTAGTTTGCATAAATCTGGAGGTATACTAGTATTATCTGGGTAGTCATCTTTAAATTATTAATTGCTGGGTTAAAAAGATGACCAGATGTGTGTATAAGGACTGATTGTGCTAATGACTTGGTCCATATCAAACTGGAAAGTGGATCACAGGTTGTGTGTTCTCTAGAAACTGGAAACTATCTGGTAAACAATATTTTTTCCAGCTTTAAACGAGTAAATATCAGGCCAGTGCGTAAAATGCTTGATTACGTACATTCTTGTGAAATCATAACCCAGGAATAACAAAATTGCAAATTGAAAGGTTCAATGTTTGTCTGAGTTAATGATTTTTAAAGATAATGCATTCATTTCCATTTCACTTTTCTACGACAAATATTCCTAACTTTGCATCATCTTGGCCCTTATGCCAAAAACATCCGAACTGTGTGGCTGAATAAATGGGAATCAGAGTGGCTAAATGACCTTTGAAATCTGTTCACACAGGTGAATACTGCCACGGACAGAGGATTTCTTCACCTAAGTATTGTGTTGTGAACAAGTATCAAAAACTGCAGTTTGATAAAGCAAGATTTACTGACATGTTTAGCTTTAAACAGTACATGTTGGCTCATTTCCTGATTTGAAGAAACGTTCGTGAAGTAATATAAATCAAGCTTATTTTAAAATATATTAAATGCGGAGGGATCTTGAGGGGTTAAGAAAGTTTCAAACTTACATCTGAACAAAGTTGTTTCTTATATCATTTTGTGTAGAACTCGTGAATGTCAATGTCAATATTCTGGCCAAATGCATTCACAAAGAATGAATAGAAGATCAAGCAAAGTTTTTAAAAAGTGGCTAAGTTTCCCATTCATTTTTAATACTGTCCTTAGTGCATAGTTCTTCAATATATCTTGAGCATCTCCAACAGCGGCTTCTTTTCCCTAAGCAGAACTTGCCTCTTCATGGTTTTAATCAAGGTTTTTCTTTCTTGCTGTGCAAGTGATGCTTCTCTTCAGTTTCGTCCAAAAGCATTTTATTTTGTAGCATGCCAAATTCTAAGCCTGCAAGTTTAGATGGAAGCTCTGGTAGGCTCACAGTACTTGAAGTGTCCACATTTTTTGCTTTTCCGCTGACGGCTTTCTCTGAAGCAAAGAATCAGATGTAATCCTCCACAGTCTTAAGGACTTGAGAACCTTTGTTGTGCATACTGTGGCTCAGTTGGTAGCAGTGTATTGAGTCACTCTGGCTTCAGCTCAAAAATCAAGGTTAATATTCCAGTGCAGTGCTTGATGGAGCACATCACTGCCAAAGAGGCACCTTTGCATGTGAAGTAAAACTAAGGCTTTGTCTGCCTGCTTAGGTTAGTGTAATTGTTTTGAAGAACAGCAGGGACATTCTCCTTTGTGTCCTGGCTGATATTTGTATCTCAATATCTAGTTATCATTACGTTGCTTTTTGAGCAACTTTATGGGCAAATTAATGTATTTCTTACACGACAAGGAATTGCATATTGGAAGTACTTTATTTGATGTAAAACATTCCAATACATCCTTTGGCCATGAAAGGCTGTATTTAAATGCAAATCATTTCCTTTCTATGATTAGCACTAGCTATAGAATGCAAGTGTAAGTGAGCAAAAGTTTCTCTTTTTAGCATCACGTTCTTGTCTTTATTGATCTAACAATGTCATTCAACATTTTGTTTGTCCTAGTCAATTGCTCAAAGAGTAACTAGTAGAATAATAAGGCAGCCAGCGACTGTATATCTTATTTGATTTTCTTTTCATCTTCATGCATCTGACATTGCATAAAGCTGTTTATTCAAGATGAAGCATGTCCTTGCACTTAATTCATTGTGTTAAAATATTGCAGGCTTGACTTGCAGGATTTTTTTCTTCCCATCTTCACATTTAAGACTGCTTTAAATAATTGTCAAAAGTCTGCATTGAATGAATTGTACATCCAATTCCAACTGAAAATTCTTTAAAACACGTCTTCCAGGGCCTGTGAGTATAGTTGTTGCCTTACTCATCCCGTTTTATTTCATTCTTGCCCTAAGGCTAAATTTATTTTATCCAGTTTCCAAGATTATGGATTCATTTAATTGTTGACTACATCCTGACTTCATGTAGATTTTTTGTTTCTACATGTCAACTAATTAATTACCACTGACAGAGGAATCTACTGTGTTTACAACTTAAACATGTAGTTATTTTTACAGAGATAGTAGGAACTGCTGATGCTGGAGAATCTGAGATAACAAGGTGTCGAGCTGGATTGAACACAGCAGGCCAAGCAGCATCAGGGGAGCAGGAATCTGATTTCTGAAGAAGGGTCTCAACCGGAAACGTCAGTTTTCCTCCTTCTCTGAGGCTGCTTGGCCTGCTGTGTTCATCCAGCTCTACACTTTGTTATCTAGTTATTTTTATAGTTCTTTTAATATAGTACTGCACGAAGCAGTAAAACTGCTTGGCTGATTCTTGAAAGTATTGATGTACACTGTCTAGTATACTGCTAAGATTAGGCTTTGTCAGGGGTGCTGTATTTTGGAAGAGATCATGGACTGAGGTCTTATCTGCCCCCTAATAGATGTGGAAATCTATTTTGAAGAACAGGGGTTTGTCTCCCTTGTCCTGGCCAATGTTTATCCTTTAATGCTCAACTAACATCAGGAAACCATTTGCTCACAGCTAATAGCAATATGATAATTGGCTGCTACATTTCTTAAGTTACAACACTTCATTAAAAGTACTTCATTAACTATAAAGCATTTGGGGATGTCAGGTACTCATGAGGCAACTATGTAAGTGATTTTTGTAGGAAGACAGGTTACAGGTTGCCTTTGCTATCTCCGATAGTTATTCTAATAAACTCCTGATCGGTCTTTCATACGCTACCCTCTACAAATGTTGGATTATTCAAAACTGTCTGTATATCTGATTATTAGTCCAGCTTGTCAGCATCCTCTGTGCTCACTGATTTACATTGACTCCTGAACAAACAATAGCTTGATTGAAAAATTATCCTTATTTTCAAATTGTTCAGTTGTCTCGGCCATACCCACTCCAATCTGTAAATTCTCTTTGGTCCTGGAACACCACAGATCTGTTATGCTAAATCTGTTTTCTTAGGCATAGCCAGTTATAATCAGAGATAAAAGGTACTGCAGATGCTGGAGAATCTGAGATAACAAGGTGTGGGGCTGGATGAATACAGCAGGCCGAGCAGGAAAGCTTGACGTTTCGGGCCTAGACCCTTCATCAGAAATGGGGGAGGGGAAGAGGGTTCCGAAACAAATAGGGAGAGAGGGGGAGGTGGATAGAAGATGGATAGAGGAGAGGATAGGTGGAGAGGAGGCAGACAAGTCGAAGAGGGTGGGGATGGAGCCAGTAAAGGTGAGTGTAGGTGGGGTGTAGGGAGGATGGACAGGTCAAGGGGGCAGGATGATGTTAGTAGTTAGGAGATGGGGGTGGGGCTTGAGGCGAGAGGAAGGACAGGTTAGGGAGGTGGAGATGAGCTGGGCTGGTTTTGGGATGCGGTTGGGGGAGGGGAGATTTTGAAGCTTGTGAAATCCACATTGATACCATTGGCCTGCAGGGTTCCCAGGCTGAATATGATTTGCTGTTCCTGCAGCCTTCCCATTCCTCAGACAACCTGTCCATCCTGGGCCTCCTGCAATGCCACAGTGATGCCACCCGAAGG
>JAHRHZ010000223.1:13588695-13610429 GCA_024137785.1 Ginglymostoma cirratum
CCTTCGGGTGGCATCACTGTGGCATTGCAGGAGGCCCAGGATGGACAGGTTGTCTGAGGAATGGGAAGGCTGCAGGAACAGCAAATCATATTCAGCCTGGGAACCCTGCAGGCCAATGGTATCAATGTGGATTTCACAAGCTTCAAAATCTCCCCTCCCCCAACCGCATCCCAAAACCAGCCCAGCTCATCTCCACCTCCCTAACCTGTCCTTCCTCTCACCTATCTCTTCCTCCCACCTCAAGCCGCACCCCCATCTCCTATCTACTAACATCATCCCGCCCCCTTGACCTGTTCGTCCTCCGTGGACTGACCTATCTCCTCCCTAATCCCCCACCTACACTCACCTTTACTGGCTCCATCCCCACCTCTTCGACTTGTCTGCCTCCTCTCCACCTATCCTCTCCTCTATCCATCTTCTGTCCGCCTCCCCCTGTCTCCCTATTTGTTTCGGAATCCTCTTCCCCTCCCCCATTTCGGATGAAGGGTCTAGGCCCGAAACGTCAAGCTTTCCTGCTCCTATGATGCTGCTTGGCCTGCTGTGTTCATCCAGCCCCACACCTTGTTATCTCGCCAGTTATAATCATTCTTTTTCTTTGGCTGGGTCTTCAGTTGCCTGGACCCGAAGGTTTGTAAGTCCTTGCTGCATCTCTTCACCTCTACATCCTTCCTTTAAAACCACCCCCTAATTAAGCTTTTGGTCATTTGGTAGTCGTAGAAGAAATTAGACCAGTGGTAACAAAAACAGAAATTGCTGGTGAAACCATGTTATGATTCTATCCTGGGCACAGAAATGCAGTAACAAGGGTGTTTTGATTTCCTTCATTTCAATAAGACAAAGATACTAATGGAGATTCATCTTGTAGTATATAATAACTTGCCACCCCTTGTTTATCTATGTGCTTCTGGAATTTTGTTTTGTGGTAAAAGGTGGCAGTGCAGGAGGAAAGACTACATTAGTATTAGACATCTAGTATTGATATACAAGTTATAATAGTGCTTGAATGAATAGAAAATCTCTGGTTACTGTTGCCAACCTCCTAGGTCATACAAACAATGAAATGCAGGAAAAATGACTCTCTGATCCACCTAGCTATTCTGTACAACTGCATCACAATATAGTATCCAATCCAATGCAGAAGTCATGTGATTATCCAGGAGAGATGGGAAGACTAGATAAAGAATCAAGCCAATGTTGAAGTGGATGGGATCAAAAATTTGGTTGTCAGAAATAGGGAAATCTTCTCAAACCTCAGAAATTCAAAACCTGGAGATCATTAAGGCCCTGATATCTTTTATTAGTTTTCATTTGTACAAGGCGATTCCTTGTTCCAGTCAGAACTGGGTCCAGTTTCATTCCCTACTTTTGTCAACAGGATTTGTGTGGTGGTCGTATGCCCACTTATCCTGTAGCTTTGAACGCTGAGGCATTTCAAGTGTTTATCTAAATTTTTCAAAATTTGTGAAATTACAATCGTAGTGAACAGAGGAGATACTTTGATCACTTAGCTCAATTTGAGAAAGTGAAATTTATTGCATATATTTTAACAAAGACATTGAAATGACAAATCGTATACATGCAAGATATATGAAAGATTGAACATAAGCAGCAAAGCTTCAGTGGGTTTCCCAGCAATATCCTTTACAGACAATTAATCTAGAAAAATATCACTATCTCAACTCATTCCAGTTCTGCAAGAAACTAGTCACTTAAGCATCTTGGCTTACTGAAAGTTTTACAACTTCCTTTCAGTCCTGCTGGCCTGAGCCATCTTTCATTTCTGATTGCTGGAACTTTTCAGTTCTGACAACTTTCAACTTCTATACAAACTCTCAACCTAGAAATTTCACAAACCAGTGCATTAAGTATAGTTGAGAGGTCATGTTGCAGCTGAATATGACATTGGTTAGGCCACTTTTGGAATACTGCATTCGCTTTTGGCCTCCCTGCTATAGGAAAGATGTTGTAAAACTTGAAAGGGTTCAGAAAAGATTTACAAGGATGTTTCCACGGTTGGAGGGTTTGAGCTATAGGGAGAGGCTGAATAGGGTGGGTCTATTTTCCCTGGAGTGTCAACGGCTGAGGGGTGAACCTATGGAAGTTTACAAAACCAAGAGGGGCATGGATAGGGTGAATCGTCGAGGTCTTTTCCCCAGCGTAGGGGAGTCCAAAACTAAAGGGTGTAGGTTTAAGGTGGGGGGTGGGGAGATTTAAAAGGGACCTAAGGGGCAAATTCTTCATGCAGAGCCTGGTAGATGTATGGAGTAAACTGCCAGAGCAGGTTGTGGAACCTGGTACAATTATAAGATTTAAAAGGCATCTGGATGGGCATATGAATAGGAAGGATTTTGAGGGATATGGGCCAAATGCTGGCAAATGGGACTAGATTAATTTAGGATATCTGGTCAGCATGGACGAGTTGGACTAAAGGGTCTGTTTCTGTGCTGTACATCTCTATGACGCAGCAGATACGTTTTTCCAGCAGTAGTCACTGAACATCAATCACAATAGGAAATGTCACTGGTGTCTTTTCTACCCTGACCCTCCTTTTTGACTTGAGCTCCAAGGCCAGTTAAGTGTCCACTTATTAACTTTGGTATAATTAAATAAACTCAACATTGATAGGTTATGAAATATTGTTCTCTTAGTCAGTAACAGGGCAGTTGATGTACTTAACCACTCGAACACTAGGGTAACCCCACTGATGTTTGATGTTTATTACAGTAGACTAAATATTTTTAGTCAGAATAATTCAACACAAAAGGGCACACACCTAGTTTGTACCAATACAGGTTCTTTTGTAAAGCTATTCAATCCCACTCCTTTGTTCTTTCCATAAGCATCATCATTTATTTTTAATTAATTCACTAGATGTTGACATTTATTGGCAAGGCAACCATTAATGGTGCTGGGATAACAAGCATGGGGCTGGATGAACACAGGTCAAGCAGCATCATAGGAGCAGGAAAACTTGACGTTTCGGGCCAAAACCCTTCATCAGAAATGGGGGAGGGGAAGAGGGTTCTGAAATAAATAGGGAGAGAGGAGGAGGCGGATAGAGGAGAGGATAGGTGGAGAGGAGGCAGACAAGTCGAAGAGGCGGGGATGGAGCCAGTAAAGGTGAGTGTAGGTGGGGGGGTAGGGAGGAGATAGGTCAGTCCAGGGAGGACGGACAGGTCAAGGGGGCGGGATGATGTTAGTAGATAGGAGATGGGGGTGGGGCTTGAGGTGAGGGGAAAAACAGGTTAGGGAGGTGGAGATGAGCTGGGCTGGTTTTGGGATGCGGTTGGGGGAGGGGAGATATTGAAGCTAGTGAAATCCACATTGATGCCATTGGGCTGCAGGGTTCCCAGGCTGAATATGATTTGCTGTTCCTGCAGCCTTCGGGTGGCATCACTGTGGCATTGCAGGAGGCCCAGGATGGACATGTCGTCTGAGGAATGGGAGGGGGAGTTGAAATGGTTTGCGACTGGGAGGTGCAGTTGTTTGTTGCGAACTGAGCGCAGGTGTTCTGCAAAGCGGTCCCCAAGCCTCCGCTTGGTTTCCCCGATGTAGAGGAAGCCACAACGGGTACAGCGGATGCAGTGTACCACATTGGCAGATGTGCAGGTGAACATCTGCCTGATGTGGAAAGTCTTCTTGGCGTCTGGGATTGGAGTGAGGGAGGAGGTGTGGGGGCAGGTGTAGCACTTCCTGCGGTTACAAGGAAAAGTGCCGGGTGTGGTGGGGCTGGAGGGGAGTGTGGAGCGGACAAGGGAGTCGCGGAGGGAGAGGTCCCTCCGGAAGGCAGATAAGGGTGGGGAGGGAAAAATGTCTTTGGTGGTGGGGTCTGATTGAAGATGGCGGAAGTGTCGGAGGATGATGCGTTGGATCCGGAGGTTGGTGGGGTGGTATGTGAGGACGAGGGGGATTTTTTTTTGGTTATTATTGCAGGGAGGGGGCATGAGGGATGTGTTCCGGGAAATGCGGGAGACACGGTCGAGGGCGTTCTCGACCACTGTGTGGGGGACGTTGCGGTCCTTGAAGAATGAGGACATTTGAGATGTACGGGAGTGGAATGTCTCATCCTGGGAGCAAATGCGGCGGAGGCGAAGGAATTGGGAATAGGGGATGGCATTTTTGCAGGAGGGTGGGTGGGAGGAGGTGTATTCCAGGTAGCTGTGGGAGTCAGTGGGCTTGAAATGGACATCTGTTTCTAGGTGGTTGCCCGAGATGGAGACAGAGAGGTCCAGGAAGGAGGGAGAAGTGTTGGAGATGGTCCAGGTGAACTTCAGGTTGGGGTGGAAGGTGTTGGTGAAGTGGATGAAATGTTCGAGCTCCTCGTGGGAGCACGAGGCGGCGCCGATGCAGTCATCAATGTAACGATACATCATTAATGGTGCTGGAGCTGCTTTTCTTGAACCCACTGCATTCCACGTGATGGTGTTTTCTCCTCTTGAAATATTTATCCAGTCTCTCTCGAATGTTGCTGTTGAATCTGCATTTAATAGGCTTTCATCCAGTGCATTCCATATCACAACAACCCACTGTGCAGATATTTTTAAATATCCTCATGTCACCTCTGGTTCATTTGCACCTTTAAATCTGTCTCTTTTGTTTACTAATCCTTCTGCCTCCGAAAACACTTTCACATTTATTGAAATAAGCATTTTCTTTGAGTCTGTTACAAAGTCTTGGCATGTGATTAATTTTCTGTTACATTTTGTGCACCAGTGGTACACTGTTCAGTAATGTATGCTTTTCCCCTTTTACTAAATTCCATTCTACATACTTGATTGAAACAGATGAATATAATTATTTAAATTTTATGGAATTAGAATTAAGATTGCTGCACTGTGACTACAACTCTTATGGAAGCCTATATGCTAAAGCCTTAAACACAGAGTTCCAGCTCTGAGATTAGCAAATGCTGAACACAATTTATTGGCAGATACACATTCATGTGAGAAAGGCTGATTGGCTAGTAGCAACACGGACAGAATGTAAGCAGAAATGTTTTGGCTTTCTGTCTTGTGCCTTTGGGAGACTCCCAAGCTGTGTAATGATGTGGTCCTCTGTAATTCTCAGAGTGAAAGTGTTGTACAATACAACGTGCTGAGGAAGTGCCTTCATTCAGTATTGAAGAGTCAACGCATTTGCTGTATGATAACTGAATACAATTTTAAGAGACATGATAATTGAGCAAATAAAGGTAAACATTTTCCTAATGTAATAAATCCTGTATCTATAACAGTATAATACATCTTAAGAGGTTGTCTTGTTGGATGATGGTAGCGTTCCTACATTTGGACTAGAAGCTTCAGCTTCAAGTCCTACCTCAAGACCCAATGGCTGTGAAAGGTGTGTCAGGATGTGAGCAAACAGATTAATTATCAAAAAACTGAAAGAACTGCAGATGCTTTAAATCTGAAACAAAGACAGAAATTGCAGAACTGGAGTTCTGAAGAAGGGTCACTGGGCCTGAAACTTTAATTGTGATTTCTTTCCGCAGATCAATTATCAATTTGTAAATCCTTCAAATACACCTTAGGCAGTAAGAGTAGGAGAAATTCATAGAGACTTTGAGCATTACAGTTTGGAAAGAGACCCTTTGGTTCACTATGCCCATGTTTGCATCAAGCACCTATTTATTCTAATCCCATTTCCCAGCATTTGACCCATAACCTTGTATGTTAAAGTGTTTCAAGTGTTGTATAAATAGTTCTTAAATGTAGTGCTAGTTCTGTCTTTAGCACCCTATCAGGCAGTATGTTCCTGATACCTCCCTCTGGGTGAAACAAAACTTGTTAAATCCTGTCAAAACCTCCTTGCCTTAAATGTATCCCCACTGGTAATTGATACCTTTATTAGAAGGGAAAGCTTATTCCTATCAATCCTATCTGCACCCCTGATGATTTTGTATGCACCTCAATCAGGATCTCCCCACTCAACCTTCTCTGCTACAAGGAAAACCAACAGAAGAGAAACAGAACCTTGTGGTAGCTGGAGTGAAACATCCTCCCTGCATAAGACTCATCCTCAGGGACTAGTCATTTAAAACAAATGTAATATTCTCTTGTCCACCAATTTCAAGAAATGGGAAGCTGTTCCATTTGAAGAAACGCAAACTTTAGGAATTACACCATCTTTCATAAATTCCCTTTCAACAACTTAAAAGAGCATTTAATTTGCTCTATAGTGAACACACTTGTTCAGCAACAAATTTTTTCCACAACATTCGTGGATGGGAGAACTTTTGTCGTGTCATAGAATTGTAGATATAGGTTCCCAAACCCAACATTGTTACTGTTGGGATAACAGGGTGTAGAGCTGGATGAACACAGCAGGCCAAGCAGCATCGGAGGAGCAGGAAGGCTGACGTTTCGGGCCTAGACCCTTTGTGTCTTAACACAAGGCTGACACTCCAGTGCAGCACATACTGCCTTTCGGATGAGATGGGAAACTGAGGCCCACCTGCCTGTTTGGGTGGACGTTGAAGGTCTTTAGGCACTCTTTCAAAAAAAAAAGCAGGGAAGTTACCTACAAGGTCCTGGCTAGCATTTATTCTTCAAGCAATGTCAAACCAAAACATATGGTCATTATCACATTGTGTATTTATTTGCTGCGCACAGGTTATCTGCTGCGATTTCTATATTAGTTACAATAATGCTGTGTTGCTCATAAATAAAATGGTGTGCTCAGGTTGCAAAGGGTTAACTGCTGGAGAGAGAAAAGTCACCTATGCGTGTTTATTTGTCTTCGGCAAATAGAACAGTGGATGAATGAACTGTCAACAGTGTCCTTTCTCACATGTCACATCACTATGGAGATGGTGAAAACCATTGTGCAGAGCTGACTGCATCTTTAATACTGAAAGATCTTTGATCAATTATTGCTGCTATTGTTGTGAGTCCCATGAATCAAGGGTGATGTGCCAGGATTTCATGGTTTTTTGCATCCTCGATGACTTAGCAGGTTAATCCCGGAGCCATGTGCATTTGGGAAGTGAGAACAAGGTTTGCACAAAAGCCAGAATTCTGCTCTGTCACCTTCTATTGTCATTGCATCTCTGCAGCAGAATCTCTGACCGGTTTCCTCCGTGCTGTGACTCTTTGATGAGGCACCTCCCTGAAGCATGGTTTGTGGCACGTTTCTCTCATACACAGACATCAATTTGTCATCTTTATAACAAGGCATTCAGTCCTAAAAACTTTTCTCCTGTCCTCCTCAAGGCCGGGTGTCATGTTAATTTGTGTATGAGGGCTGTAGCCAGAACAGCTGATTTTGTGATCACAATTCTGGAGTCAGTGGTTTCAGGGAAGATGCTGGGGTTTATTCACTTGACTTCCCATTTGACTTTGAGTATCCTAGAGATATTGTCGTTGGGAGTCCTCCAACACATGGTAGAAGATTGGGTGCAGTGGAGAGCTTGGCCAAATGGACAATGGTCCTGATGCAAGAGCGAGGTTCCTCATTTGATGAGCAAATATTCAACATGAAGCTGAAAGAGGACTCAGGCCTTCTTGGGCAGTTAGAACATGGAACAAGAAGGCTGCCAAACAGTGACTGGGTGTTTTAAAAAAAAAGTACAGGGACTGATAGCATGTACATTTAACCTGCAACAGGTTTTGATAATTTGATATTGTGATCAAGAAAGCTGTTGTTAAATTACTCATCTGCATTCTATTCCTATTTGACATAAAAATAAATCATTTTGTTGCTCATGACTAGCCTTATTTTAACACTATCACCACCCATGATCTGTCCTGTCCAACTCAGAGGTGGTAGAACAGTGGTATACTGTCAGGAAGGAGTTGCTCCGGGACAGCTCAACATTGATTCTGCACCCTATGAAGTCTCATGGCATCAGATCAAGCATGGGCAAGAAACCCTTCCATTGGTGACCACCTACATGCCACCAACCTCCCCAACACACGTATGTCTACATCAATCTTGGTAGGAAAGACCACTGCACATTTCCTTGTAGAGTCAAAGTCTCCATTTCACATCAAATTATGTGGCACTACAATCATGCAGAATGGGATAGATTTTGAACAGATCTAGCAACTTGAGATTGGGTATCCACGAGGCACTGTGGTCAATCAGCAGCAGAGCTTTATTTAACCATAATCTTTAACCTCATGGCCCAGGATGCATCAACCTTGGTTCAATGAAGATCACAGAAGGAAGTGCCAGGAGTGGCACTAGGAATACTCAAAATGAAGCGTCAACCTAGTAAAGCCATAACACAGGAGTACCACCAAACAGAGTAAGCAGCATGTGACAGACATAGCTAAGTAATCTCACATTAAAGATCAGATCGAAGCTCAGTCACAAATAACAGTAAACAACTAAAATAGGTAATAGGAGGTGGAGACTCCACATCCTCAATGATAGGGGAGCCCAGTACATCAGTGCAACAGACAAGATTGAAGCATTTACATTCATCTTCAGCTAAAAGTGCTATTTCAGCCTCCTCTAGGGAGCCCCAGCATTGCAAATACCTCAGAGCACTGTCCTAGGCCCAACCAACTTCAGTTGCTTCATCAATTACCTTCCCTCCATCATAAGGTGGGGATTTTGCTGATCTTTGCACAATGTTCACCACATTTACAACACCTGATACTGAAGCAGTCATTGTGCAAATAAAGCAAGATCTGGAAAATATTCAGGCATGTGCTAAAAAATGGCAAATAATATTTGTGCCATATGAGTGCCAGATAATAACCATCCCCAACAAGGAAGAATCCAACCATCAAGCTTGACATTTACTGGCATTACCATTGCTGAATGCCCTGTTATCAGCGTCCTGGAATTATCATGCATCAGGAACTGAGAGACCTGGAGGGTGGATCCTGCCCCATTGTTCCCTGAGCAGACCTCAAAGTCATTTGGCAGAATGTCTCATCACCAGAACTTTCTAACTAGCATCAAAGCATTGCTTGGCTGGAGGTGAGAAGGGCACTGCCTGTGAGATCCTTTATGTACACCCGGTCGGTCTGCACCACGGCACACTGCCCTCGAAGTGACTGCAAAAGGGTTGAGACTGTCACACGTCTCCTGTTGGAATGTATCTTTGCAAAGGAAGTCTGGAGAAAGATGCAGTGGTTTGTTTCAAGGTTCATCCTGAGCAGCTCCATTACGTAGGACTCTGTGCTATACGGAATGTTCCCTGGGACACACGCTGAGACAAACATCAGCACGTGGAGGACCATCAACTCAGTGAAACACGCTCTTTGATCTGCCCGAAACCTGTTGGTCTTCCAGAGCAAGGAGCTGACTCCGACCAAGTGTTCTGCACTGTAACTTCTCTATGGTTCTATGGCAGAATTTTGAGGTTTGCAGCAACACACAGCAAGGAGCTGACCCTGACCAAGTGTTCTAGACCGGCATACTCCAAGATCCAGGACTATGTGCTGAGGGACGCTCTAAAGCCTGGGGCAGCTCCTGCCAAGGCACAGTGGGGAAAGACAGAAAGATCTTTATGCCAAAGGTAACTGGGGGTCTGTTCAGCTATCGGACACTCTTAGTGCCTCAAATATATATAAATATTGGTATTGCATGTATAAGAGATGTCTTTTTTTTATAGAGTCAAAGCCCAATGATCTATTTGTTTATTTGATATGGAACTGTACAGAACTGAACTGCATTTGTGATGATGCATATATACAAAGAGAATTTTTATGAATAAAATATACTTTTGAAATTAAAAAAGCATCAGGAACTAATGTGGACCAATCAGATAAATATTGTGGCTATGAGGTCACTGACCAGGAATTCTACAATCAGTAACTCACCTCCTGACTCCCCAAAGCCTTTCCACCATCCAAAAGGCACATCAAGAGTGTAATGGAACACTCTCCCTTTGCTTGGATGAGTGCAGTTCCACAACACCTCCACCACCTTCAAGGACAAAGGCAGCAGATACATAGGAACACCACCACATACAAGTTCTCCTCCAAACCACTCAGCATCCTGACTTGGAACCATTTCTTCACGGTCATTGGGTTAAAATCCTGCAAATCCCGCTCAATCAGCATTGTCGGTGTACAGAGACTGCAGCGGTTCAGGAACAGAACTCACCACCAGTCCTCATGGGCAATTGTGGATGGGCAATAAATGCTGGGACAGCCAGTAATGCCGACATTTTGTGAATGGATTTTAACAAAAATTCACAATGCTTTTCAGTCTAACTTTTGAAAAGGCAGGGGTCCACATGCAACAGCAAGTGTGAGATGACCTTGTTTGGCTCAGGAAAGAAAACACATAGTGTTATGATCCTGATAGATATGAGTTCCACCTGCACCAGAGACCAGAGACACTACACCCAACCAAATGTCCGGAACAGGCCTGAATTTCATCTGGGTTAAATGTCATTCCTTTAAGATTCAGAATCTGACTGTACTGGCTCTACTAAATTCACATGTCCTATCACTAGCACTGGCCGTTCCTTTTAGATTTGCACAAATATCTGCATCTTGGTTGCGCAAATGTGCGATGGTGTACAGAAAGTATTCAATTTTCAATGACAAAGAACTTGCACACAGTTTAAATAAGAAATCAACAGACTTTGTGGAAAGTTAAAATCCATCCAGACCATGTCCAGAGAGTGAGTGAAATACCAGAATAATTAGCTTTCCAGGATTCAAGCACAAGTAATTTATTCCATTCTTTCTCCTGCTTACAGAGATCCATGGTAATGTCCAATGATAAACGCCATCGTTCTTTCATCTGGTTTCTTTACGGCCAGTTGATTATTTGGTTGGAAAAGAAGACATAAAACTGTTCCTTTGCCATTAATGCATTGCAGTAACAGATTATTCGAATTATCGTAATTTAGTAGTGAATGATGCAAGCAGCAGATTTTGCTCCTGATGCCAATATGAACACTTGTAATAGCATCTCTGTTAAGAATATTGCATAAACTAAATGAACTTGGCTGCTGGAATTTACAATCTTAGTTGAAATGCTGCTCAAACTTCTTGTAACCAATATCATTATGTTTTCTATACTTATTTTTATATATGGGCCACTAATCTAGAAGACATACTTATATTTAGACAATGCCTTTACTGTAGTAAAAGTAATTTCCTAAGGAGCTTCACAGTAGCATTATGATGCTAACATTGACACTGTCACATTAGACAATATTAAAGTGAAATCCTATATAGATTTTAAGAAGCATCATATCCTGATACATCACTGTCTAAATTGCATACTAACAATATAAGTATAATATCTGAAAATTTGAATTAAAAATACACAATATAGACATGATGAGAATTATCGCTTCTGGGAAAAATAGAGGCTGATGCAGACCTGATGGGCTGAATAGCCTCTTTCTGTGCTGTAACTTCTCTATGGTTCTATTGGCAGAGTTTTGAGGTTTGCAGCAACACAACCAGTTCATTTATCTTGCCAAGATCTTATAACTAATTTATGTTACATTTTATTTATAAGTATGTACTACTACAAGCTGTTCCTCCACTCGATATAATTGAAATTAACAAATAACATTGTCTCTTACATTAAGACAACCTTTCTCAAGATGTTAAAAATAGGGAAAACTGATTACTTCTCTGACTTTTCCTTTTCTCCTACATCTAACAGATCACTGAATCTGAGGCATGTTTTCAATAAATCATTCACACCTGATTAATACTATCTCTGCACTTTCCTCTCTCCCACAACCCACCACCCCCATTACTGTAATATGCTATACTGTATTCCTCAACCTTGACTGTCCTTTATTTGCACAATTATTTGATTCATTGCTGATGAACAGATCATAAAGGTATCAAAAACCTGGCAATTTGAAAGATAAGAACACAATTCTAGAAATTTGCAGTCCATCCACTACCAAGACAGAACATAGATTGTTTGTCTGACTAATTCGTGAAATAACTTGTGGAGTACAATGTATGGCAAGATATTGGGCAATATAATTGCTGAGGAGAATAGGGCTCCTGTGGTGTGTAGTACTGTCCCTACCTCTGAGCTGGAGACCAGGGCTCAAATCCCACCTCTCCAGACATGTGTAAGAACATCTCTGATCAGGTTGATTAGGAAAAATCTAACTGCTGGGCGAAGTAAGGAACTCGAGTACATTTCCCGATGACCCGTCTGCCTCGGTTCACAAAGACAGTGCATTGAAGATGACCTAAGCATGTCTGGTGGTGTTCAAGTGGAAAATGCCCAGCCAAAGGCGGACCCCTGTTTGTACTGCCAGATATCAGCAAAGTAGTGGTAATTTCATCCATCTGAATGCTAGCTCCTGTAAATGCCTGAGTTTATCAGCTGTGACTCAGTAGGTCTCTCTCTGCTTTCTGGGATTGGAAGGTGGTGGGTTTCACAGTCGCACTCCACAGCACAGAATGCCGTACTACAGTAAGGGCTTGCCTTCTATAAGTTTTTTTTTCAGACGAGCGGTGCAATGTCCTCTGGTCTTCTCGAGTGGGTTGAAAGAACAGTCTGGCAACATTTGAAGATAGAGATGGAGAGTGATTCTCCCTTGCCATTTCTGAAGAAGGGTCCCGACCAGAAACGTCAGCTCTCCTGCTCCTCTGATGCTGCCTGGCCTGCTGTGTTCATCTAGCTCCACACTGTGTTATGTCAGATTCCAGCCTAGGTAGTTCTTACTATCTCATATTGAATCTTCATCCAACTCAGCTCAACACACACATAAACAGAAAGTGCTGGAAAAGCTCAGCAGGTCTGGCAGCATCAATAGTGAGAAATCAGAGTTAACGTCGAGTGACCCTGAGAACTCAAGAGATCAACTCAGGTCACCTATTGGTCGGTGCTATGTATAGGAGCGTGCTGAGGACAAATTGAGCGCTTGAATGCGAAAAAGAAAATCGGCCGATAGAGCGTTTTGGGACTGCTCGAGGTCAGGAAAGGCTCTGACCTCGGGGAGAGAAACAAAATCGCAAGTGTCTCATGACAAAAATGCATAGAACCGGCTCGTCTTTGACAAGCGCTGGCATTATCTCGCCAAGGCTGCAATATTTACAACCAGGAACTGCTAAAGAGGACGGCTTTAACTTCAATCAGATGGGGGAGGGAACACAAAGAGAGTGCGTAAGTGTTTTTTCGTCAAATTGCTTGGTGACTTTCTGCGGAAATTGCACTGTCATCATTCAATATCGCCTTGTTGGGACCGAATTATTGAGAAGTGTTGCGTGTTTCTGCATCAAACCTGTGGGACGTGTTCTGTGCCATGTTCCAGTTTTGATTTTGCGTTTACGCACTCCCAACCCCAGAGAAACGGGGTCTGAAACGCAGCCAGCAGCACGTACCAGCTTGTGAACTTACCCCGAGTTTGCAGCCTTGGGTTCCTTTTTGAAGCCAAATGCGTACAGGTCATGGACTGAGTGAGCGAGTGAGGTAGGTGAGCGAAAGTTGAGATATATCTCGCTTGTTTTGTGTTGATGTCGATGTCTGTAGAGGTCGCCCTCCCTCCCTCCCGCTCCAAGTCAATGCAAACGTGACGGGCAGCACGATCCGCAGCGGTAGGTGCACTGGACACTGATATTGGCTCCTCAAAGATCACCCAACACAGTAAATCCTCGGGAGATCTACACACACACACACACACACACAAAGTCCATCGTTAGAAATTTGGGATAGAGGGAGAGAGAGAGAACGTGCATCTGAAGAAAAGGCATATCGAACTGAAACTATTAACTCTTGCATCTCTCTCCAGAGATTCTGAGTTTCTTCCGCACTTTTAAGAGCAGAGGAAAGAGGGACAGGAATAGGCCATGCGGCCCATTGTGCCTGCTTCTCCATTCAATAGGATCATGGCTCATAACGACACCCCTCGCCTCCACTTTTCTGCCCCGTCCCCATAACCTTTAGTTCCTGCGCTGATCCAGAATTTATCTCAGCCTGAATCATACACAAGGACTTTGCCCCTGCAGCTCTCTGTGGCAAAAAGTTCCAACCCTTAGAGAAGAATTTTTTCCTCATCTCAGTCTTAAAGTGCAATCATTTTATTTTTGGATTATGCCCTGTGGCCCTAGACTCTCCCATGAGGGGGAACATCCTCTCGGCATTAATCCTGTCAAGCCCTTTAAGAAGTCTATACGTTTCAATGACATCACCTCTCAGTCTTTCTGCGCTTTTCATCCCTCTTTAAAATCAGATCTGCAGAACCCTTTGCTTTTATTTAAAGGTGAAATATACAGCGGGTCAGGTAACGTGCCACCAACAAAGTCTATTGGGAGCTTTCCCACCAGGGGGTGGGGAATGATCTGGATTCTGTCCAGTTGAATTCACACACCTGATGTTTTGCTCTATGGATGCCTCATCTGTATCTGTAGCCGATTCCTCCAAATGTGATTGCACCAAGACTGGCCAGCCCCCGGGTTACAAATCCTGAGCTCTGTCCACCGTGGGTCTGAAGTCTCCTTGGGTTTCACATGCGTAGATTTACCTTCGGCGAATGCTGGTCCCAAAGGGTTTTGTTTTAACCTGGTGATTTGGACTGAAAATCCACCCAAACCGGGATATTTTCTGTCTACTCCCCCAGCAGCTTTGGCGCTATGATGTGAATGAAACTTGAGTGTCCCGTTCTGAGGAAGGGTCACTCGACCCGAAACGTTAACCCTGATTTCTCTGCACGGATGCTTGCTGAGCTTTTCCATTTTAGTTTCTGATTTACAGCATTTCCGCAGTTCTGAGATAACAAGGTGTGGAGCTGGATGAACACAGCAGGCCAAGCAGCATCAGAGGAGCAGGAAGGCTGACGTTTCGGGTCCAGGCCCTTGTTCAGAAAATCATTTCCGCAGTTCTTTTTGGTTTTTTATTGAGTGTCCTGGAATTAGACTGCCTTTTTTTTTAGTAAAAGAAATCCCTTGACCCAGCGCTTGCTGAATTCTCTCCTTCCTCCAACTTTCTCTCTCTCCCCCACCTCCCAAGCTCATCCGGGATTCACCCTCCCCTTTCGCTGGACAAGAGATCTGAGCAATTGCAGAGGGAGGAGCTGGGGGCGGGGACGTTTTGCTGCCTTTCTGATTTGTGGCTGCCTGATGTTGAAAGGAGGTGTGGGGAGGTCAACAAGGTTATGTTTTAAGTTGCCTGCTGCTTCTTCAAATGTGAAGTGAACCCATCCTTTTACTCCAGCGCCCTCGCTCCTCTCTCCACAACCTTCATTAACCAGAACGCTGGGACTCACCTTCCGCTCGCTGTCGGCGTTGTCATTGGCGTCACTAAGTTGGTGTGCAATCTGCTTGGATTTTTTTTCCTTCTCTGTCTGGTCGTTTTTACCCCCCATCGTACGGTGTATATAAATAATGTCTGCAGTCTCGGTGCACATTTATGAGCAACGCTATCCACCACACGCATAGATACAAGATGTGGTGGTAGCTCTTTCTGCAGTGCTATTGCTGCGGGGGTTGAATTTTATTTTGTACAGATACCTCTGTAAAATCTATCTTTTTCCACCCCCCGACCCCGGGTCTCCCCAGTCTGTGCCTCATGGAGAAGCCGGCGGTCACCTCAGGGCTATGCATGCCGCGGAATTTCAGCTGCATCGCCGGTCTGTCAGGGAGCTTGGCCGAGGAGTATGTCTTGGCCTCGATGGGAGACGGGGAGAACAGCAAACGCCAGGGTCAGGCCGACAAGCAACGCAGCCGGGACGGAGCCAGCGGCAGCAACAAGACTCCAAGCCCCGGGCAGAGGAGACGAGCCAAGTCCCTGCCGGCTCCCGGGGGCCGAGCGGTCACCGTGCTGACCCGGGCAAGGAGTAAGAAGGTTCGCTTCGCCGACTCGCTGGGTCTGGAGCTGACCACCATCCGACACTTTTGCGACGCCGAGGTACCCCACGTCCCACAGAGGGTGATGGCCAGGCTCCGGGAGCAACCCCCCGACCACCTGCTCAGCAACAACATGATGGCCATGTTTCTGGACAGTCCCACTCGCCTCCTGGAGCCCCTGTTCAGCAACCCGGGCAGCTCGCCTGACTTCGAGCACAGGCTCCGGCACGACCGCGTTTGCCTGGAGAGCATCTCCACCGACCAGTTCAGCGTCCTGGGGCTGGTCAGGGTGGTCAACATCGCCTACGAGAAGCAGGTGACGGTCAGGTACACCCTCAACCAGTGGGACTCCTACATGGACGTCGCTGCCGCCTACACCGAGCAGTCCGCGGACCGGAGCACGGACACTTTCTCCTTCAAACTGGTGGCCCCCGTCTTCCTAGACACGGGAGGCACCCTCCAGTTCGCCATCCGCTACTTGGTAGCGGGCCGGGAGTACTGGGACAACAACAAGGGATCTGACTACCAGGTAAGAAGCCACAAGTTCAAAATCTCCCCACCTAAAGACTGGGAAAACGGCTGGATCCACTTCATTTGAAAACAAAAGGGACAAGAAGACGTTCCTATCTCTACCAGAGCCTGTTCTATTAATTTAGCATGTCATTTGTGTCCACGATGAGAGATCAGGTTCTAATTTTGTTTCTGTTTCAAGCTCTTCAACTGTCATCACTTTAAAAGATGGACATTTATTCAGTTTTGTGTTTTTTTTAAGAAAAAGGAAAGAACTGTGTTTTTATTGGGAAAGTTGGTCACAATTTTTTAAAGTCAGAAGTTAACTTGAGTTTGCTTTTTTGTTTGGGAAGGGATTCCTGTGTTTCTCCAGCACTTTCTGTTTTTTTTTAATTTTTGCAGATGTTTATGTGACCAGGTTTTCCTCAGCACCAATGAGTAACAGGAAACCTATGCAAAGGGAGGAAAAATGTGTGATCACGTCCAATCTACAGCCATAGATCGATAGAGATAGGGGTTAGCTTCTGTTGCAGAAGCCATCTTATACGTCGATAATATTTTTAACTCTTTTTTAATGCACTTTGCAGTTCCAAAGTGGCACTTTCTACTGATTACACAGAGACCAATGTAGCTCATTCGCAAAGCATAATAAGAGTAATAGCATTTTTAAAGGAAAAAAAGTGTCTTAGTAAAACATTTAGTTTTCACTTCTGCAAGCACGCTATAAGTCACATCAACACACACCATGTGTTATTTCCTGTAGCCCTTATCCCTTTCCAGTGACTGGCAGTATTCCAGAGCAGTGACCTGATTAACCTTTCAGTATTGAGAAAGGCACTGTCAAGGAGTTAAATACCGTTCTTAGGGCTAAAGGGATCACAGGGTTTGGGGGAGAAAGTGAGAACATAGAAGTGATTTGGATGATCAGCCCTGATCATATTGAATGATGGAGCAGGCTCGAAGGGCTGAATGACCGACTCCTACTCCTGTTTTCTATGTTTCTATAACAATGGAGGTCAAAGCAAGTTGATTATAATGACCTTGAGGAAGTTAGGCGAAGGGGAAGTGGTGCCAAATGTAGAAGTATTAGATAAAATTTTAAAGACTAGTGAAGTAAACTGCCAGAGAAGCAAATTGTACAAAGATTACAATGGATTCGATAGTTAACCTAATACTTTTTCAATCAGAAGACAGATTTAGATCTGGTAAAATAAAAGGTAGGTGTTTTGATTAGTCCAAGTTCTGGGACATTTCCATTTCTAGAAATGATATGGTAAAGAACATAACAGATGATATTAGGAGTTTCAGAATTTTAAAAAATTGGCGTACATAGAATTGTGGCCTGTTGCAATGGTGTGGGTGGGGAAAGAGAACAGAAAACACTATGCCGTGTACATTCTTTGATTAAGATATAAATGTCTTTTCTATGACTGGTTTTAATTTATTCACTGTTATAATATAAAAACCTTCCCTGTAGACAAATGTTTAAATTCTAAAGAAAGGGAAACATTTAAAGGTGTATCAGTATTAGTTTAACTCCAGAAGTAATCTTTTAATGCAGCAGATGCTATATCTGTTGTCCTGGCTTGTAAAATGGTCTGTTCCTTGCAACTTCCATGCAATGTCACTGTGTCAATGTACAACCACAAAGTGCACACTTGTGTTTGATGAATTTCCTGGAAAATGCTGCATGTTTTATTTTTAACCTCTATTTTGTGCTAGAATGACCTCAGCATTGCTTATACCTTTATCCGTAATTTGATTCTGCCATTTGTATGAGGAAATAATATTAGAGCTAAAATAACCAAATATATATTATACATGCATCTGTAGATGGAGGTGATTTTCTTATGCAGTGATAGTGTCTCTGCCATCCAACCAGAAGCTCTGGATTGAATTCTCACTTATTGGCCATTGGACGTGCTTCTCTGGTATGGTCAAGCAGGTTGATTATCAGCCTGTAAGTTCTTCCACTGTGCCTGACGATAGCTAGTAAGAGTTGGACAGTTTTCTGATGAACCATCCTGCAGAAGGCAAATTACTGCTGTACTTTGCTGTTAAATGTGGAGCAGTCCTTGGAGATGAGGGCAGGAAAAGTGATAGAAAAAGACTCAAGTAGATGCACATAGCAAATCTTAAAAAAAACTGCAGCAAGACCAAGTGGATTTGGCCTGCTATTGTGAGGAATCTCTCACCTGCTGTATTGTCAATCATGAATATCGTGAGGCTTAGCAAGGTGATAGTGTGCTGACAGAATCCTTCATTTTATTTTGTAAATGTGATATACCTTTTAAAATGAAAACAATATCCATGTAGTTGAGAAGCAAAAGCAAATAAGCTTGGATAATGTATACAGAAAGTGCTGGAAAAGCTTATCAGGTCTGGCAGCATCTTTGGAAAGAGAAAAGCAAAATTAACAATTTGAATCAAATATGAAGTTTTCCAGCACCAACTGTTTTTATTTCAGATTTCCAGCATTTGCAGTATTTGCATTCATTCAGATAAGCTTATTCTCAGTTTGCTTTTAGTCCTGCTCTTCATTGGTTGTGAAGTAATGTTGCTAGATTAGTTCTGGGGATGTGGGTTTGAATCCTGCCATGAAAGCTGGTGGAACTTGAATTCAATTAAAATCTGTAATCTTTAAAAAATGCTAGTCAAATGGCACCATGTAACCATTGTCAATTGTTGGAAAACCCATCAGGTTCATTATAATGTTCTTTAGGGAAGTGAATCTGCCATCCTTACCTGATCAGGCCTACATGCACCTCCAGATCCACAGCAATGTTTTGACTCTTAACTGCTCTCTGGACAATTAGGGATGGGCAATAAATGCTGGCCTAGCCATCGATGCCCTCATTCCATGAAAGAATAAAGGAGCCAAGAAGAAGGTGCTGGACATAGACCCAAAGATGAGTTTACCTTACCTCCATTCCTCCTCCCTCCACCCTCCCTATCCTTAAGGCAATTGTTCCACTTGGTGTTTCCTGTCTTTTTACAATTTTGTGAGTAAAATGTGAATCATAAGGAATTTAAAGTGCAATCACTGGGCATTTTTAACACTGTGGTGCTAACATTACCTAACTGGATGATGCCTTGTTAAGCACTTTCAAATTTATCATTGGCACGGTGGCTCCGTGGTTAGCACTGTTGCCTCACAGTGACAGGGACCTGGGTTTGATTCCACCCTCGGGTGACTGTCTGTGTGGAGTTTACACATTCTCCCTGTGTCTGCTTGTGTTTCCACAGGGTGCTCAGGTTTTGTCCCACAGTTCAAAGATGTGCAGTTTGAGTGGATTGGCCGTGCTAAATTGGCACGTAGTGATCAGGGATGTGCAGTCTAGGTGGACTAGCCCTAGTAAATGCAGAGTTATGGGGATTGAGTGGTGGCGCTGGGTCCAGGTGGAATGCTGTTTGGAGGGTCATTGCAGACTTGATGGGCCAAATGGCCTCTTTCTGCACTGTAACGTTGTTACGATTCTATATAGCAGATCAGAGAATATTCAAAGGGCATTTACATGTATTATAACCATTAGTTATAGCCTCTGTGATATCATTCCCTCAGACAAATATCTGACTTATTATGGGAGAAGGTGCAAACAATTATGGTTGTATTCTAGCAGCAAAACAGGGATTAAAAGTAGGACGGGATGTTTTCTTAGAGACTTTCATCAGATATTGAATTCTGGAAACTTTTTAAATAAATGCTTGGATTATAATCACTAGTCTGAAACAAGAAGGCGGACAATGTTATAAATTCTGCTTAAGTCTGAATTTTGACATGTAAATCTTCTTCAGGTGCTGACTGCCTCCTGCTTATGTCTATACCTTTTGCATTCTTGTGTATGTAATGTAACTAGTAGCTTAAAAAATGTTGAATTGTTTTCATCACCACATAAAATAGACCTGCGGGCATATTTTTTGGTTTATCATTTACATCTATGCAATCTGCAGACTGACAAGATTGAATCAGATTGAATTCTTATTTTAAAAGAAAATTGAATTACTCAGTCTCCAAAATTTATCTTTCCAATTCAACCTTCCAAATTACCTTTACATATTAATACCAGTGAAGGTCAGGGACTTTTATTACACGAAGAAACCAGAGACCCTGCATTGTTCTCCTGTATTGTAGAGAAGTTTAAGATGAAATTTAAGAGACCCGTTTGAAACTTAGGAGGTGTTTTGATCGAGTGAGTAAGGAGAAACTGTTTCCACTGATGGAGCTGGTCAATTATCAAAGCTAATTTAAGGTAATTAGGAAAGGAACCAAAAGTGGCTAACAGGTATTTTTTTCACATGCTGAATTATGATCATATTCTGGTATGCACTGCCTGAAGAAAGGAGGAGCAGACTCAATAGTAGCTTTCAAAAGTGAATTGGATATAAACTTGAAGGGGAAGAAATTCAGGGCTATGGGAACAGAATGGGAATTTGGAATAAACTGGCACAGACATGATGGACTGAATGGCCTTATTGTAGTCATATAAGATACTCTGATTCTATGTTTATACCTGTAATTATAACTTGATGAATTTGTGGTAACTGATTTCAGGACTGTGACCCTTGTGAACTCTACATGGTGTCAGCAGTGAACAGCTGGTCCATTTCAACAGAGTTGCTTCACTTAATGTATTTCATAAACAAAAATTCCATTATTAAAAAAATCCAGAATATTCCTCACCTGATGCTTGTGCTTCCATTACGAAACACAGTTCCTAGCACTGTTTGTGAAAGGCATCTGCAGACTAGTGTTAACTTGATATTTGTGTTAGGCTTTACATGCACTGTGAAGGTGCACTCCACATTGTTTAGCTGAAGCTCACACACAATTTAGTGCACAAGGAGATTTGCCATGTCAGTTTGCTTCACAAACTAATGGTGAGTGGCTTGGAGAGGAACTTAAAGGTGGTGCTGTTTCTAGGCATCTGCCGCCCTTGTCCTTCTAGATGGAAGTGGTAGTGGGTCTGAGAGGTGCTGTCTAGGGTCCTTGTTGAATTTAATCAATGCATCTTGTGGATGGTACACATGGCTGCTATTGACAAAACTTAATTTACGGTTATGCCACGTGTGGGATTATCTTGCTGACTAATGTCAGAGATTGTTTTGAAACAATCGTTGGGAAGCAAGCCAGTCTGTTTCATAGCTTTTGAGTGATGAAATTGACTAATGGGTTCACACAAATCCATTGCTACCCCCAATCCCCAGAAAAATCTATATTAAAACGTATGCATACTTAAAACTACGTGAGTTTGTTTAAAGTATAGCCTTTGTCTGTGAATTTTGTCAGAAGTCACATGACAGCAGGTAATAGTCTTTGACGACGGAGCTATGCTCCAAAACCTTGTGATTTCAAATAAACCTGTTTGGAGTGTACGAGATAACAAGCATGGGGCTGGATGAACACAGCAGGTCAAGCAGCATCATAGGAGCAGGAAAACTCGACGTTTCGGGCCTAAACCCTTCCTGCTCCTATGATGCTGCTTGACC
>JAHRHZ010000223.1:13625580-13636534 GCA_024137785.1 Ginglymostoma cirratum
CCCCCATTTCTGATGAAGGGTTTAGGCCCGAAACGTCAAGTTTTCCTGCTCCTATGATGCTGCTTGACCTGCTGTGTTCATCCAGCCCCATGCTTGTTATCTCACAATACCTTGACATGTTCCTTATTCCTGCAGAAGACAGGTCCCTGTGTGTTAATATATCCATCTTCCATCAAGCGTTCTTTTGGTAACGACGTTTCTCCTGCATCTTCTATAGGATTTATTGATAGTTTATTTTTCTGTTCTTGTTTTATCTAATTAAGACATGATATCAATAGAATTTTTAGATTAATGTATCTGGACAATGTGTTTCTGACAATCTGCTTATCCACTTCTCCAACTTGAATGAGATCTGTGCATAACTGAGCTCTGTTTAATAGCTTTCATTTATGGGTGTAGTGTCCTTTAAGCTTGACAGCCCTTCCCTAACCTTGAAGAAAATTTTAGGAATGTTTCAGAAATAACTTTTAACTTTGAGAGCTTGCAGGCTAATGACGGTTCAGCAGAAGCAATGAGAGAACCTCTGACGTAAATAGAAGAACACAGAATCAACATGTTACGTGTTAAGTTTTAGAACTCAACATTTGTGAATGCAATATAACTGATCCATATGGAAATTCCACAGGTTTGAATAAATTCTAACCTGCCGTTATTGAGATATTTTGTCATGTAGTCAATATAGAAAATATTCTCTGATTTCAATAAGGGCTTTAATAACAATTTCTTTTGTTTCTTTATTAGTTTAAATTATTATGAGTGATGCACACTTTGTTTAGAAACCTTAATAGTTTATGTCAGAACATTTCATCATGCTTTTCTGTTTCCCCATTTCCTCTTACATTTCCCATTTAATTATAATTAATTAAGCTGTCACAACAAGAGTTGTTGGTGACTGGTGACTGAACAGCACCATGAACTAATGTCCTGCACCTTCTTTGCTAATTTTCTCTCCATCCTTTATATGTAAAAATAAATTTGTGTTCATGACCTGATTTCATTTAAAATCAAAATCAACTCCATTCTATTGGGCAGTCTTGCACATCGCACAGCGAGCACCCAATTCGGATTTTTGCTACACTTATAGTTAATATTATCCAGAGCTTAAGCATGTCTTACTGAATTACATTTCTTTTTTTAAAAAAATCTTAATTGAATTTCCTTTGTACTTTAACATGATTGCTTGAGTAATTCGCAAGACCTGATATTAATGCAACTTGAAGTTTGGATATGAGCCCAACACCAACAAATCCATCAGTAGGTCAAAAAAAACCCAGTATGTCTGAAGAACAAAGGAAGGTATTGTTACAAAAATTAACTCCAGTGTAGCAGTGCATGTTATGGATGCCCCGCTGTGGCAGAGAAGGAACCTCAATGGAGGATTAGTTCAGGCATAGAAAACTGGTAAATTAAAGAGGTCTGTTCTAAAAATGCTTCATTCACCCATTACCCATGTGTTTTCCAACCTACATTGGCTCCTTATCTGACAATGTTTACATTTCTGTCATTCTTCCCCTTTTCAAATCCCCAACTTAACCTCACCTCTCCCTGTTTCTGTCAGCTCCCCTAGCCCGCCAACCAAAACCTTTATAACATTTATAAAGCACATTTAACAAAATGTTTGGCCTAATGGCCTGTTTCCGTACTGGAGGGATTCTATGACAACCACGGCCCTTGTTTAAAAAAAAAGGGTGGCACAGTGGCTCAGTGGTTAGCACTGCTGCCTCACAGCACCAGGGACCAAGGTTTGATTCTGCTCTCAGGTGACTGTCTATGTGGAGTTTGCACATTCTCCCCGTGTCTATGTGCTCCGGTTTCCTCCTCCAGTCCAACAATGTGCAGGGGTAGGTGGATTGGCCATGCTAAATTGCCCATAGTGCCCAGGGGTGTTTAGGTTAGGTGGGTTAGACATTGGGAAATACAGGGGTAGGGGAATGGGTCTGGGTGGGATGCCCTTCGGAGCAGCAGTGTGGACTTGTTGGGCCAAATGGCCTGTTTCCATTCTGTAGGGATTCTATGAAAATTGAACTGAGATCACTGCACACCTCCAATTTTAATCCCTGCACTGTAGAGCCTGTTACTTCAGAAGTCTTGTCCCTAACCTCTGGGATGCCCTCCTGAACCATCTGAGCCTCAATCCCTCCCTCCCTCTGCTCCTTTAAGGCTCTCCTTTAAAGATCATCCCTTTGATTAAGTATATTATCAACTGAAATAATATCTCTTTTAGTGGCTTGGTGTCAAATTTTTGTTTGATAATGCTCTCACGATGTGGCCAGGAGTGCCACAATAATATAAATGCAAGTTGTTGTTGTTGGGTTCATTGCAGTTCATCTCTCTAAACTGGCCTCCCAGCCCCCCAGTTTGTACCTTGTCAGTTTAATGGAACAGGTTGTGATTATCCCACCTTCAGTAGTTGGAAGATCACACACTCTTTCAAATCATGACTATAGATTGCTGACCATGTAAATATGTTAAAGAAAATAATACGCCCCACAATCAACATGTTTACACTGATCACCCATGTTACTCATCCCACCGCCACAATGTCTGAAAACATAAATGTTTTTCTTGCGATAACACTGACCTGACCCTTGGAGTGTGGATCATTTAGATATTTTATGGCTAACCATTAGCGTGAAGTCTTTTGACTCTGCTGACTGCTGAGTAAGGTGCAGGTATCAGAGAGAAGCCTGTGGTTGGAAGCTGCTAGCTACAGTGTCAGGAGTCTTAGGAGGGCAAGTCAAATGAAGCCTATTTGGCTTAAAAGTCTTCCATGACTTCAAGCTTTGTGGCCAAGATTTCAGCCATTCTCTCATACAATCTGAGATCCTTCTCTGATCTATTCCAACATAAGACTTGCTTCACCTTGCTGATTCACCTTGGGACCTTTACAATGCTAAAAAAATTCTGTAGAAATGCATCTCTTCACAGGCTGTCACAAATTTAGTTTGATGCTCTTGTGAAATGTTGCAGAACATATGATAAAGGTGTTATATACAAATGCAACAACAGTTCTGAGGAAGGGTCACTCAACCTGAAACATTAACTCTTGATTTCTCTCCACAGATGCTGCCCAACCTGCTGAGTTTTTCCAGTAATTTCTGTTTTTGTTTCAGATTTTAAAGCATCCGCGGTTCTTTCAGTTTTTATTTTGTATAAATGCAAGTTGCTGATGCTTTAACCTCAGCCGTAGCTGTTGATCAGGCTTACTTCATTAAAACGAAAATCCCATGGATGTCAATCCCTAGTATTTCATAGCTTGAATGGATTGACATTCTTCCTGGGAAAGAAATTGATCCCTCCAGGCTGTTGAGTCCAAAACACAATATGCTGCTGGCACTTAGCGGGTCAGTGAGCGTCGGTGGGAGAAAAAATACCAGTGACTATTCATTTCAGGTTCAACTCTTCAAAAACTAAAACAAAATGACACCGAAACAGGTTTGAAAAAGAAAAAGAGAAAATTGAGGGACAGGAAAGGATGACATGCATATTCAGAGTGAGATGGGTTCAAACAAGCCAGGAGCTGTTGAAATGGAGCACATTGTACGGCTGCTATGAGGTGAGCATGCAACAGCAAGACATCTCTTGAATAACTAAAGTAATAGAGAGGGGGATTGGCCTTGGTGATGAGGGCAGGTGGGGTGGTGTAATGGTGAGATATTTGGGATAGGGAATTTTGGGAGTGGTTGGATTGGAATTTTGCACGGTGGCAGGAGGATTGTTTGGCAGGCTTTTGGGGCAGGGGCTTGTGATAATGGGGTGGGGGTTTGATGGTTGTAGTAAGTGCTTGGGGTTAGGGGGACTGGTACGTATAAGATATACAAGTTCTGGAGGGGATTTGCCAGGTGGAGGCTGAGAGGATGTTCCCCCTTCTGGGAGAAACACAAATGAGGAGATGCAGTTCAAAAATAAGAAGTCTCCCATTAAGACACAGATAGGAGACCTTTGTTTTTCCTTTCGGAGAACCATTGATCTGCGAAATTCTCTTTCCTAGAGCAGTGTGGAGGCTGAGTCACAGCTTTTAAGGCTGAGTTAGTAAGATTCTTGATTGACAAAGGGAGTGAAAGGATATAAGGTAGTCAGGAAAGTGGAGCTGAGACCACAATCAGATCAGCCATAATCTTATCAGATGGTGGAGCAAGCTTGAGTGTCTGAATGGCGTACTCCTGCTACTAATACAAATGTTTATAGGATGACATGTGTGGAAATTTCAAGGTGAGTGATCTTAGTTTTATAACAGATCTACACCAGAAGCAGGAGAGGGAAGGTGCGGACAATCCAGGAGGATGTCACCCACTCTCAAGATAAGCCTGTGTGCCAGCCCCTCGATCCTCAGCTCCTACACAAATGAGTAAACACACCACACATCTTAAGCTTACCAGCACCTCATGCTGTGAAGACGTGTGAACTGAAGTGAAGGCCTGAGTCAGTGACTGAGGGATACAAACCGCCTAGCAGAAAGATGAGGTTCTGTTCGAATTTGATCAGAAGTGTGTCGATGAAAAAATGAGAGGGAAATGAGGTGGAAAGAAGCTGGAAATTTGAGTGGGTACTGGTGGGAAGCAGAAATGGCATGAAGACAGTCACGTAAAACAGTTTTTCGTGCTGAACACACCATGAGCACCGGATATGGAATAGACAGATGGCTAGTTTAATGTTCATATCAAGTCTGCACCTCTGGCAAAAAAAAATAACAGCATATTACTTGCAGAACCAGGCTGGATGACATCACTGAGATTGCATTGTGCATCTATGATTTTAAACATGTAAGTGCCTCCAGACAATTTGAATGTTTTCAATGAATAACTATACGATTGGAAAACAAAATTCCACTTTGTGTATTGTATACATATCAATAAGATGCCAGCTCATTGCTGCTGCAGCTGATCAGAGCTTCCACTTTCTGGAGACACAGTCAGATTTGTTCAGGGACTCATCTCAATACCCTCAGTGCCTGTCCTCTTTTCATGCATCTGTATTTATAGCTCTTATCCTCAGACTGCTTGTCAATAAGTGCTTGTCCATTTCTTGCCACACAGTCTCTGCTTAGTTATCTCAGTACATTCTACTTCTAATAGAAGCACATATGTAAGTTGGTAAATGATGATGCTCACACATGCATTAAATCATCAATATAATAAGAAAAACAGTAAATGCTTCAAAAGTGTCAGATCAGTCAGTGTTAAAGCGATTGATTGGATGGGTCCCTGAGTCAACCAAGAACTAGGTGAGAACTGTATCATAGAATCCCTACAGTGTGGAAACAGGCCCTTCAGCACAACAAGTCCACACCAACCGTCAGAGTGCCCACCCAGACCCATCTCCCTATAACCCACCTTATCTACACATCCCTGAACACTACAGGCAATTTAGCATAGTCATTCCACCTAGCCTGCACATTTTTAGACTGTGGGAGGAAGCCAGAGCACCTGGAGGCAACCCACACAGACACGGGGAGAATGTGCAAACTCCACACAGACAGTCGCCTGAGGGTGGAATTGAACCTGGGTTCCTGGTGCTGTGATGCAGCAGTGCTAACCACTGAGCCACCGTGCCTGTAGAAACCAATAACTTTTACAAAGAAATTTGAACTTCTAGTAAATGTCAGGGCCACACAACAATGTCATGCTTTAAGACATTTATCTGACTGAAAGCAACATCGACTAATCACTATTTCAGTAGGCAACCTATACTCTAAACTACAAGAACAATTCCTTCCATTGAACCTATGCAACCCTTCCATGGTTATAGTTTACTCTGTCCTGTAAGCAGATACTCTTATTCACCTGGAACCAGCCCAAAATGATTCTTAACTCCCAAAGATTTTCTTCTTTGATTTCCTTCTCTGCCAGGAAACCAGTCTTTACAGAACTGGTGAGGAATGAATTGGAGATACTTCCATTTAGCCAAAGCTAGATGAATCATCCAGCCTTGATAAACCCTCACAAACTCCATCTTTCCAAGGGCTTCACCTGAAGAAGGAACATTGCTCTGAAAACTTGTGCTTTTAAGTAAACCCATATAGCCTGGTGTGGTGTGACTTCTGCTTTTGTCCACCTTCAGTCCAACGCTGGCACATCCACATCATTCCTGTTCCTTATTTCAAATTTTATATTTTTTCTCTAGCCTCTTCTGTTTAATTCAGCAATTCCATAAGCTGACCAAAATTCAGTTGTTAGAGCAAATGTGTATCGAAGAAATGTGCATGTGGAAAGTACAGGTTGTACCACAGACTGATTTTCAGTTGCACTGATTTCAGCCAGATCATGTAAATGCAAATAAGGCTGAAAGAGTTAAGTTGATAGGACAGGTTATATCAGGTTAGACTATAAGATTTAGAAGCAGGAGCAGGCCATTTCACCCCTGGAACCTGGTCCGCAATTCTGCAAAAGCATCACGGCTGATCTGACATTCCTCATGCCCACTTTCCTGCCTTTTCCCTAACACTTGATTCCCCTACTGATAAGAATCGTTTAAATATACACAAGGACTCTGCCCTCACAGTTTTCTATGGAAAGGAGTTCCACAGATTCACAATCCTCTGAGAGAAGAAATTCCTCCTTATCTCAGTCTCAAATTGGCGGCCCTTAATTCTGAGACTATTCCCTCTGGGCCTAGACTCTCCCATGAGGGGAAACATCCTCTCAGCATTTACCCTGTCAAGCCCCTTAAGAATCCCATATGCTTCAATGAGATCACCTCTCATTCTTCTAAATTCCATTGAGTAGTATCCCGACCTGTTTAGCCTTTGCTCATAAGACAATCCCTTAATACCAGGGATCATCCTAGTTCTCCGAACTGCCTCCAGTTAAATGATGTCTTTTCTTAAATGAGGGGACCAAATCTGCTTACAGTGCTCCAGATGTCATCTCACCAGCACCTTGTACAGTTGCAGTAAGATTTCCCTACTCTTATACTCCAGCTCCGTTGAAATAAAGACCAATATTCAGTTCCTGATTACTGCTGTACTTGTGTGCTAGCTTTCTGTGTTTTTTGCATAAATATCCCCAAGTCCATTTGTGCTGCAGCTTTCTGCAGTTTTGCTTCATTTAAGTAATATTCTTTTTTTCTCTCTTCCAAAATGAACAACTTCATATTTTCCACTTTGTACCCACTTTATACAGTTGCCAACTTTTTGTTGACTTACTTACCTTTCAATTTCATACTGTAAAGTGTTTGTATCCCTCGCATAACTTGCCTTTCCCCCTATTTTTGTCTGCACGTTTGGCTATAGCACATTTGCTTCCTTCCTCCTAATCACTAATATATATTGTAAACAGTTGCAGTGCCAGTACTGATTGCTGTGGAAACATTCTGACCATAGATTGCCAAACTGAAAAAAAAATTCCTTATCGCAGGAACGTGCTGTTTCCTGCCCATGAGCCAATTCTCTATCAATGCCAATTCTCTACCTGCAACACAGTGGTCTCCTATATTATGATTTAACCTTTTGTGAGGTACCTTGTTGAATGTCTTCTGAGAGTCCAAATACAATGCATCTACTGGTTCCCCTCTATCAAGACTGGTTGAGACTTCCTTCAAAAACTGTAATAAATTATTCAGACACAATTTCCCTTTCAGGAAGCCATGTTTCCTCTAATTGATTGGATAATGATTTTCCAAATGTGCTGCTATTACTTCCTTAACAATTGATTCCAATAGAATTAGAGTATCCTTTATTACCATGCGTAACCAAGTACAGGAGTACAGTGAAAAGTTTACAATGTCGCCTCTGATGGCTCCATCTGAGGTACAAATCTTAGACACAAAAACAGAAATAGAAAAGAAAAAGTAATTGCATTGCTTTACAGTGATTCATAGTATAAGTTAGAAATAAGACATAGTTAAAAGGATAGACATTACAGTCAAATAAATAGTTACAAATAGACATGACATTGCAGTAGCTCAGCGCAGGGTCTTCCACACATGGTCTGACCTCCTGTGTCAGATTCCTGTCCGAGAACCCTCCCTGCTCTGCTCCAAGCCCCCACTCCATTCTGCACTGGCTCTCTGCTGCTCCAAGATACGTTTTCTCCAGCACTCGTTCGCCGCACTGTCTTCCGCCCGGGACTGTTTCCCTGTGCCGGCCTCTGCTCTAGGACTCACTTTCCCCTGCACCAGCCTCTGCTCCGGGGCTCGCTTCCCTGTGACGGTCTCCCCTCCGAGACTCACTTCCCTGGGACGGTCTCTGCTCCGGGACTCACTTCCCTGTGACGTCTTCCCTCCGGGACTCACTTCCCTGTGACGTCTCCGCTCCGAGACTCACTTCCCTGTGCTGGCCTCTGCTCTGGGACTCACTTTCCCCTGCACCAGCCTCTGCTTTGGGGCTCACTTCCCTGTGACGGTCTCCCCTCCGGGACTCACTTCCCTGAGACGGTCTCTGCTCCGGGGCTCACTTCCCTGTGACGGTCTCCGCTCCAGGTCTCACTTCCCCGTGATGGTCTCCACTCTGAGACTCACTTCTCCGTGATGGTCTACGCTCTTGGACTCACTTGCCTGTGACGGTTTCTGCTCCGAGACTCACTGGCCTGTGATGGTCTCCGCTCCGAGACTCACTTCCCTGTGACGGTCTCCGCTCCAAGACTCACTTGCCTGTGACAGTCTGCGCTCTTGGACTCACTTCCCTGTGACGGTCTCCGTTCCGAGACTCACTTCCCTGTGACGGTCTCCATTCCGAGACTCACTTCCCCGTGACGGTCTCCGCTCTGGGACTACTTTCCCACGATGGTGTCTGTTCTGTTGACTCGCCTCCAGGACTCACCAGTGGCAGCCTCCAGTCCAGAGTCGCCTCCTCCATTCCCTTCGGATAAGTCAAAAGTTGGAAAAAATGCAGCAAAAGAGAAAAAAGGAGATAGTAATAAAAGAAAAGAATGGGTGGAGCAGAGGAGCTCTGTCTGGAGCATCTTACTCTGCTGCCATCTTGCTGAATCCTGTTGTAAAAGAGCTTGTGTTCTGGGTCTAGGAGCTATGAACCATGGGGGAGAGTGTCTGGGACATACTCCTTCACCCCCTCAGGATGAACCCTCACCTTCACTTCTGGAGTTGAGGAAGAGCAGGAATAAATACTTTTCCAACAATTGATGTTTGGCTAATTGGTACATAATACCAACTTACTTTTTGAATTGCGGTATCACATTAGCAGTTTTCCAACTGTGATGATGCTGTGGCTTTAAGAGGCATATTTTGTCCTGGTTTCCTTTAAGGGAGAGATTGAACAAGAGGTAGACAGCAGTCTGTATTTATTAAGGGATGTATTTATGGGATGTTACTATATTGGAATCATTCATTAGTAACGGTTACTGTATCTATTATTCTGTTACGTTTTCCAAAAGAGTTAATTTATTCTAAATAAAAACCAAAAGAACTGCGGATGCTGTAAATCAGGAACAAAAATAGAAGTTGCTGGGAAAACTCAGCAGGCCTAGCAGCATCTGTGAAGGAAAATCAAAATTAATGTTTCAGGCCCAGTGACCCTTCCTCAGATTTTTCTACATAGATGCTCCCAGTCCTGCTGAGCTTTTCCAGCAACTTCTGTCTTTGTTCTTAAGTTATTCTAAGTTCTTCTTGTTTGTTGTACTTTAACTAAGGTGTTTGAATAAATTGTGTTTTTGCTTAACACCAAGTAGTTTGACCCAATTGAATTGCCTCTGGAACACAGCACTTTATATTTGTGTTTAAAGTAAGAAAATGTTAGGGTCCAGGCTACCTTCTTAAAATACTTTGAGTTCTGGTGCATAACACAATCCTCTTGTACATTCACAGAATCTAAGAATTTTTGGAAAATTACAACCAAAGCATCCACTATCTCTGCAGCTACCTCTTTTAGGGTCCTAGGATGCAAGCCATCAGGGTCAGGAGACTTATCGACCTTTAGCCCCATTAGCTTTCTCATGATGGTGACATTATTTAATTCCTCTCCCATATTCTTTAGTAGTGTTGGGATGTTTGAAGAATCTTCTACTGTGCGGACTGATGCAAAATAGCTGTTTAATTCCTCTGCTATTTCCTTGTTTCCTCATAACCTTCTCCCCAGATTCATTTTGTAAGGAGCTTATATCCACGTTACCTTCTCTCTTTTTATACATTTAAAGAAGCTCTTATTGTCCATTTTTACATTCCTTGCTAGTTTGCCCTAGTAGTTTATTTTCTCGCTCTTTATATCGTTTGAGCCCTCCTTTGCTGGATTCTGAATTTATCCCAATCTTCGGAGCTATCGCTGACTTTTAGCTCATTAAATGTGTTGATTGGTTTGCATACTCCTCTATTTAGACAAGTGAGTGGTGATATGATGAAGGAGTTCACACTTAGAATTGGATTCGATAAGGTAAAAACGGAAAAACTAATCGGGAGTGTGAAACCAGAAAGCTTTTTTCCACACTTGCAGAAGATTGTGAAATTTACTTTGATAAGGGGCTGCCAACTGAAAATTTGAATACTAACATTAATTGATGTCTGATGCCGAATGATGGTGTGTTACAGTCCACTCGGGGTCCAGGTTCTGTGGGAATATACGCTCTTACTTGTTTGTAGTCCGGTTTCTAGACACTTCAAAGTACATTTCATCACATGACTAACTCGGAATCTCTCTTCACTCTAGCCACCTATCATTGGCATACATTGGAAGAATTTGCTATTGGTAATCAACTTCGATGTGTTGTGCCTGCGCCTTCCGTGGCCATCAAATCCTGAGGTGGAACTCAAATTCGGAGCTTTAGCTCTGGCAGGAACCCTGCCAGTTGTAATATCACTTTAAGAGGGAACATGCTAATGACCAGGATGTAGAACATGTGACAAGCAGTCATTGTCAGCACAGCTCGCAGCCTGTTGTGTAAGGGTGTAGTAACTGTGTTTTCCTTTGACAACACTTGTTGAACCTCTGTAACAGACCTGTCTTCTGAACAATCGTAATACAGATCTTCAAATACCCAATCCATTCACCAGTGCTGCTACGAGATTG
>JAHRHZ010000223.1:13646534-13657920 GCA_024137785.1 Ginglymostoma cirratum
GAAGGGTCTAGGCCCGAAACGTCAAGCTTTCCTGCTCCTATGATGCTGCTTGGCCTGCTGTGTTCATCCAGCTCCACACTTTGTTATTATGAATAGAGTTTGAAATTGGCAGGGAGAGCTACAGGCCATGTGACATTGACAAGGCAAAGACTCTTATGGTGCATCAATGTGGCCCTGGCTGTGCAGGTGGGGGCTTGTAGGGGCTCGGGGGAAGAGCAGGGGAGATCTCTCCAACGTCCAGGCCAGTATTTATCCCTTAACATGCATCAATAAATAAATATTATCCCCTCATTAATAATGTTGCTGTTTTGTAATGCTGATTGCATTTCACAAACGGTTTGGAGGCATTGTGTGGTAAAGGGACTAAATAAAATGCAAGCCTTTTCACACACTATGCAATTTATTCGAAAGAACAAGCGATATTTAGTTTAGAAACCACCAGAGTTTCTGTCCTCTGAAGATATGACAGTGCAGGATGTGACTCCGGAAATATGCTGGGACCTGTGTGCGGGAAAAATACTCCAGCACAAAGCTAGTGGCTGTGGAAAGGGATTATTCGAATTTGTAATTTGACACCGCCTCTGGAAACCATAGCCACGGATCGTACACAGAAAGCTTGTGCTGACGGTTCAGGCCAGGTTGATTAACTTTGCAGAGAAGGATTGGGGCGGATCGCCGCTGATTTCTGTTTTTGCTGTTGGGAGCTGTTTGTGTGTGTGTGTGTATTTGTAAGAATGCTAGCTCTGCACTGCCTTGCTGTGATCCTGCTCAAGCTGTGCCGGGCTCAGAGCACCGGGACCTCTCTCCCCTTTGTGCTGCCGCATTCCTGCTCCAACACCCAGTTCTACGATGTCTCCAGACTGCAGTGCTCTCCATGCAGTGATGGGAGCACGGGTAGCGCTGACGGTAAGGCCCTCTAATTGTGTGATTCACTCACTTCGGAAGCACTGAATGAATGGCTGCCTGGCTTTAATGGTCTGCTGCAAGGCAAACTAACCAAGGCAAGTAACCAGATTTCCAGCCAGTCTGCTAGTGGCAGCTTTGAGCTGGTACAGAAAGGCCTAGATGAGGCCTTCTGAGGGAAGAAATACAGTTTACAATAATTCAGGTTTCTTTTTGAGGTTGCCTTAAATGTAGAAAATTAATGGGTAATCTGGTAACAGTATTCAAGATCATCAAAGGACTTTTTGCATATTAACTGTGGGGCAGTTGGTAACTTTGTGACCAATGTAACCCTTTTGCCCCGAATGACAAAGCTGAGGTTTCATGTCTCAGTCTGGGAATTAAATATAAATGAATTAAAAAATGACACTCCAATGAGGCATTGGAGGTGCTGTCTTCTCGATAAACTGAGGCCTTAGTCATTTTAGCTGTTGTGAGACATCTGATAGCAATAAAACAAGTGATTTGTCCCTGGTCCTGATCACTATTTGTCCCTCAATCACTCACGTTGTTGTTTGTGGGAGCTTGCTGTGCACTGATTGGCTGTTGCAGCTCTAAGTGGAACACAGTGTTTACCTTCACCAGGCTCTTGGCCAGCTGCCCTAATGTCACTTGATGTGGCTTTAAGTTAAATTCTACCAGATAACACTCCTTTGAAGAGCCTTGTGACAATGTTAATGTGCTAAAGGTGCTACAGAAATGCAAATTGTTGTTTTGCTGTACATACCCAATGCCCACTGATGGATCAAGGAGAATCTCGGCACCATCTGTTCAAAGTGCTCTGCTCGTACTGGCCTCTTGTTGTTTCCTAGAATCAACCTGCTCAGAGATATCATCACACACATTCTGGAGTAGGTGGGACTAAAACCTAGGCCTCCTGGCTCAGAAGTGGGGAATACTACAGCTGTGTCACAAAAACTCACTTTCTCCCATCCAAATAATAACCAGACTGGAGTTTGCTTAGCTTCCGTGCTTAGAAGAAGATTGGGCATTTTCACACTATTACGACCATGGGCTAGAAAGGCTTACATTTCTAGATATTATCTAATGAACCTATTTAGAGATGTTGTGATAGAAGTCTGGAGCTGGTGGGATTTGAGCCTAAGCCTCCTGGCTCAGAGGTAGTGACACTACCACTATTCCACAAAAGACTTTATGCCAGATTCTTAGTTTAAGTACTGTCACTATAACTCATTAAGACTGCCAAGAGGAAGTGAGAACCTTTGAGATCCTTCCAGACGTTACTCATCAATTGGCCACTGGAGAACCTATGGGATCCAGGGCACTTTGCCAAATTGGATCCAGAATTGGCTTAGTAGGAGGCAGAGGGCGATGGTTGAAGAGTGTTTTGTTTGTGTGGCATACTACAGAATTCATTGCAGATTCCCTTGCTTTTGCTGTGTATGTTAATGATCTAGAGATGAATGTAGGAGGGATGATCAGTAACTGCAGAGATGACGTGAAATTGGTGGGATGGTTTAGTGAAGAGAAAAGCCTTAAATTACAGGACGATATAGACAGGCTGGTTGGATAGGCTGAACAATGGCAAATGGAATTTAAACCTGAAAACTGTGAGATGATGCATTTTGTGAGGACTAAAAACACATTGAATATTTGGACTGTAGGGTGCACAGAGGATCAGAGGGATACGCATGGATCCTTGAAGGTATCGGGACAGGTAGATAAGGTGGTTAAGAGGGCATATGGGTTACTTGCCTTTATTAGGGAAGACATCAAATACAAGACTCAAAGAGGTTATGATGGAGCTATATATAGTATTGTTAGGCCACAGCTGGGGTACTTTGTGCAGTTCTGGTTGCCATACTTTAGATAAGATGGAATTGCACTCGAGACGGTGTAGAAAAGATTCACCAGAATGTTGCCAGGGCTGGAGCGATTCAACATTGAAGAGAGAGTAGAGAGGCTGGGGCTGTTTCCATAGAACAGAGAAGGCTGAAGAGAGATCTGAATGAGATGTACAAAACTATGTGAGGCATAGACAGGATAGTGGGGCAGTGGTAGTGGCCCTACCTCTGGGCAGGGAGGCCTGGGTCAAGTCCCACCTGCTCCAGAGGTGTGTAATAACATCTCCAAACAGATTGATTAGAAAAATATCAGAGATAATAGGTACTGCAGATGCTGATTTCTGATGAAGGGTCTAGGCCCGAAACGTCAAGCTTTCCTGCTCCTATGATGCTGCTTGGCCTGCTGTGTTCATCCAGCTCCACACCTTGCTATCTATGATTAGAAAAATAGACAGGCTAGGTGGTGAGAAATCTTTCCTCTTGGTGAAGGGAGTAATAGCTAGGGACACAGCTTTAAGCTAAGGCCTGGACAGAGGTGGACATTGGGAAGATGTTTCCATTAGTGGTAGAGGCTAGCACCCAAGGGCACAGCCTTAGAGTAAAGGGAAGATCCTTTAGAATGGAGATGAGGAGAAACTTCTTCAGCCAGAGGGTGGTGAATCTAAGGAATTCATTGCCACAGAAGGCTGTGGAGGCCAGGTCATTGAGTATATTTAAGACAGAGGTAGATAGGTTCTAGATTGTTAAGGGGATCAAAGGTTACAGGGAGAAAGCAGGAGGAAGAGATTGAGAAACTTATCAGCCATGATTGAATGGGGGTGAAGATTTGATGGGCCAAGTAGCCTAATTTCTTCTCCTATGTCTTAAGGTCTTATGGTAAGGAGCAGGAGTTTTCAAGGGATTTGAGGAAAAAGATTTTCACCCAACAGTAGTGGGTATCTGGAACTTACTGCTTAAAAGTTGGTAGAAACCCTCAAGACATTTAAGAAGTATTTAGATGAACGCTTGAGATAGTTGAGCACATAAGGCTATGGCTCAGGTGATGGAAAATGGGATTAGAATAGATGGATGAGTGAAAAGCAGCACAGGTGCAGTGGGCCAAAGGGTCTTTTTCTGTGCTGTAAAAACTCTACGATTTTTTGTTAGTCACAATAAAGTAGCTGAGTGGGAACCTGCACTAGATGGATCCAATTTGGGTCTGTGCTATTTCAGGTCTATTCAGTAGCAAGAAAGAGAACCTGAAATGTTAATGAAAATATGAACCAAATAATCTAATGCAGTGGTTCCCAAAGCTTTTCCCACCATGACCCGATTTCAAGGCTTGAATATAATGGCAGTTGCTCAGTGAGATCTGTGAGAGTGGTGGGGGATGGGCTGGTGTGGTGGGAGAAATGGAGAGACCTACAAGAGTGGAGATTTTTGGGTGAAGTTTGGATACCAGGGAGAGAGAGGATTGCTGTGACAATAGTGTGCCTGTTAGAGCAGGAGCAGCTAGTTGGAGTTCTGTCAGAGGCCACTGGTATTGTGGACGTCAAAATATCAGCTTGCAACTCCACTTGAGGTCCTGACATCCCCTTTCAGAAATCCCGATTTACTGGCTGTAATGAACTGTTTGGTGGGAGAGTCCACTGTTTTAAGTACTGAAGTTGACTGAAGACTAGTGAAGTTGTCATTGGAACACAGAAAGCTGAGAGGAAATTTACTTAAATGTAAAACCCCTGAGGTGTTTTGATAAGATATATGGGACGAGAACGACTTTGACTGAGCAGTGAATTGGTTAATTGAGGTATAAGATCATCATCAAAGAGTTGAAGGGAAAGATTGAAGCTAGGGTTTTCTGTTCCCCAAAGGAGCAAGAAACTCCTGACACCAACGCGTGTGATTCGCTGTTCAACTCACATCCATTTGTAATAAACTGAAAAGCAGTTGATTGTGCACCTCAACCGCTGATATGCCTTTTGCTGCAATTTAATTCCAAAATAGAAAATCTGGCTTTGTTATTTGGCATGCTGAGGATTAGTAGAATATGGAATAACATGGCTAAGATAGTAATGGAAGCATTCTACCTTTTAATGGGAGGTGAAAAAAAATTCAGAAGGCTATGGGCAAAAGAGCAGGGAAATGGAACAAGTTAAGACCAGTTAAGACCTAGTCCTGCTCGTAATGCATCCTCTGCGGTTAAATTCTTTGATTCATGATCAAACAAATATACAAATATCCAAAATATAAACTGCTTCTTCAGAGTCGATACAGCATGGAGCTGGAGGAACACAGCAGGTCAGGCAGCATCAGAAGAGCAGGAACGTCGACATTTTGGGTTGGGACCCTTCATCAGGACTGGGGAGAGGGAAGTGAGCTGGGAAATAAATGGAGGGAGTAGGGGTAGGGCTGGGGATAGGTAGGTGGAATGGTGACAGGTGGATACAGTTGGAGGTAGTGGAGATTGGTCAATGGGAAGGGTGGGGTGGATAGGTGGGGAGGAGATGGACAGGTTGTGTCAGGTTAAGGAGGCAGGGATGAGAGGAAGGGTTGGACATGGAATGAGGCTGGGGGTGGGGAGATTTTAAAACTGGTGGAGTCCATGTTTAGACCATCGGGATGTAGGCTCCTGAGGTGGAATATGAGATGTTGCTCCTCCAGTTTGTGGTTGGTCTCATTAGTGCCAGATGCTGTGTGAATCAGTCACTGAGTCTGCACTTGGTCTCACCGATACAGAGGAGTCACATCAGGAGCAATGGATACAGTAGACCAAGTTGGAGGGTGTACAGGTGAACACCTGTCTGTTATGGAAGGTTTGTTTTGTGCCTTGGATGGAGGTGAGAGGGGAAGTGAGGGGAGAAGTGTAGGGGCAGGTGTAGCACCTCCTGCAGTTGCAGGGAAAGGTGCCGGGGGGTGGTGGGACTAGTGGGGAGTGTGGAGCGGACAAGGGAGTTGTGGAGTGAGCGGTTTCTACAAAAGGCAGATAGGGGTGGGGAGGGAAATATTTCTTTGGTGGTGGGGTTGGATTGTAGGTGGTGGAAGTACAGCGGATGATATGCGGGATGCAGAGGTTGGTGGTAATATGTGAGGACCAGGGGGACTCTGTCTTTATTTTTGTTGGGCTCAGGGCATTTGAGGGCAGAAGTGCAGGAAATGCAAAAGATGCGGTTGAGGGCATTTTGGATCAATGGAGGGGGGTTGTTGCAATCCTTGAAGGAGGAGGACATCTGGGATGCTACTTGCTAATCAGAGTATAGAAAACTGAATGGCGGGTTTGAGAAATAATGTAACATTTCACTGAGGGCGCATTTACAATAAATGTTGGGACAAAGAAGAAGAACAAAGAACAAAGAAAACGAACAGCCCAGGAACAGGCCCTTCGGCCCTCCAAGCCTGTGCCGATCCAAATCCACTGTCTAAACCTATCGCCCAATTCCTAAGGATCTGTATCCCTCTGCTCCCCACCTACTCATGCATCTGTCCAGACGCACCTTAAATGAATCTACCGTGCCTGCCTCTACTACCTCTGCTGGCAACGCGTTCCAGGCACCTACCACCCTCTGTGTAAAGTACTTTCCGCGTGTATCCCCCTTAAACTTTTCTCCTCTCACCTTGAACGCGTGACCCCTCGTTATTGAATCCCTCACCCTGGAAAAAAGCTTATCTCTATCAACCCTGTCTATACCCTTCATGATTTTGAAGACCTCAATCAGGTCCCCCCTCAATCTCCTTTTTTCTAATGAAAACAATCCTAATCTACTCAACCTCTCTTCATAGCTAGCACCTTCCATACCAGGCAACATCCTCATAAACCTTCTCTGTACGTTCTCCAAAGCTTCCACATCCTTTTGGTAATGTGGCGACCAGAACTGTACACAGTATTCTAAATGCGGCCGAACCAAAGTCTTGTACAATTTTAACATGACCTGCCAGCTCTTATACTCAATACCCCGTCCGATGAAGGCAAGCATACCATATGCCTTCTTGACCACTCTATCCACCTGTGCAGCCACCTTCAGGGTGCAATGGACCTGAACTCCCAGATCTCTCTGCTCATCAACTTTTCCCAAGGCTCTTCCGTTTACAGTATAGTTCGCTCTAGAATTAGACCTCCCAAAATGCATCACCTCACACTTGCCCGGATTGAACTCCATCTGCCACTTCTCCGCCCAACTCTCCAGTCTATCTATATTCTCCTGTATTCTTTGACAATCCCCGATGCTTTCTGCTACTCCCCCAATCTTCGTGTCATCTGCAAACTTACTGATCAGACCACTTATGCCCTCTTCCAGATCATTTATGTATATCACAGACAACAGTGGCCCCAGCACTGATCCCTGTGGAACACCACTGGTCACCTTTCTCCATTTTGAGAAACTTCCTTCAACTACTACTCTCTGTCTCCTGTTGCTCAACCAGTTCTTTATCCACCTAGCTGGAACACCCTGCACACCATGTGACTTCACTTTCTCCATTAGTTTACGATGGGGAACCTTATCAAACGCCTTACTAAAGTCCATGTAGATGACATCTACAGCCCTTCCTTCATCTATCAACTTGGTCACTTCCTCAAAGAACTCTATTAAGTTAGTAAGGCATGATCTCCCCTGCACAAAACCATGTTGCCTATCACTGATAAGCCCATTCTTTTCCAAATATAAATAGATTCTATCCCTCAGTACCTTCTCCAGCAACTTTCCCACCACTGACGTCAGGCTTACTGGTCTGTAGTTACCTGGAATATCCCTACTACCCTTCTTGTACAGGGGGACAACATTAGCAACTCTCCAGTCCTCCGGCACTTCACCTGTGTTTAAGGATGCTACAAAGATATCTGTCAGGGCCCCAGCTATTTCCTCTCTCGCCTCCCTCAGCATCCTGGGATAGATCCCATCCGGTCCTGGGGATTTGTCCACCTTAATATCCTTTAGCCTACCCAACACATCTTCCCTCCTTATGTCAACGTGATCCAGAGTAAACAAACTTCTATCTCTAATCTCAACATTCATCATGTCCCTCTCCTCAGTGAACACTGATGCAAAGTAATCATTGAGAATCTCACCCATTTTCTCAGGTTCGACACAAAACCTTCCTTCCTTATCCTTTAGTGGACCAACCCTTTCTCTAGTTACCCTCCTGCTTCTTATATATGAATAAAAGGCCTCGGGATTCTCCTTAATTCTGTTCGCTAAAGTTATTTCATGACCCCTTTTAGCCCGCTTGATTCCTCGTTTAAGATTGGTCCTACTCTCCCGATATTCCTCCAAGGACCGTTCTGTTCTTAGCTGCCTGGACCTTATGTACGCTTCCCTTTTCCTCTTGGCTAGTCGCACAATTTCTCCTGTCATCCACGGTTCACGAATCTTTCCTTTCCTATCCCTTGTTTTCAAAGGGACATGCCTATCCTGCACTATCTTCAACCTATCTTTGAAAGCCTCCCACATATCAAATGTGGACTTTCCTTCAAATAGCTGTCCCCAATCCACATTTCCCAGCTCCTGCTGAATTTTGATATAATTGGCCTTGGCCCAGTTTAGTATTCTTCCCTTAGGACCACTCTCATCTTTGTCTACGAGTATTCTAAAACTTACAGAATTGTGGTCACTGTTCCCAAAGAAATCCCCCACTGCAACTTCTACCACCTGGCCTGGTTCATTCCCCAACAGTAGGTCCAATATGGCCCCTTCCCTAGTTGGACTATTGACATACTGCTCTAGAAAACTTTCCTGGATGCTCCTTACAAATTCTGCCCCATCCAGACCTCTGACACTAAGTGTATCCCAGTCAATGTTGGGAAAATTAAAATCTCCCATCACCACCGCCCTGTTACCTCTACATCTTTCCATAATCTGTTGACCTATTTGTTCTTCTACCTCACGCTCACTGTTGGGACCTTGAAACCATTTAAGCTGATTTGGCCCCTCTCAATCTAAAGTCAAAACACTTTTATTTTGTTTACTATTGCAAATTATTTAGATGTAAATGTTCAAACAGATATAGTACAAGGTTTGATCACTATACATTAACCAATTGGTTAAGTTGTTAAAGCAATTAGCAAGCTAAACTGGCAACTTGACAACATTAGTTCACTGACTTGTGTGACTAGATGTTTAACAAAAAATCACTGTTAGTATTGGCATGTGATAGTTAATTAAGGATTTGCTCTCAACTGAATGAATTTCACTTGAATCAAAATTTTGTGACAGTCTTGAATTACCTGCTTCCTCATCTCCGTCAACAGATACGAGACTTGCTGAATATTTCTAGTATTTCTGTTTTTATTACATTTTCTTTACAGGATATTGTACATTCTTACAGGATTGCATAGATTTTACACTTCGGCTATTGGAAGTATATCTAAACAGTCATTTTTCTATGTATAGAACACTTGGTTTTAGAACAAAGGACAAAGAGTGGTGGGAAAGTCCACTGTTTACCACTTCAACAAGTATTCCTCCAACGACATCATGCCCAGTCTGCCCAGTTTGTACAGGTCCAACCTCCACCAGAGCCGGTCCCAATGCCCCATGAATCTGAAACCCTCCCCCTCACACCATCTTTTTCAACCATGGGTTAATCCTACTTATCCTGCTGTTTCTACTCTCACTAGCTCATGGCATTTGTTGTAATCCTGAGATAACTACCTTTGAGGTCCTACATTTCAGTTTATGTGCTCGGAGCTTGGATGGGGCAGAATTGTAAGGACCATTCAGGAGGGATTCTTGACACAATATGTAAATAGTCCAACTAGGGAAGGGGTTACACTGGACCTGGTTATGGGAATTGAGTGACGTTTCAGTGGGGGAGCATTTCGGGAATAGTGACCATAATACTGTGAGTTTTAAGAGACTCATGGATAGGGACAACAGGTGTCCTTGTGTGAAGGTGAACTGCAACAATATTAGGCAGGAACTGGAGAATTTTGATTGGAAGCGACTGTTTGAGGGTAAATCTACATAAGACATGGAGGAGTATTTCAAATGGCAGTTGATAAGAGTTTAGGAGCTGCACGTTCCTGCAAGAATGAAGAATAGGTATGGTGAGTCACTTGAACCTAGGATGACCAGGGACGTTATGACCTTGGACAGAAAGTAAAAGGAAGCCATACGTAAGTCGTAGGTGGATACGAACTGATGAAGCCCTTGAAGTATATATGGAAAGTAGGAAAAAACATAAACAAAGAATTAGAAGGGCTAAAAGGGGTCATGAAAGCTCACTAGCAAAGAGGATTGAGGAGAATCCTAAGGCTTTTTATACAAATATAAAAAGCAAGAGGGTAGCCAGGGAAAGGGTTGGCCCACTCAAGGCCAAAAGAGGGAAACTATGTGTGGAGCCAGGAGAGGTAGGTGGAGTCCTAAATGAAAACTTTGTGTTGGTATTCACCAAAGAGAAGGAATTGGTGGAGGATAATCTCAGGGAAGAGAGTGTCGAGTTTCTAAGCCTAGTTGCTATTAAAAAGGAAGAGGTGTTGTCCGTCTTAAAAAAATATTAAGGTAGATAAGTCCCCAGGTTCTGATGGGATCTATCCCAGAATATTGAGGGAGGCAAGAGAACAAATTGCTGGAGCATTGACAGACATCTTTGTATTCCCTTTGGCCACAGGTGAGGTCCCAGAAGACTAGAGAATAGCTAATATTGTCCCATTGTTTAAGAAGGGTAGCAGGAATAATTCTAGGAATTACAGATCTGTGAGTTTCCTGTCAGTGGTAGGGAAATTATTAGAAAAGATTCTCAGGGTCAAGATCTATTAACATTTCAAAGCAAATGGACTTATTAGTGATAGACAGCATGGTTTTGTGTGGGAGGTCGTGTCTCACTAATTTGATTGAGTTTTCGGAGGAGGAGACAAAGATGATCGATGAGCGAAAAGTAGTTGATGTTGTCTACATGGATTTCAGTAAAGCCTTTGACAAGGTCCCTCATAGCAGACTGGTACAAAAGGACATGGTATCAGGGGTGAGCTGGCAAGATGGACACGGAACTGGCTTAGTCAAAGGGAACAGAGGGTATCGGAGGAAGGATGCTTTTTGGAATGGAGGGCTGTGGTGTTCCACAGGGATCACTGCTGGGACCCCTGCTGTTTGTGGTCTTCATAAATGATCTGGAGGAAAGCATAGCTGGTCTAATTAGTAAATTTGCAGATGATACAAAGATTAGTGGAGTTGTGGATAGTGAGGAGGATTATCAGAGGATACAGCAGGATATAGATCAGTTGGAGACATGGGCAGATAAATAGCAGATGGAGTTTAATCCAGACAAATATGAGGTGATGCACTTTGGAAGGTTAAGTACAGGTGGAAATTATGACAGTGAAAGGCAGAACCCTCCAGAGTATTGATGTGCAGAGGGATCTGGGTGTGCAGGTCCACAGATCACTAAAGATGGCAGCGCAAGTAGATAAGGTAGTAAAAAAGGCATGTGGCATGCTTGCCTTCATGGGAAGGGGCATTGAGTATAAGGATAGACATGTTATGCTGCAGCTTTATAGAACTTCAGTTAGGCCACACTTGGAATATTGCGTACAGTTCTGGTCTCCACACTACCAGTAGGATGTGGTGGTCAATACAGTACGGAGCTGGAGGAACACAGCAGGTCAGGCAGCATCAGAGGAGCAGGAAAGTCGATGTTTTGAAAATGTCAACTTTCCTGCTTCTCTGATG
>JAHRHZ010000223.1:13658320-13692474 GCA_024137785.1 Ginglymostoma cirratum
TCCTCTGATGCTGCCTGACCTGCTGTGTTCCTCCAGCTCCGTACTGTATTGACTCTGACTCCAGCATCTGCAGTTTTTGCTATCTCAGAAGGATGTGCATGCTTTGGAGAGGGTACAGAAAAGAATAACCAGGCTGTTGCCTGGTTTGGAGAATTTTGGATATGAAGAAAGGTTGGGTAGACTCACTTATTTTCACTGGAACACAAGAGGTTAAGGGCAAATTAATAGAAGTTTAAAAGATTGTGAATGGCATGGATGGAGCGGAAAGTGGCTTTTTCCCAGAGTAGAGGGGGTCAATTACTAGGGAACACAGGTTCAAGGTGCAAGGGGGGAAGTTTAAAAGAGATGTGCAAGGCAAGTTTTTCAAACAAAGGGTGGTGAGTGCCTGGAACACGTTGCCAGAGCGGGTGGTAGAAGCAGACACAATAACAGCATTCAAGAAGCACCTGGACGAATACATGAATAGAAAGGGAATAGAGGGATATGGATCCTGTAAGTGAATACTGTTTTAGTATGAAAGGGCAAAATGTGTCAGCGCAGGCTTTGTAGGGCTGAAGGGCCTGTTCCTGTGCTGCATTGTTATTTGTACTTGGTTTTGACTGTAATGTGCTGTTCACAAGTTGCACTGAATAGTAAATTAGTGATCATTTAATCTACTTTATTTCTGCAAGGTTAATAATATTGGCCCATTTAAAATAATGCCGATGTTTCTAGCCCAATTCCTTTCGTCCCACTGGTCTTTAAGAGAAATATAGAAGTGGACAAAATTAGGCCTCTTAGAATCGGCAGTAGTTTCTATGAGGAAGATTTGGTTTGTTGCACTGTGTAACTGAGAATGGCTTTCTGAGGGAAACAATTCTATTAGTAAAATGACCTACTTAGATTTCTAGTCAGTAACAAATGTTACTTTGATGGCAGGAATTTTGACCCTGTCCACTTGGGGAGGGGAAACTCTTGAATGAAACAGTGGCACTTGATAAGATGGAGTAATTGTTCAGTGGCCCTGATTGAAATAACTCCACAAAGGCCACCATCCTGTCACCAAGCCACCTTTTATTTATACGTGCTCAGTACTTGACACTGTTCCGGCTTCCTCAGAGCCAGCTCTCAAAGTGAGCAGGATGTCTGACACTCCTGTTTATATCTGTCAGCCAAGGCTCCCTAGTTGGACCGGATTAACAGCCCCAAATCAGGGAACTCATATTCTATGAGGTTCACATGGCTCACCTCATTACAGTCACTACAGATGGGTGGGATATGTCTGGGGACGCACTCCTGTTCTTTTTCTTGTAGCCTGTCCTGGGTCGTTTTTGCGCCGGGTCCGGTTCCTCTGACAGCTTCATGTGCAGCTGGCATGTATTGGACCATAGCCTGCCTATTGCTTCCAAAGCATCTCATAAGAAACTCATCCTTTTCTCTCGGCAGTAAAAGCATTGAGGCAGCAACATCCGACATGTCCATCTCGGACTCCAAGGTTTCTTCACTGCTCGATGGAGGGGGAGAACCCATGGATTCCAACAGCCTTTCCAGCTGTTCTGAGGAGCCGGCTGTGTTTTGCTCCTGCCCTATTTACAAGTTTACAGCTTTCATGTGGTCCACGTGCTTGTTCAGGACTGCCTGACCTATCTGATCTTTGAATGTCATGGGACCTGACCTGGCATCGACCATGCTCTTATTCATGCAGGGCCACTTCCGTCATTTTGGCACCAGACTTTGTCCCCTGAAGTAAACTGTCAGTCTTGCTTAGAGGGATCTTGTGTCCAGCATTGGCGTATTGGCGTTCCTGATGCAGTTTCACCTGCTCTCCTCAGGTCCCGGAAGATCAGATTTAACCTGGTGTGAAGTCTTCTCCCCATTAACAACTCTGTGGAAGCTATCCCTGTGGTTGAATGAGGGACGGTCCTATAATTAAATAGGAACCAGGAGAGTTTGGTATTGAGTGAAGCTGTAGGCTCTTTCTTTAAGCGTACCTTCAAAGTTTGGGCTTCTCTTTTTGCCAGACCATTGGACGTAGGATGGTATGAAGCTGTCCTTGTTTGCTGAATGTCATTTGACTTTAGGCAACATTCAAATTCCCTGCTGGTAAATGTTGGCCTGTTGTCTGTCAGTAACATTTCCGGGAGCCCGTGTATTGCAAAAGACGCTTTTATCTTTTCTATCATCATTTCCGTTTGACAAATGAACTCTATGTATGTCCAACCACTTCAAGTGGGCACTCACAAAGAACGTTGAGCCTGTAAAAAGTGTTGATGTGTAACTGAGTCCAGGTTTATCCAGCCATTCCCATGAATGTGGGGAGCTGCCGGCAGTAACTTTTGTTCTTGTTGGCACTTTGGGCACTGCCCCACCAATGCAGCTATGTCTACATCAAGTCCTGGCCACCCGACATAACTTCTCGCTAGCATCTTCATTTTGGAAACCCCGGATGATCCTGGAGGAGTTCAGCCAGTATCTGGTGGCGACCTTTGCTTGGGACAATCACTCTTGCTCCCCACAATAAAGGCAATCTTCTACGGTGATCTGGTCTCACTGGATTCAGAAAGTTTTCAATTCTAGTTGTGATGGCCCTTTTGTTATCCCCATCACCACCAGCTGTTTTAGTTTTGCCATGACCGGATCTTTTTGCATCCACAGTCTGATGTTGTCAGTGGTGACTGGAAGGGTATCCAGAAAGTTTAAATCCAGAACACACTCTCCCAGTAGTGGTACAATGGTCGTGTACCTGCCAGTTGGAGGCGGCTCAAGGCATCTGCATTTGCTATTTGGCCTCCTGGACCATGTTCCAACTTGTAATTGTGCGCATTTAGAATGAGAGCCTGCCGCTGAATTCAACATGAAGCTATGGGAGGCATGGCCTTGTCCACTTAACTATTACAAATTAATATCCATAAAAGGTATCGGTACAAATTTCTCACACAAAAGATGGCCAAACCTTCCTTCTCAATCTGGATGTCTTTGTGTTCTGCATCAGCCAAAGTCCGGGAAGTGTACACTATTGGGCGTTCCTGTCCATTGGACCACTGAGGAGTTAATATTACCCCGTCACCGTATGGGGAGGCATCTCATGTCAGCACTAGATCTTGCTTGGGATCGTAGTATGCCAACACCTTAGTCAACGATGGCTGCTTCTTCACTTCCCTATATGCTACAAGACCATCTCCAAGGCTAACCATTTTTCAGATGTAAGTCTGTGAGGTTAGAGGCCCCATTACTTTTGAATTTTCTGTAATGATTCAGCAATTCAAGGAAAGACCTAAACTCTGGTCCAGCCATGGGAGCCAGGGCAACTTTGATTGCCCTCACTTTATCTTCCAACGGGTGTAATCTGGTCTTGTCGACACTGTAGCCCAAGTAGGTTATTTGGCATTCCTGGAATACACATTTTTTCCCTGTAAGCCTGCCTAGAAAAAATGTCTAAGGACTATGTCAAAGTTCTCCAAGTGCTCTTAATTGGTCTTCCCTGTTATTAGCATATCATGCAAATAAATGGCAACCTGGGGTAGAGTTTGTAAAATGTTCTCCATCATCCACTGTGATTGGGTGCAGGCTGACAGTCTCGTATATTGGTACAAACTCTTAGGGGTATTAATTGTGGCACACTTCTGGGAATCTTTATCTAACCACAAGTGCATGACTCTTGTCTAGATTTGTGATGGACAGCTGCCCCTCAGCTTTGCATACAAGTCCTCGGTGTGAAGGATTGAGTATTTATCCAGCTGCAAGAAGCAGTTTACTGTTTGTTTAAAATCCCCACCAAGGCAAATTGATGTGACTAGTACTTCCCTTTCCACAAACTGCACTGGTTTATTGGTTCCTTTGCTTTACAGCCTTTGGATTTCTGCCTCTACTTTTGCCCCTAATAGCCTTGCAGAATTGTGGAATTGCTTCCGGGTCAACATGCAAAATTGCCTTAGTTCCTTTGATAGCCCCTAAACCTTCCTGGAAAAACCTCCAGGTATTTAATTAGGACTTCACTCATGCAGCCATTTTCCAATTGAAAAGTGTTGATCTAATCAACGTGAACCTTTCTCAACCAATTTCACCCCATCAAGCTCAGGCCCAAGCCTTTTATTACAATCAGTGGTAACTGAACCAGCTGCTTCTCATACAAGACCAGAACCAAAGTTGTACCCTTAATCTGTAGCGGTTCCCCAGTATAGGTTTTTAGTCTGGCTGACGTCTTACACAAACTTAAGGCTCAGAGTCCAGAACAAATTTTGTGAAAGACTGGTTCTGCATTTACTGATACAGCCACACCAGTATCAACCTCCATTAGAACTGGGTGACCATTTAACCAGACATTTATTTAGATTGATTCTGATTTTGATGTTGCTAAGCAATTTAACTATTCCAAGCCAGATTTAGGTGGGCTTTCCAATGTGTGCACTCTCCTGGATACAGGCCTATGAGTTCGCTTACTCAAGTCAGGCCTAATGGGAATCTTTTGCTGTCTTGAGTCCACATACTAGCAACAACTACAATGTTTGACACTTATCATCATAGAATCCCTACAGTGTGGAAACAGGCCCTTCAGCCCAACAAGTCCACACAACATCCCACCCAGACCCATCCCCCTATGACCCACCTAATCTGTTTATATCTGTCAGCCAGGGTTCCCTGATTGGACCAGGTTAACAACCCCAGTCAGAGAACTCATATTCTATGAAGTCCACCTTCCTGAGCTCATTACAATCTTGTTTGTCAATCATTTAGTTAACAGAGTTTCCATTCAGCACAGTCACTAACCCACTTGTGGGAAGCTAATGAGATATTTGTACTGTGCATTGAGAGTAGACAGTAATCATTTAGACTACTGACAGGAATAGTTAAACCTATAGCAACTCTACTGTGTTACAGTCATTTCCTCTGTTTGTCTATCCATTTTGCACTCGGCAAAATACAGAACAAAGCACTGTGTAATGAAGTGTTTAGTCTACTGCGGTCTGAAGGTGAGTGATGACTCGATGGTACCTGAATCAACCAGTCACTGAATTTGTAACAATGAGTGTTTTCTGTTTTCTTAACCTTCAACACAGAAGCACCTTAAGATGTTTCACTAAATTAATGGCACTGCATGAGTGCCAGTTGCCTTTACTACAAATTATTTAGATATAATTAACAAGACCGTATTCTGAGGATTTGCCCATAGTCGTCCTCCAAAAGTAAAAACCTAGGAAAGTCAGGGTTAAAATCTGCAAAATAATAAGCATGAACACATTTTGTTGCAAAAAATGTTGTAATACGATAGAAATATAATAGAAGTTGAAAAAGAGTGAATAGAATAACTGAAATTATGACGTAGCAATCAAATTTTAATTTACTTTGTAAGATAGAACACCACATTAAAAATAAATGAGCAAGGAGCTTTGTCTTATATTTCCAGGCTGACACAGGAAAATCCAACATGTATTCTTCAAATTGGTTTTTAGGCCATTTGATGAAATGTCTCAGTCGACTTGAAAGCTCAAGCAATTAGGATGAAAGTCAGATCCGTGAGGTGCCTTGCAATTGAGCTTGGAGCTTCTGAAATTAGGGAGGAAAGAATGAGTCAGGGCTCCTATTCTGCCTGCAGCTGGACATGTCCAAAAACTAGAAGTGAAAATTAATACAAAGGAGACATACAAGAGGTGTTGGAATTCTGAAACAAAACACCATTGTCAGTGAAAGACATCCTTGTTGCTGAAATTGAATTGTCAGTGAAAATGATACACCCAGATATCTGATTGCAACCAGTGTAGCAAGGACACTATTAGGAAAACTAACTTAAGTGCCCCTGGGGCAGGAAGTAGAAATCAACAGAATGGTCACCGATCCTCAGAGCGAAATGCTTGTGGATGAGTGCACAGCAGGTCAGACATATAGCTGTGAAGGTCAAACTGATAATTTTAATCAACCTATCCAGGAACCGCTGGAGCTGGTGGGACTTGAACCTAGATCTTTTGGCTTGAGAGGTAGAGACACTACCATTGCACAGGAGATCTTGTAAAAGTCAAATAGACTTCTGCTAATTTAGAGACTGGAATCCACAGCGCATAGTTGGGAACATTCTAAGTGTATTGTGGGATTGTGGTTCACTGGGTCAAGGGATAAAAAGCTGAAATGGATGTGGCTGAATTGGTAACATGTCTGCCTTTGAGCTGGAAGGTTCCAGGTTTAAGTCCTTCTCCAACACAAAAATGGAGGATGATGCTTTGGTGCAGTATTTAGGGTGTACTATGTTGTAGGTTGTGCTGCCAATAAAGTGAAATTGAAATTTGCCCTCATGGTTTGATGGGAGAGATCCCATAGTGCTATTCTATTTACATATATAATTGGAGTTGGGGACCAAGTGTAGCATGTCAAAGTTCGCAGATGACACTAAAATGAGAGCAAAACGTGCAGAAGACTTTGAGAGTCTCCAAAGGGACATAGATAGGTTAAGTGAGTGGGCAAGGGTCTGGCAGATGAAGTGCAATTTTGGTAAGTATGGGGCCATCCATTTTGGTAGAAATAACAGCAAGGTAGACTTATTTAAATGGTGAAAAATTGCTGTGCAGAGGGACCTGGGTGTCCTTGTGCATGAATTATGAAGAATTGGTTTGCAGATGTAGCAGGTAATTAAAAAGGCAAATGGAATATTGTCCTTCATTGCTAGAGGGATTGAGTTTAAAAGCGGGTGTTGCGGGGTGGGGGGAGTGGGGTTATGCTGCAGCTGTCTAGGGCGTTGGTGAGGCCACACCTGGAGTACTGCGTGCAGTTTTGGTCTCCTTACTTGAGAAAGAATGTGCTGGCACTGGAGGAGGTGCAGAGAAGATTCATTAGGTTGATTCTGGCGTTAAAGGGGTTGGCTTCTGAGGAGAGATTGAGTAGACTGGGACTATACTCATTGGAATTTAGAAGAATGGGGCTTGGGTGGGGACAGATCTTATGGAAACATAAAATTGTGAAGGGAATAGATAAGATAGAAGTGGGGAGGATGTTTCCACTAGAGGATGAAAGTAGAACGGGGGGGCATAGCCTCAAAATTTGGGGATAGCAGATTTAGGACTGAATTGAGGGGGAACCCCTTCACCCAAATGGTTGCGAATCCGTGGAATACCCTGTCCAGTGACACAGTTGAGGCTATTTTGTCGGATGTTTTTAAGGCAAAGATAGGCAGACTTTTGAACAGTAAAGAAATTAAAGGTTATGGAGAATGGGCGGGGAAGTGGAGTTGAGTTCATGAAGAGATCAGCCATGATCTTACTGAATGGCAGAACAGTCTCGAGGGGCCAGATGGCCTACTGCTGCTCCTATTTCTTATGTTGTTATGTTCTGCAGAAGAGCAAGGTAATTATCTCTGGTGCTCTGACCAATATTTATCCCTCACAAAGGCAGCTAATCTGGGTAAAATCATATTGCTGAATGTCACCTGAGCGAATTGCCTATCATGTTTCCTTCAGTACAACAGTAGAGGCCAGAAATCTGAAGTAAAACAGAAAGTGCTGCAGAAACTCAGCAGGTCTGTCTGCATCTGTGGAGAGAGAAATGGAGTTAACATTTCAAGTCCAGTCTGAGTTTTCTTTCTTTTCCCTTGTTCAAAAGTACTTAATTGTTTGTCCAGTGGTTGTGAAAAACACTAAGTAAGCATATATTTGTCGTTTGTTATTTCTTGATTAAAATGAGGCAATAGAACAAACGGTGCTTGGCCTTTTAAAATATTGACCACAAGTCGGCGAATTCCTTGAATAAATCAGGGAAGTGAGCTAAGCAAGTGAGTCTACTGATAGAAGGAGAGCTTGGAAAACATACATCTGCAAAATATTAGCTTTTGCTTTCTGCTGTAATTTACTCTACCTTTGCATTTAAACATGTATAGTTATGTGATATTATGTTAGTTTCTCTGGCTGCATCAGACAATCAACAGTAAGTTAAATCAAAGGAGAGGTTTTGGAAACCAAAACGTGTAAAAAGTATTGATTGGCGTTTTTGTTCCAACATGGTTGCCAAACTGATTTTTTGCAGTGGGAATCGATTTGTAATCAAAATAACAAGTCTGCTCACTTGAAGGTTTTATTTGTGAGCGAATGCAACATAGGTTTATCGAGGATAGTGAGATTGTACTGTGAGGACGGATTGAGGAGACTGGGTCTCCACAAAACTTGAGAGTTTGGAAAGATGTAAGGTGATCTTGTTGTGAAAAAAAGTTCTTACACCAGGTTATATGCAAGAAGGGTATTTCCCCTTACTAAGGGGCTAAAGAGCAGGGGATGCAATCTCAGAAAAAAAAAGTAGCCCATTTTGGATTGGGATGGGGAGGAATTTCCTGGGTAAATCTTCGGAATTCTTTCCCCAGGGCACTGCGAAGGCTCAGTTGTTCAGTATATTCAAGAGAGCAGTCAATAAAATATTAAATATATCAAGTGATATGGAGTTAATGCTGGAAAATGGCTTTGATCAGCCGCGATCTAGATGAATGGTGGAGCAGACTTGATGAGCAGAATGGGCCTGTCCCATCCCTGTTTTCTCTGAATTATTTTGTAAGACTGCACCCTTAAGTGGTTTAGTTGGAAATCGATTTTAATCTGGATAAAACAACCATATGAACAAATGGCAAACTCAGTCAAATTAAAAATGACTTAATCATCAATTCAACTTAAGGTTCATGACGCTTCCTCTGGCACTGGTGCAATGGGGCTGCAGTCTGCATCCAAAATAGGAAAGCAAAAGAATTATGTCCTATTGCATTTCTGTAACATGGTGCACATTGAACGCACACTGAGGGAATATATTTCCATAAGATCAGTAACCTGTGTCTCCCTCCGTGCTGGTTACTGTGGCAATAATGTACATCTATGTGGATAACGGCAAAAGTTCATCAAGATGAGCACACCTGACCAAGCCAGGTTTGTGCATCCATATGGCTTTTTCGTTATTGAGTGTGAGACCAACATTTACAACCCTTTTCAAATCATTCCTGAGGAAGTAGTGGTGAGTCACATACTACCTACTGGCTTGCAAGGCCATTTTAGAGGACAGTAAGAGTCAGTGACGTTGGGAGGGGCCTGAAAACACGTGTGGCTGTCTCCAAACTAGTTAAAGACAACCGATTCCTAGTAGGGTTTTTTGTTACAACAGCGATGATTTCATGGTTATTTATTGTATTGTTACAAATATAGAAATTAATTGAATTTAGTTTCATCCACATTGCCTCGTGAGATTTAAACTCTGTTTCCATAGCATTAGTCCAAGCTGCTGAATTTCTAATCCAGGAAGATTAGCACAATGTTACCTTTCTCCAAAACGGAAAAAAATGCAGATGTTGTAAATCAGAAACAAAAACAGAAATTGCTGGACAAGTTCAGCAGGTGTAGCAGCATCTGTGGAGAGAAATCAAAGTTTCGGGCTGGGTGACCCTTCCTCAGAAATTCCCTGGACCCAAAATGTTAACTCTGATTTCTCTTCATGGATGCTGCCAGACCCGCTGACTGAATTTAGGACTGAATTGAGGGGGAACCCCTTCACCCAAATGGTTGCGAATCCGTGGAATACCCTGCCCAGTGACACAGTTGAGGCTATTTTGTTGGATGTTTTTAAGGCAAAGATAGACAGACTTTTGAACAGTAAAGAAATTAAAGGTCCAGCAATTTCTGTTTTTGATTACCATTCTCCATCTCCCTGTGGTTTCTATTATGATCCCAGCTTACGGTAATACTGGACAAGTCAGATCCCAGAATATAACCTGGTTTGATAGACCATATGTTTTGCTTTTGCAGTTTTTTTGCCATGGTTTTAGTGACTGCTTATATTCGGAAGAGATTGCCAAACAAACAGGAATCAAAATTTATTACACACAAAAGTAAGCAAACCTCAGTAAGGATCACCCTGTTTCCACTTTAAAGTTTCTTGTTCACTCAGCATGGCTGGAATTTGTATTTTTTTGGCAAGCACCTGCAATTACTCAAACGCAGAAAATATTTGTGAGACTCAGCAAGTTTGACAGAGTCAATGTGTGACTGTCCTTCAGAATAGAAAGATGGTTAGGAAATGGGAGGCAAGGCAGGGGAGTGTTCGAATAGTTAGGTCCATAGATAACAAAGGCACAAATTAGGGTCCAGCAGTGGTTGAGCTAATGTAGGGACGAGAGATCTGTGATATCACCAAGTTGAGAGTTCCAGGATTTTTGAGCCTGCAACACTGAAGAAATGACAATGTACCTGCAATTCAGGGTAATACGTGGCTTGGAGAAGAACTTGCAAAGGCTGATGTTCCAGTGCATTGCTGCCCTTGACCTTCTCAGTATTTCCTCAGAGCTAATTTCTTCCAAACCAGGCAATATCCTGGTGGACTTCAAGATTTTCTCCCCAGCCTCCACATTCTGGTAGTGTGATGAACAGAAACGTACACAGTATTCCAAATGTGGCCTAACTAAAGTTCTATACAGCTGCCACACTTGCCAGTTCTTATGCTGCATGTCCCAACTGATGAAGGCAAGCATGCCATATGCCTTCTTAACTACCTTATCCACTTTTGTTGCCACTTTCAGGGAAGTGACTTGTGTGCCTAGATCCCTCTGTATGTTCATACTTAAATAAATCTCATAATGTTAAGCTGCCAGTCTTATCCTTCTCTCAACCAAGTCTCTATAGTAGCTACAACATCATAGCTACATGCGCTAATCCGTGCTTGAAGTTCATCTGCCTTACCTGTCACGCTCCTCGCATTGAAACAAATATACGTCACACCGCGTTCAGTAACCTCTCCCTGTCTGTCCTTCCCCTTAGCCTTACTGGCCTTAGTCTCTGACTCGTCCTCAGTCATTTCATTTGCTGACTTCCTGCTTCTCACCCTGCCTGCCGCATTTTATACAGGTTCAGGTTATGGCCCTGGCTGTTGCTTGTATTCCTGAAATCTGGACAGAACAAAGGGAAAAAAAGAACAGTTTTCCCAATTTGTGACAAACACTTACAAGGATTAAAGACTCCATTCCCAGAACCAGTGTGGTTTACAAAATACCATGCAACGACTGCCACAAACATTACATTGGACGGACAGGAAGGAAACTAGCCATCAGAATACATGAACATCAGCTGGCAGCAAAACGGCACACCGAACTCTCCTTAATATCTGTACATTCAGACATCAAAGACCATCAGTTTAACTTGGACAAGGTAACCATAGTAGCCCAAGCCAAACATAGACACGCACCGGAATTCCTAGAGGCACGGTTTGCCATCCATAATGAAAGCAACAAACACAGAATTGAACCCCAAATATAAACCCACACAAATCAAAACTGGAAATGACAGTACTCACCATAACAGACCGGACGGTATAAATTCCAGGCGGAGTAGAACAACATCACTTCATCGGATGCTCCACTGATGATGTCACCTAGCATGGTGGCAAAACGTCTGAACGAAAACAAGCCAGCTTGGTGAGCAAGTCAACAACCCCACCCACAACCCGAGCTACAGATCTTTGCCATAACTCTGAACAACTACTTCTATTCCTCTCGGGAGATAGTAGGAACTGCCGATGCTGGAGAGTCTGAGATAACAAGGTGTAGAGCTGGATGAACACAACAGGCCAAGCAGCATCAGAGGAGCAGGAAAGCTGGCATTTCGGGTCTGGAAGGGTCTAGACCCGAAACGTCAGCTTTTTGACTTCTATTCCTCTACTGCATTCAAGAATTGTACCTAGGCACTTGGACCCAAGATATTGCCGTAAGAAGGCAGACATTGTGAAAGTTTTTCAGTGTACTCCTACAATGGGGCACACATGACAATAAAAGGACATTGATTGACTTGACTTAAAAAGATATTGAGATGCTGCCAGACCTACTGAGCTTTTCAAGCAATTCCTGTTTCTGTTTCTGATTTACAGCATTTGCAGTTCTTTCAATATCAGTAAAATTGGAGGATCCAAAAACTGATTCTGACAGTGATCATTTGTGATGGAAATGTGATCCCATATGGCTCCTCAGTTGATTTAATGCATTGATAACATTTTTTTCACTTCACTTCTAGGCCTCCGTTGTGTCTGTAATGACGGCTATAAAATGACGGATACAGGATCCCCCAAAATACAATGTGAGCTCTGCGCCAGAAATGTAAGTGATCATAGTTAGTAAATGACAAGTCTCTGCTCATTAATTGATGTTTCATCAAATGTTTTAGTTGAAAAGTTGAGGCATTTGCAGTACAGCTGTGTGATAATCCAGCTAGACACAATACAACATTATAAATTTTCGGTCATTTACCATAAGATGTAGGAGCAGAAGTAGACCAATCAATCCATTGACCCCGCTCCACTATTCAGTGAGATCATGGCTAATTTTATAAACCTCAAGAGCATTTTCCTGCCTTTTGCCCATAAATCTTGATTCCCTTATTGATCAAAATTCTGTTTGTCTTAGCCCTGAATGTACATAATGATCGAGTCTCAACAGCTCTCTGCAATAAAGAATTCCACAGATCCTGAGAGAAGTAATTCCTCCTCATCTCTCTCTAAAATGAGTGACCCCTTGTCTGAGATAATGCCCTCTGGTCCTAGACACTCCATGGGGTGAACAATCTTTCTACATTTAAGTCCCTTAAGTGTTTTATGAAGTGGCTGTAGAATCATCTGCAGCTAACCACTTTATTCTGTCGTGCTTTTAACCACTGGGTAATGTGGCAAAGGGTTGAAATTTTGAAAGGGAAAATGGTTACAGAGCAATGGAGAAAGAGTTAGGGACTGGAATAGCTCAAGTAAATAGCTGACATAAACATATGAGACATAGCAGTTTATTTCTGAGCTGTCTCAGTCTCTGATTCCGTGTTTGGATAAATGTTTTCTTTCCCTCCCAATGGGGCTGACATTTTGCTGGAGTTTGATAGTGTGCCATGCTGGCCCCTTCTCCTCTTAGTGCCTCATTGTTTGTGACTCTGTTTGAGTCCAGACAGTGTCTGTGGGCAGTGACCAACACAATATGTTGGCAGCAATGCTCCAATCAAGGCCAGTTCAGTCCTCGTGCAATATCCAATCAAACATGTCCCAGGAGGAGGAGTCACAGAATGGCAACCAAAATTGTTAATGCCTTAGGTGTTTGGTGGTTCTTTTTGTCCTTGTTGGGGGAGCAAAAGATTGGATGAAGAAAGTAGAGATGTAAATTTAAGCAAAAATAATTGTTTTTGCCTCATTTACCACTTTCTGTTGACTGCTCCATGACTTCCACCCAACCCCCACCCATACGAGAAGGTCGAGCATCTATGTGTGGAGAATCCTTTCCGTTAGATTGGCAACTGAACAACAACTGCCAATCTGCTAATACGACAAATTCTGCCAATTTTATTTCTGCCTATAAAGTGATGCACTGTGCCTGTGACCTTAATCCCACTGTTGGCCATGTGAACCGCACCCGGTGGAGGAAGTGCCGGCCCACTTTCCAAGATTTCAATTCAACAGTAAAGATGCCTGACAATTTAATATATGATATACAGATAATTAACACTGCTTCTGTGATACTTCACCATCTGTGTAGAATCAAGTTGTGTCTGTGGACAAGAAGCATTGTTTGACGTGTACAGGATGCAACTCATGTCCAAATGAAGAAAATATCCAAGGTATGTTTTCCTTTTTCTTTGTCACTGGAACTTTTGCAATAGTGGAGAGGTTTGCTAAGCAAATATCTTGGCAAAAATGGTCCCATGCCTCCCATTCTGGAATTTTTGCCTCCAAATTTTTTTCATTGGGGATGTTTGCTGAAGTTCTTTGGAGAACTATGGCACCCTATCAAGGGAGGTGCCCTTTTAGCTAAGTCCAGAGACACCTTTAAGAGAGGGAATATGCCCTTTGGGAGTAGCCGGTGTGCTGTGGGTTTGTTAAAAGTAGACATGAATGTGTGTAAATAGTGAATAAACTCATTGGTAGTGTTGAACTGTCAAGACATTTCGTCCCTGGCCTTTAAATATAAAGATTCTTTTAAAATAAAATAGTCATCACTATTCCACTTTGCCTGTTGACATAGATCTGATGATTATCAATAAAGAAGTTGTGCTATATAGGTCATAAGATATCGGAGCAAAATTAGGCCATTTGGCCCATTGAGTCTGCTTCTCCATTCAATCGTGGCTGATACATTTCTCAACCCCACTCTCCTGCAGTCTCCCCGTAACTCTTGATCCATTTACTAATCAAGAAGCTATCGATCTCTGTCTTAAATACATTAAATGATTTGGCCTTCTGTGGCAATGAGTTCTACAGATTCATCACCATCTGACTGATTTCACAACCAGTCCAAGTTTTCAGCTTTCTGATCAACTCCAATTCATGTGAAGTCTTTGAGGGACTGTGAATACAAATGTGTGCTTTTATAAGGAATAAAGTAGTTGAAGAAAGTAAATGTAACTAATGGATTTTTATCATTCCGAGTCTTTTCAAATAGTGAATTACACTTGGAACTTTATTTTGTTTAATCTCAGCTTGGGCCCTGAAGTCTACTAATGGTATTAGGTGAGTTGGTATGGAGGGTGTCAGTGTAATGGTAATAGACCAAGAAGCATAGATTGGTGGGAAAGGACAATATAATGGCGTGGGTACTCTAATGGGCCATGGGTGTGTGAGGACACAGGCATAAATTAGCATGGAAGATATGAGGGGCATTTGGGGTTTGGAGAGCATGAGGTGGCATGAATTGGAATGGATGATGCATGCGGAATGTGAGGTGTGAGTATGTGAGTGTGAGCTGGCTTCTGTTCTCTTCTTTCGTTTTACCAGCTGGAATGAAACTCGAATGGCTAGCTCAGCACAGTGTCGGAGAGTTGGCCACGTGTGTGTGGGGTGACATTCAGTAATCCTGTTAATATTTACTCTGTAACGTCTCCTGATTCAGGAGTGAAAATCCAAGCCATTATTTCCAAGAGCAGGAATTGATCAAGATTCTTTGTTGATTTTCTTATGGGTCCTGAGCTGTAGCATTGGAAGTGGTACAGTAGCTGAAGTCAGTGAGCTTGAGAATTGAAACAGGTTAGGCCAGGCTGTTCCCTGACTTCAGAGATAGTAGGAACTGCAGATGCTGGAGAATCTGAGATAACAAGGTGTAGAGCTGGATGAACACAGCAGGCCAAGCAGCATCAGAGGAGCAGGAAAGCTGATGTTTCGCGCCTAGACCCTTCTACAGAACCGGGCAAATGAATTGCTGACCCCTCCGCCGCCATCAGTTCTCCCTTACGTGCAATTTCAGAATTAGTCCAGAGCACAAAAAAACAAGAGGGAAACATTTACAACATCCATTTACGTTTGAAATTCTCATTATGATGTGGGGACAAAAATGTTTTCATTCAGTAATTCGAGAATGGACAGTGTTTTCTTTTTACAGTGGAAAACTTGGCCAATGGCACAGCAAGCTGTCAAAAGTGTCCCGAAAGGACGGCACCAAATGCTTTAGGAAACATGTAAGTGTCTCACCCTCAGTGTTTGTTTGAATGAGACCTTGTGCCTGAACATGACCAGGCCATTGACGATGTTCTTAGTTTTCGAGTTATAGAGTCATAGAAATGTACAGCATGGAAACAGACCATTGGGTCCAACTCTTCCATGCTGACCAGATATCCTGTATAAATCTAGTCCCATTTGCCAGCATTTGCCTCATATCCCTCTAAATACTTAGTGTTCATTTACTCACCCAGATGCCTTTTAAATGTAGTAATTGTACCAGCCTCCACCACTTCCTCTGGCAGCTCATTCCATACCTGCACCACCCTCTGTATGAAAATGTTGCCCCTTAGGTCCCTTTTATGTCTTTCCCCTCTCACCTTAAACCTATGTCCTCTAGTTTTGGACTCCCCCACCCAATGGAAAAGACCTTGCCAATTTACCCTATCTATGCCCATCATGATAATATAAACATCTACAAGGTCACCCCTCGGCCTCCAACGCTTCAGGGAAAATAGCCCCAATCTATTCAGCCTCTTCCTCTAGCTCAGACCCTCCAATTCTGGCAACATCCTCGTAAATCTTTTCTGAACCTGTCTAGTTTCACAACATCCTCAGGAGAAAGAAAAAAGAATTGAAACTGGGGCAACCACCTGGCATCAACCGAGGCACCAGAACTGGCAATGACAAAAACATCCCTTAGACCCTGTGACATCCTCCTTATGAACATCTGGTGATGGCTTGTGGCAAAATTGGAAAAGCTGCCTTACAGACTAGTCAAGCAACAGACTGACATAGTCATACTCACAGTCACAATCTCCCAGATACCATCACTGTATATGTTCTGTCCCACGGAATCATAGAATTATACGGAGATAGCAAGAACTGCCGATGCTGGAGTCTGAGATAACACAGTGTTGAGCTGGAGGAACACAGCAGGCCAGGCAACATCAGGGAAGCAGGAAAGCTGACGTTTTGGATCAGGACCGTTCTTCAGAAATTATTCAGGACAGAAGAGGCCCTTTGACTCATCAAATTTGTACCACCAAAAATACACTGAATCTACGCTCCTCCCACTATGCAGCACTGGGTCGAAAGCCTTGAAAGTTGTGACACTTCAAGTACTCATCCAAGTACACTGTGAAGATCGTGAGGTTTCCTGCCTCGGTTACCACCACCCCACCCTGACCCCAAGGCAGACCATTCCAGACCCCAACACCCTCTGGGTGAAAAGCCACTTGCTGCATCCCACTTTTAAACTTTCTTTTCACGTTAAAAATGTGCCAACTTGTAATTGACCCTTCAACTAAGGAGAACAGCTGCTTTCTATCCACCCTGTCCATGCCCCTCATAATTTTACACACTTCTGATTAGGTCCCTCCCAAACTTCTCTGTTCCAGCAAAAACCAGCTGAGCTTATCCAGCCTCACTTTATAGGCTATCTGCTCCATCCCAGGCCACATCTTGGTGAATCTCCTTTGCACCCTCTCCTGTACAATCACATCCTTCCTATAGTGCAGCGATGAGAACTGCATGTAGTACTCCAGCTGTGGCAAAACCAACGTCCTGTACAACTCCAACATAACCTCCCTGCTCGTATGATCTAGGCCATGACTGATAAAACCAAGTGTACTATGTGCCATCTTAACTACCCTTTGTCCTGTCCTGCCATCTTCAGTGATCTGTGGACAAGCACCCCTAGATCCCTCAGTTCCTCTGAGCTTTCTAGTATCCTGCCGTTCGTCGATTACCCCCTTGTCTTGTTACTTTTCCCGAAGTGCATCACCCTGTACATATTAGGGGTTAGATTCCATCTGCCAATAATCTGCCATCTGACCAGTCCATCTGTAAACTTCTGTAACCCAAGACCTTCTTCCTCATGATTGGCCACTGATTTTCTTGTTTTCTGCAAACTAACATCATCCCCTGCACATTTTCATGTGCACTGTTTATGTATATCACAAACAATAAGGGGCCCAACACTGATCCCTGTGGTACATCACTGGACAATGGTCTTCAGTCATATGAACAGCCTGCTTCCATCACCCTCTGTCTCCTACCACAAGGCCAATTTTGGATCCAACTTGCCAAGTTACCCTCTTTATCAGTCTCCCAAGTGGGACCTTGCCAAAGGCCTTACTGAAATCCGTATAAACTGCATCATCTGCACGCTGCCATCACACACTTTGTCACCCCTTCAAAAAATCCAACCAGACATGTTAGGCATGAGCTCCCTCAGACAAAACCATGCTGACTACCCCTGATCAAACCTTGCCTCTCCAAATAGAGGTTGATTCTCTCCTTCAGAATTCTTGCCAGAACTTTCCCAATCACTGATCTGAGACTCACTGGTCTATCTCTACCTCTGTTCTTGAAAAGTGCAACCACATTGGCTGTCCTTCAGTCCTCTGGAACCTCTCCTGTGGCCAGAGAGGAATTAAACATTTCTGTCAGGGCCCATGTGATTTCCTCCTTCTCCCACAGCAGCTGGGTTCAGTGCATCCAGATCTGGGGTTATGTCTACTTTGAAACCTGCTAAAAACTCCAAAATCTGCTCACTCCCTATGTGAGACTGCACAAGAACTTCACAGATGTATCTTCTTGAGTTCTGGACCTACATCCTCTTCTCCTGACTAAAGACAGATGTAAAATACTTGTTTAACACACTACCAATGTCAGCTGGCTCCATGCACCAGCTTCCTCTTTCATCCCAAATGGGTTTTGCTCTTTCCCTGCGTATCCTCTTCCCCTTGATATACTTATAGAATATCTTGGGATTCTCCTTAATCTGGCATGCCAGTGCAAACTCATGCCCCTCTTCCTTCTCCCAATTGCTTTCTTAGGTTCCCGTTGCACTTCTGATATTCCACCAGGATCTCCATTGATTTGTTCCCTTTGTAACTCTTTTTTCCTTTTTTAAATCTGGTCCTGAATATTCCGAGACATTTAGGATTCTTTGGGCTCGTTGCTCCTCCATTTCACCCAAAAGGGAACATGATTGTCTTGTGCTCTCCCCAAAACCTTTTTGAATGTCCCCCATGGTTCTGCTGCAGACTTTACCTCAAACAGCTGACCCCAGTCTACTTTGGCCAGATACTGCCTTATTTTAATAAAATCTGCCTTCCACCAAATGAAAAACCTTTTTTGCGCACTCTCTTTCCATTACAAACTTAAAATGTATAGTGTTGCGGTCGCTATCACTGAAATATTTTCCCACTGCCTCCTCAAATAGATGCCTGACTTCGTTCCCCTGATTTGCACTGACTTTGTGGGAAAATTTTGATTTGAAAAGCTCTCCTGAATAAATTTCAAGAAATCTGCCCCCTCCAAATCCTTTATGCTGTGATTATCCCAATTAACTTTGGGATAGTTGAAATCCCTTCATTATTGTTACCCAATTATTATGTTTCCAAGTACATTGACTATACACCTGCTCTTCAATTGCCCATTGACTGGGAGCCTACAATATATTTCGAACAGTGATTGCCCCTTTTTTATTCCTAAGGTCTACCTACAAAGTATCATTTGATGACCCTTCGAACACATTGCTCCTCATTACTGCAGTAACTGACTCCTTCATTAATAATGGGACATTGTCTCTTTTACGGTCTGCCCTGAAGATCCTATACCGTGAATGTTGATGGCAACAAGATCACAGTTTCAGGTGTCTACCTCACCTGTAGTACTCCTGGCATGAAAGTAGAGGCGCTCCAGCCCAAAGGTAGGGCAGGTCCAGCAGACGTGGTGGCTCAGTGGTGTACATTTGGGAGGGAATTGCCCTGGTCGTCCTCAACATTTACTCTGGACACCCTAATCTCTCACGGCATTAGCTCAAACAAGGGCAAGGAAACCTCCTGCTGGTTACCACATATTGCTCCTCCCTTGGCTGATGTCTCAGTGCTGAGCAACATTTGAAGGAGCACAGAGGATGGCAAGAACGCTGAGTTTACTCTGGGTGGGGAATTTCAAAATCTCTCCATCAAGAGTAGCTTGGCAGCAGTACTACTGATCGAGCTGGTCAGGTCCTAAAGGACATAGCTGCTAGACTGGATCTGCAGCGGGTGGTGAGGGAACCAACAAGAGGGAAAAACATACTTGACTTCATCCTTACCAGTCTGCCAGCTGCAGATGCATCTGTCCATGACAGTATCAGTAAGAGTGACCACCACGCTATCATTATGAAGACAAAGTCCTGCCTTCACACTGACAGTACCTGATGTTAAGTTGTGTGGTACTGTCAATGTGCGAAATGGGACTGACTCCAGACAGAGATACCAACTAAAGACTGGGCATTCATGTGGTGAGTCGGCAACGGAATTGCACTCCAACACAATCTGCCAGCCCATGACCCAGCATACCATCCTCATTAAGACAGAGGATCAACCCTGATTCAGTGAAGAATGCAGGAGGGCATGCCCGGAGCAGGCACAGGCAAACATGAAAATGAGGTATTAACCTGGTGAAGCTGTAAAACATGACTATTTGCATGCCAACCAGCATAAAGAGCAAGGGATAGACAGTTAAGCGTACCCACAATCAACGGATCAGATCTGAACTATCACATCCAATTGTGAATGGTGTTGGACAATCAAACAGCTCACTGGAGAAGGAGGGTCCACAAATATCCCTTTCCTCATTGATGGAACAGCCCAGCACAGCAGTACCAAAGATAAGGCTGAAGCATTCACAACAATCTTCAACCAGAAGTACTGAGTGGATTATCCATCTCGGCCTCCTCCCAAGGTCTTCAGTAGCACAGATAGCAGTCTTCAATCAGTTCAATTCACTCCTCATGATATCAAGAAACAATTTTCTTCTTAACACTTACCATTTTGTAATTTTTCCTCCCCTTTTCTTCCCTTCCACATCCGCCCTTCCCCCAGCGACATGTTGACTCTGTCTGTCGTATGGACCCACAAACTTTGGCTTGCATCCTGTATGTCACCAGTGTGGCTCAACTGCATGAGACTCAGTAACTATTAAGCAATATTTGTGTCATGCTAGTGTGAAGCTGTCGTTTACATACATGGATTTTTCAGCAGCAGTAACTGAATAGCAATCAGGAATGACTAGTTATAGCAGACCAGCGGCACTTTTGGAATCTGATACTTTTCAGACCAGAGAGTGCTGTTTGTGAGCAATGACTCAGTTGGAAACTGTCTTGCTTTTGAGTCACATCCTACTCCAGGACCTGGGTACAAAATTAAGTTTAACAGTGTAGGACTGAGAGAATGCTGCTCTATAAAGATCCTTAGACAGCACCTTCTAAATCCCAAACCACTTCCATCCAGAAGGACAGGAGCAGCAGATACATGGGAATGTATCTTTCAGATAAACTGTTAAGTTGAGTGCCATGGCAGGTGAACAAAGTGTATCCTATGTTGCTGTTTTGAAAAAGAGCTGTGGAGTTTTCACGAGTGATCTAGCCAATGTTTATTCTCAATGTGGATGCTTGCTGTGTGCTGCACTTCGTACATTACAGCACTTCAAAAGGACCTTTTATGGTTCATTTCCATGACGTGGACATCACTGACTGGCCGGCATTTATTGCCTGTTCCTAGTTGCCCTTGAAAAGGTGCCTTCATGACCCGCTATAGTACATTTGGTGAGACAGACCAACAATGCTTTTAGGAAGGGAATTCCAGGAACTTAACCCAGTGACTGTGAAGGAACAGTGATATATTTCAAATCAGGATGGTGAGTGTTTTGGAAGGGAACTTGTAGGTGGTGGTATTCCCATGTATCTGCTGCTCCTGTCCTTCTGGATGGAAGTGGTTTTGGATTTAGATTTGGGATCTTTGGTGAATTTCCGCAGTGCGTCTTGTAGATAGGTGTACACTGCTGCTACTGAGTGTCAGTGGTGAAGGGAATGAATACTTGTGGATGTGGTGCCGATCAAGTGGGCTGCCTTGCCCTGAGTGGTGTCAAGGGCCATTGCCTGGCACTTGTGTGACACCAAGTTACCTGCCACTTGACAACCCAGAGCTGAATATTGTCCTGGTCTTGCTGCGTTTGGACCTGGACTGCCTCAGTACCTGAGAAATTAATAGCTTCAATGCACTATGAAACAGTCATTGGTCATAAAAGGTGGAATATAAATACGAGCATTTCTTTTTGGATTACTATTGGCAGAGGAAGCATCTGACATTTGAAAAATAAAATAGTCTGAGATCTTCTTTTTGAACATTGAGATTGAGCACGTTAATGAAATGTCCAGAGTGCTCCCAGTGCACTGCATTCCTCTATTCTTAGTTCAACTCCATGTAGGGTACAAATCTGGAATGTTCCTGGTCTGTAGCTTATTAGGCACTATATATGGTTGCTAATGCTAATGTTAGCCACTATTTTAGTCACATCCACTCAGCTGGGAAATCTGATGTGGATAATCATATTTTGACTAATAACTTAAGTGGGGGACTGATACTTAAATGGTCTTGTGCCCTTTGTTCTTGTATCACTAAGCATACAAACGTGCGGCCTTTATCGTTTTTTAGTAAAATGTAAAGCAAGCTTGTGAAATTTTTTGGTCAGCGTGAGCGCTTTGTTTCTTAATGGTGGTAGACATTTTGCTAGGTAAATATATGCAAATTACATGATGTATTTTGCATTTACTGAATGGGTTTTTTTTTTAACTAAAATTAATGCATGGGCTTAAAATAGTATTGGCGTCGCCACATTTGTGACTCGTCAACAATCTCTGTAGGGCAGGACTGGCAAGCCTGAAAATTAAACATGAAGAATAGCCAAAATTACGTATCTCAATGCAATTTGATTACCATGAAAAGTTGCCAGATAGTAAACATGATGGAGTCGCCGGCAAACAAATCCAGCAATACACAAAAGTCTTGGAACAGGGTAAGGCTTTAATTATTTGAGAGGCAGCCAAACTATGCCAAGGCTCCTTTGTCGAGGTCAAGGGAGGACAACGAAGAATTGTTTGTTGGGATGTTAAGGAGTGGAAACTGATTCTTTACCATGCTGTAGTAACAACAGCACTGTCCAGGTATATAATACTGTGAAAAGCAAACTGACTTATTGTTTTGTGTAACAAGCATGGGGCTGGATGAACACTGCAGGTCAAGCAGCATCACAGGAGCAGGAAAACTTGACGTTTCGGGCCTAATCCCTTCATCAGAAACCCTTGGTTTAGGCCCGAAACGTCAAGTTTTCCTGCTCCTGTGATGCTGCTTGACCTGCTGTGTTCATCCAGCCCCATGCTTGTTATCTCAGATTCTCCAGCATCTGCAGTACCTTTTATCTCTGATATTGTTTTGTGTACCTTGTTTGTTAGCTGTACTAACAATAGATTCTGGATCTGTTCCAGTTTTATGCATTTCATTTTATTTTTCTGCTAGGTGCATACGCTGCCATGAAACTTTCATTGTCGTGACGGGTAGCTGTACCTGTTCATCTTCCAAGTTGGTAAGTGATTTACTGTTGGCTGGAACCAGCAGAGCATGCATGCAAAGTCAGTGTTACACATGTGGGGTGAGCATAAATTTTACCCAGAATGTACTTGCATTTTACAAAGCAGATTCTGCCCAGTATGAGGCAACACCTAAAACATGGAAAATTCCAGCACTTGCTCACGAGAACAAAGCAAGCTATCCAATAAAAAGTGTTCAAAAGGCATGAAAGGGTGTTATAGGGTGTATGGAAGCTTGTTGCTTCCAGTCCAGGAGGGTCTAAAAATGTGAGGATAAATGGAAGATTTAGTACAAAGTGGAAATTGTATCCTGTTCTGTGAAGACGTGAGATTTACTTTGTGTTGGAAGTTGAGTTACAATGCCAAGATTCAACGTTCAGGATTCAATTGAACAGGATGAATAATGGGTTGATAAAGTTAATTAGAAATGTTGCTGTGCAGGGAAGGTAGTTGCTGAAATGGGGCTGGCTTTTACACTGAGGTAGACTCCCTATACGCTGGTGGAAGTTTCGGGTCCATTTCCTTTTAGCCAGCCCCTTCCTGTTTCAGGTTTTCAGGTGATGGCCCTTTAATTGCTAAACAATACAAGGTGGGACTTCTGCCTGTCTCCTAGAGGATGTCCCCACTTTATAGAGCAACTGGCCAATCAGGAGGCTGGCAGCTGTGCACACTGGCAGCGCCATGCAGCTGCCACTGGTACTGCAACAGGTAAAGGAGGGCAGTTCAGCGATAGAGCCAGGTAGTGATGTACATCTGAGAATACTCTGGGGCCAGAATAACAATGAAGTGCAGGGAGAGTGTTCCTAGGAGTATCATGTTGGACAAGGAGGCAGGGAAAAGATGGATTTAGGGAAGCAAAACTGTGGGAGGGGTCCTCTGATTCTCACAGGGGCTTGGGATTAAACTTCACAGGTTACATGTTGGACACAGGCTACTCTGATATAATGTACAATAGGATGAGACCCTTCATTGGGCACTTGTTTCCACCTTAACGTCACAATGGGTGGACAATCTAACCAATTCTGAAGAAGGGTCACTGGACCCGAAACACTGAGCCTGCTTTTTGTCCACAGACGCTGCCAGACCTGCTGAATTTTTTTCCCAGCAATTTCTGTTTCTGAATAAAAAGGAGTGAACTACTAGATAAAAAGATTGGAAAGATTTCATTACAAACATTGAATAAGGATGCAAACTCACTTTATTCCTGAACAAATCGGCCTGCAAATGTCTCTGTACCAAACTCACAAGAACAACTCTAAAATGAGATCGAACCGTGTCTCCCTATCCTTCTTACATGAACTACAAAACATATATTAACCTTAAAGTTATACATTGTTCCTAACTAGAGAATCTTGTTCGCATTTACTAAGTTTTTTTGGGGCACCTGAGACCTTGGCAATTAACAAGGTATAATTCATGAATTATACCTTGAATTTCTGAATTCCAAGGTAATGTGCACCTATAATGGCAATCGTTGAATTGTTAGATTTGCATATTTGTAAGTTTGTTATTTTGTTGTGCTCTGTAACTAATTTTGATTTTCCTTTCAGAAAGGAGGCCTCTGTTTTCGAAGCACTGAATTGCCAGTAAGCATTTATTTATCCTTTAAATATAGAACAACTGGGGATAAAACAGCAGCCAAACATTAGATTCTAAATCTCTGTTTTATATTTCATTTATAAGCGAAATCATTTGGCGCTGTATAAATAACTATGGATGGTCAGTCCTTGAGTTTGCATAAAACTGAGATCAACAAATTTTTGGTCATTAGGGACCTCAAGGTGCTGGAGTGGAGGTAGGGTGGGAAAGTGGAGCTGAACTAGTTGATCAACCATGATCTTATTGAATAGCAAAGCGGATCCAAAAGATGTGATGGCCTAGACTTGTTCTCAAGACCTTAGCTGAGACGTTGGATTTGGCTAATGGGTTGTGCACCCTATGCTACCATTATTAGAGGGATGGTCCCTCTCTCTTTCTCTTGCTTTCTCTCTGTCCCCCTCTCCCACTCTCACCCCTTTCTATCCACCCCCCCCTCTCTGTCACTGCCTCTCTCTCTCTCATTTACTCTGACTCTCTCTCTCTCTCAGTCTACGCCCCTTGTTTCTGTGGCAGTTCTGTTATTGCCAACACCTCAAAGACGTTTCAACAAATTCTGTCTGGATCTGGCTCCTTGACATTCCAGTGGAAGTCTGCTGTTAACAGTGGTCAGTGATGGCTTGAATTCACTTCTCCCCTAGAAGGTTCATTGGTATGACACCTACTGGCCTCTACCCTTTGCCTGGGGAAATGGTGAGGGGTGACATCACAATCTGAGCTTTTGAAACTAGAATGGGTGACTATTACTAATGTTCAGTTTTCAAAATCAGGGTTAGAATTTTTGGTGTAGCAGGTTCTGATAGTTTGGCTTGTAAATGTTTTGCTTCAATCTGAGATGGACAGTGGAGAAAGAAGCTCCATGTTTGGATTTTTGAAGTAACCAAGCTCAAAAAGGAGGGTATATTTGCGGTTATCTTCAGTTTCTGTGCTTCTGAACTAAGTAAGGAAAACACAACTAAATAAGTTATCAACACCTTTATTGAGGAGATGTGGCATCGTGGATATTTATGGATGCCAGTACCCAATTTGCATCTCCTTCCTGTGCGGGAAAATCAGGAGGTTAATAAAACAAGTCTGGGTTTTGCACTCTCTATGCAATGTAATCCACATTACCTGGTACCTCTTTAATAACTCTTGCCAGGCAGTGAGAGCATGTGGGCACTGGGTGGAAATGGGAATCAAACTCCCACACCCACACTGGCACAGATCCCAACCCACATTGTCTCTGGACTCGGACCAAGGTAACTGAGTACAGCACCAGACAAAAAGCTAGCACAAGAAAGTGTTGTACCCAGAGTTGAACAGGGCAAGGGTGATTAAACCTAATGTGTCAACTATCACTTCTGGTGTAAGATTAATTTCAGTAATATTTTGTTTCAGTCTCAAACAGGAAGTGTGCCAGATTCCATTTGGTATGAAACTCACCTTCAAGCAAGTTACCTGGCCTGCTTAGTAAGTTGTAGCTTTCAAATCACAAATGACCTGACGTGTTTGAGCTTCTTATTTTTTTAACAGGATGTGGGCTTTGCTGACAAAGTCAGCCATTGTAGACTGTTCCTCATCAGTCTAGCTGTGGTGCTGAGCTGCTTTCATCGACCATTGCAGTCCATGTAGTGTAGTTAGACTCACGTTGCAGCAAGGAAGGAAGTCTGAGGATTTTTTACCATAGCAACGGTGAAGGTACAGGATGGTGAACAGCTTGAAGAGGAACTTGCAGGTCGTTGTGTTCTCTGAGTGTTGTGGATGTAGAGGTAAGGTCTTGGAAGATGCTGGAAAAGAAGGCAAGGCTAGTTGCTGCAGTGCATCTTGTAGATGGTGCACACTGCAGCCACCAGGCCTCAGTGGCAGTGTGTCTAAAATTTGAAGCTGCTGGATGGCGTGCCAGTCAAATGAGCTGCTTTGTCCTGGATGTTGTCAAGTGTCTAAAGTATTGATGTAACTGCACACATCCAAGCAAATGGATGTGTCCTTTTGTAGATGGAGAGACTTCTGGGAGTAAAGTGAACTGCATGCCTCAACAGAATTCCCAGTCTTTGATCTACTCTCATAGCCAACAGTATTGATATGGCTGGTCCTTTTCAGTTTGTGTTCAGTGACAATGGCAGTCCCTAGATATTGATAGTGGTAGAGTCAACGATTGACATGCCATTGAAGCTCAAGGAGAGATGGCTCGATTTTTTTCTTGTTGGAGATGGTGATTATCTGATTTGTGTGTGGCATAAATTTAATCACTACTAAACAGCTCAAGCCTGGCTTTGTCCAAGTCTTGCTACATATGTTTATGGATTGTGTTATATAAATGAGGAGTCACAAGTGAAACTGAACGTTATGCACTCATCAGTCAGTGTTTGGTTTTATCTTAGGTGTATCTCAGTTTTAATTTGTTTTGTACTACTTTAGGGCTCACCTGAATCTGAAGTGCAGAAAATGTTGCATTTTTTTTATTGATCTTGTAACTATCTTCCTGCAGATCCAGTTGCAGGACAGCCTAGGGTTGACACCAATATTAGGAGAGGAACACTGAGTGTGAGACATTGAAGGGAGAAGAGTATGCAGAAAGTTTCTGGAGAGCACTGAAAACATCTCAAGTTTCTCAGTATCTTTGCCAAGGCTGAAGGAGCCGGGGCTTAAGATGTGGCAGGGGCATGTTGAAATTAGAGATCACAAAGGACAGGTATGAGTTGGCTCAAATTGCAAAACATGCTTCCAAATGCCCAACTACCATTAGCTTTCCTTCCATCACAATACCTCTGCAGTTGTCATTCAGTGAATCATTTCATTAATGTCCGTTACACCAGAAAACCCTTCATCGTCTTTCATCTAGGCCATTCCCCTGCTGCTGATTTTGCTTCCTTAAGTGCGATGGGCATTGACTTGATGGTATTGGGCATCCAAATCATTTATCAATCCACCAGCAGAGATGACTGGTTTCGTAACACTTTATTAGGTCTGACTCTGCTCTAGAAAAGGCGGCACGGTGGCTCAGTGGTTAGCACTGCTGCCTCACAGCATCAGGGACCTGGGTTCAGTTCCAGCCTTGGGTGACTGCCTACGTGGAATTTGCACTTTCTCCCTGAGTCTGCATGGGTTTCCTCTGGGTTCTCCAGTTTCCTTCCACAGTCCGAGGATGTGCAGGTTGAGTGGATTGGCCACACTAAATTGCCCATAGTGTGCAGGATGGGTTAGCCATGAGGAAAGCAGGGTTACGGGGATAGGGTAGGAGGGGTGTTGGGTGTGGGCATGGTGCTCTCCAAAGGGTTGGTGTGGACTCGATGGGCTGAATGGCCTACTTCCGCACTGCAGGGATCCTATGATTCTATTCTAAGTAAAGGGTCTTTATCTCCACCAATAACTGTCTCTTTTAGCCCTCTCCCCCATCTTCTAACATAAAATGCAAGGAGCTTATGGACTGTTTTGTGACCAAAGTGGTGACCATTCCTACAGCTGCGCTTTCCAATTTCCTGTGTACATCAAGCTAATTTCACCCAATCCTCCTTCCTCATGCCTTATCCTGAACAATTATCTTGCTTTCGCTTCTGCTTTGTCTCCCCATTTGTCCCTCTTTGATTTCATCTTAGCTATGACATCCAACTTTTGCTCTGGCATGTCCTAACTCTCAGTAAATGGTGCGTACTCAGTCCCCCTTCCTGGCTCTCACATTAACTCATCGTATATACCAAAAACGGAAATTGCTGGAAAAGCTCAAAGGGTTAAGGGACCCTTCCGCAGAACTCAGAACAGTTTCTCTCCATAGGTGTTGTCAGACCTGCCGGTAGATATGATGAGCTAGCGTGAGAACTGAGTATGCGCCATTTAGTATGCATCTGAGTATGCACCAATCAGAAACAAAAACAGAAATTGCTGAGAAAGCTCAAAGGGTCAAGTGACCCTTCCTCAGAACTCAAAACAGTTTCTCTCCACAGATGCTGCTGGACCTGCTGAGCTGTTCCAGCAATTTGCTTCTGTTTTTGTTTCTGATTTACAGCGTCTGTAGTTCTTTTGGTTTGTATTTTGTCATTATATGTGCTGTCCTTGGGGATTGTCTCATTCTTTATCAAAGTCTGTGTCTTTACAGTACATTTAAAAGTGCTCTCTTTATCCATCATCCATACACCCGACTCTAGACCTCATTCCCAGTATCAGCTCTGGCTCAGGCTGTGAGTTCAAGACCTGTTCCAACACCAAATCCACATGGACATGCTTTTGCATTATTAAGGATGTGGAAAAATGGTGGTGTCATCCTTAAAATGAGCCTTGAAGTGTGACCATGGCTGGATGTAAGTGTTTTACTCTTTATTATTTGCACCTGCCCACTTTTTCCAGAACAAATACCCTGTGGCTTCAAACATAGTTTAAAAGTTAATGGCTCTACACACCTGGTCCCGGGGAGAAAGTGCCCTGGACAGTCAGAGTTTGGAGGTATTGGAGTGGGTATCTTATGCAGGACTCGGGGGAAATGGAGCTCAGTGTTTACTGGTTGCAGAGGCAGGTTGTGGGAATGGTCCATCTTGGGCAACTGAGATTTTTCAACATTGTTTAAAAAAAACCCAAAAAAACAAACAATAGCCCTCATCCCTCATACTGCCTTACCCACCTCCACAAACACTTCTCACGTCACCCCCATACCTACCTATGCCAATCTATGTCTTCTTTCCCCACTTCCACAGCCCAATATAGCACCTATGCTAGCTTAGTGCCAACTCATGACAACTCGTGTCCCATGCTTTTACATGCCTTGTGTCTTGTGCACTCGCCAATTTGGTCAGTATCCACAATGGACAGGCTGGCAGGATGCAGACTTGTGATTAAGTAAACTTTGTTACTGTATATTGATGAATCGCTGTTTCAAAAAGAAACATGGTTATTGATAGAAAAAAATTGCTGCATTTAACTTCTTGTAATCCTTTATATCAAAAATTTATATTTACTATGCAACTTCAAAGATTTATAAGTACTTAGAGCTGTCAATCAAGTTGTGCTGACAGACACTCCATTGTGATATAAGTCATGCACTAAATCTTGTAACTTCCTCAGGCTCATGTCAACAAACAGACTCAGCAAGCTCTGATTTTAGTTTCAGAATACAGACAGGTTTTCTTTCAAAATTGTAACAGCTGGGACATTTAGTTTCCTTGACAGTTTGACAGTTTCCATGACAACTCCGTTGACAACTTGATAGTTTCAATGAATGAGCTTGATAATTCCCTCAAAAGCTTAACATTCCATATTTCCTTCCTGATATGTCTAGAGTATACATGATGCTTTTTTGGATATCGCACGAATGAAATCTGACCCAGGGCAGCTGTACCTTTATATGTGCAGCTTCCTCTATCAAACATAGCTGTACAAAGTGTAACCTACCTGCTCTCCCCTGCCCCACAAGTCTTTACAAAACTTCAGTCGAACGTATTTTTTTTAATTTAAGGCTGAGCACCCTGTACATTTTTTGAATGGTTGATGTTTACTTATTCTATAATATTGACCAACTGATGTGTTCAGATTACTTCCTGGCATTCTGTCTCACAACATATCTTTTGTCACTGAGAAATATTTGGTTATTACAAGTTTGCATCATCTTGAGCTTGTGTATTTCTGTGTACTTCTGAGTGACGTGAGAAAGCTGAACAGCACAGGGATGTGGCTATCACTTTCCCAGTTTTGATGTGGAGCCCAGTGTTAAAACTAGCTGGAAAAATAGATGCCAACTGGAATGCTAGTTTGTGATTTTGCAACCCTCCCTTTTCCCAAAATGGGTTGAGTGGCCACTTTCTGCGTTGTGAGATTCAATGATGTAAAGTTTTTCCTTGTGGAAACTAAGAGTTTTCATTCTAATGAGAGCTTTTTCTTCACACCAAGATTTACAGTAACCAGACAGCCTGCCAGCTGCTCACAAACATGGTGGTGTTGAGTGTGAACATCTTAGTCGGTAGTGAGGCCTATATTCTATACAAGGAGATAAAGTCCAGGTAAGTAAAACATCTTCATTACTCTCCTTCAGATGCAGCAAATTCTGGTCTCTCATTTAAAAAAGTCATGCCTAATATTGTACAATTATCACTTCTTTCCTGTGAGGGTTAAGGGATCGCTTCTTAGGTGCCAGTCAAAGTAACCATTGTTCATGTGTGAGTCCAGATAGCAAGTATCCTGAACCATTGCAGCCAAGCTTGATCCTGCCAATTGAACGAGAAGGTCACTGGGTACAGGGGAACTGAGGCCAGTTATAGTGCCTCCAGATGCCTGAGCGCAGTTAGTGCAGAATCAGTGTTTTGGCAGAGGGGCTGGGGAGCAGAAAGCGTTGGTGATGGATTGATGGAGAGAACATCCTGACACAGTTCCCATTGGCACCATCAGTGCTGACTTTTCTTCCTCCGAATGGAAAAGTCAGAGGATGAGGCAAGTGGTTGGTTTCAGCAGAGGCTGGTGTGTAGAATTCCCATGTGCCCTCTCACCCAATGCTGATGTGCTCAGTGATGTGCTGATGTGAATCACTCAGTCAACGATTGTGTACATTTTGCTTCTTTCGACAGTACGTCAATCGATCGAGATTAAAAGTCCCCTCTTATTGTAAAAAAGTAACGATTGGACCATCCAGAAAGCAGCCTTCTTGATTGGCAATCCATCAACTACCTTTATCGTTCCCTCCTTCCATCGCTGACACTCAACAGTGTATACCATCTACAGGATGCACTGCAGCAACTCTCCAAAGTTCTTTATACAGCACCTTATAATTCTGTGACTTTCACCACCTTGAAGGAGAAGGGCTGGAGATAAATGAACCATCGCCATGGGGAAGGCGACGGCCTAGTGGCCTTAATGCTGGACTGTTAATGTAGAGACGCAGACGCTGTTCTGAACACCTGGGTTTGAATCCCACCATGGCAGATGGTGGCATTTGGATTCAATAAACATCTGGAATTAAGAGTCTAATGATGACTGTGAATCCATTGTTGATTGTCAGGAAAAACCCATCTGGTTCACTAATGTCCTTTAGGGAAGGCAACTGCCATCCTTACCTGGTCTGGTCTACATGTGATTCTAGACCCACAGCACCATAGCTGACTCTTAACTGCGCTCTGGCCAATTAGGGATGGGCAATAAATGCTGCCTAGCCAGCAACACCCTCATCCTGTGAATGAATTGAAAAAAACACAACCTTTATGCATTGTGGCAGGACGTTCCCTCCATGCCACACACCCTTCTAATTATATCGCTGTTCATTCACTGTTGCTGCATCAGAATCCTGAAACCTCCTCCCTAATACCACATGGGCATACCCCTACCACCTGGACTGTAGTGTTTCACAAATGTAGCACATCACCCCTTTCATAAGGACAAGTTAGGATGAGCAATAAGTACTGGCCTATTCAGCCATACCCGCATCTTATGAATAAATAAACAATACTTCTGACTAGTATTTCACCTAAGTCTTTCTCAACCCTGCATCACCACCCTTTTTTGAGTTATGTACAGGAAATAAACTATAAAAAAGTTTGTCTTCCAAACACAGGTGATTACATCTGGATTGATGATATAAATCTGCTCAGTGAATATTTAACTGATGATAAATTTCTGTGCTGTATGACTGTATAATATGCCTGATGAAATAGTGATAAGAGAATATCGTTGCATTGTTTTCAGGGGGAAATAAAGTTGGTTTAGTGGATCAAGTGTCAGTAAGAGATCGTTGGGGGGTCAGCAGTCATGTCAAAATAGGTTTTGATTAGTGACGGACAGCGAAAAGGAACATTCCCGAGTAAAAATATTTAACTTGAGGAGGGCCAACATCAGTGGGATCAAAACAAATTTGTCCTGGGTAATTTGAAATCAAAGATTGGCCCGTAAACCTGTAAGGGAAAACAGGTTACCTCAAACTACAAAATGTACAGTTGAGGTACATTCCCACAAGGAAAACGAAACCAACATCCTCATGACAGAAGACATAGAGAGTAAAATGAAGCAGAAAAAGAGCGCATCGAGTTCATCATACAAGAGTGAATCTGACTGAATGTAGAAAATACAGAGAGGATGTATAAAGGGAAATAAGAAAGAGAAGCAAAGGGTAAGTATGAGTAGAGATTAGCAGCTAAGATAAAAGGGAGTACAAAAGTTCTCTACATGCAGAAAAATAATGGAAGGGTGGGTGCAAGGGGACTAGGGCCAATTAGGGGACCTTAAGGAAGATTTATGCGTGGAGGCCTGGAGCATGTCTGAGATAGGAAATGTGTACTTTGTGTTTTTCTTTACCAAAGAAAAGGATGCTGGCAAAAACGAGTGAAAGAGAAGGTCATTGATCTTCTGAAAGGGCTAAAAGTCGGTGAAGAGAAGGTTTCAGAGTTGTTGGTAGTATTTAAGTTTGACAAGTTGCCACGACTAAAGAAGTTCTGAATAAGATCAAGGGAACTGAGGGAAGTTGAAGTTGGGAGTTAAAAGAGGCGCTGGTGTTGCCAGAGAACTGGAAACATTATACCTCTGTTTAATAAAGGGAGTAAGGATAAACTTAGCAACTACAGTGTCGATGGTAGCCATAATGTGGAGGTGCCAGTTTTGGACTGGAGTGGACCAAGTCAGAAATCACATGACACCAGATTATATTCCAGCCTACTTCCCTCCACTGCACCTAACAAAGGAGCAGTGCTCTGAAAGCTTGTGATTTCAAATAAACCCGTTGGACTATAACCTGGTGTCGTGTGACTTCTGACTTTAGCAACTATGGGGCAGTCAGTTTAACAGGGCTGGGGGGAGGGTGCTGTAATTGGAGCTTTCAGAAATGAGGATTTGAGAAAAAAGGTTGATCATCACCTAAACAAATGTGAATCAATTTATTAAAACCATAACACATTGGTTAAAGGAAGCGCATGTCGATTATGATTAATGACTAAATTACAGAAAGAATTGATGAGGATGTTGTGTCTGATGTGATGTATGTGGCCTTTCAAAAGGAATTTGATGAAGTCTCACCTAACAGACCTGCCAGCAAAGGTAAAGTCCATCATATAAAAGAGCGTGTAGCATTGGATTGCCTGAGCGTCAGAAAACAGAGAATAGTGGTGATTAGTTATTCTTCAAACTGGAGGATGGTATACAATGAAGTACCCGAGGAGTTGTTAGCAGGACTACAGCTTTTCTGGATGGGTATTAAAAGTAAAGGTAAAGTTGCTATAGTCCTACCAGACCATGTGTCTGCTCTCTCATTAGAGAGAGACAAGCATTAATGACCTGGACTTCAGTGCGTAGGGCACAATTTCATGCTGATTTCAAACCAGGTAGTCTTGACATACATCTCTCCTGAGTATGAAAGCTGTGTAACATGCTGGTGGTACAACATCATCTGTTTGACCTTTCACAAAATCTCCCTGTGGAGTTGTAGCTGCTCAGCTGGAGGGTAAAAGAAGTCTTTGGTGAAAGACTGCCATCAACAAATCTTTGGAATTATGAAATTTTTTGGCATGTTGGTGGTAAATTACAGTGCAGAATAAAAAGATAAGTGTGCACACTTTTGTGTCATCTTTTCAGCTAGTCACATTTATTTGTTCATGGGATGCAGGCATCACTGGCTTGGCTGGCATTTATTGCTGAGAGTGAACCCCATTGCTGTGGAGAGATAGTAGGAACTGCAGATGCTGGAGAATCTGAGATAACAAGGTGTAGAGCTGGATGAACACAGCAGGCCAAGCAGCATCAGAGGAGCAGGAAGCCTGACATTTCAGGTTTAGGCCTGAACCGTCAGCTTTCCTGCTCCTCTGATGCTGCTTGGCCT
>JAHRHZ010000223.1:13692874-13731077 GCA_024137785.1 Ginglymostoma cirratum
GGCATGAAGGGTCTAGGCCCGAAACGTCAAGTTTTCCTGCTCCTATGATGCTGCTTGGCCTGCTGTGTTCATCCAGCCCCGCGCCTTGTAATCTTGCACTGAGTATGTAGTCAGTTGAGAGACAATAATTGTAAATATGTCTAGTCTGCGTACAATCTCAAGCATCTTAATGGTTGATTGACCCTTGGGACAACAGGATTGGCTTATGAGGATTCTGGGCTTATACTCACTAAGTTTAGGAAAATGAGAGGCGATCTCATTGCAGCATTTAAACCTTTGACAGGGATTGACAGGGTAGATGTAGGAAAGATGGTTCCCCTGACTGGGAAGGATCAAGAATCAGGGTTGGCAGTCTCAGAATGAAGGGCAGACCATCTAGGATTAAGATGAGAGGAATTTCTTCACTCATTGGATGGTGAATCTTTGGAATTCCCATTCCCAGAGAGCTATAGAAGCTTAATCATTGAGTATGTTAATGACCACTAGTTTTCTGGATATCACAAAAGGGGATAATGCAGCCAGATGGGGTTGAGGTAGATCAACCATGATGTAGTTGAATGGTGGAACAGGCATGACGTTCTGAAGGGCCTGCTCTTATCTTTATGTTCCTTTGATACAGCACTACCTCCTGAAGATAGAAATTCTAATCTAATGTTCTCGCTATTCTGTTCAAATGGTCTTGTCCCATCCTAACACTTAGCAACCTCCAGCTGTACAATCTTCACAGATCCCTGCATTCCTTCAATGATGCCCTCATGTATATCCTTCTCTGCCTGTGTCCTACATTCTAGAACATAAGCTTTGGAATTCCTAAACCTCTTCTTCAGCCTCTCGTTGTCCTTTAAAACTCTTCCTAATGATTCTTTTGACCACCCAACCTGATGTCTCTTCTTTTTTGAGCCAGTGTCAATTCTTGACTCCCATGAAGAACCTTGGTACGCTTCGAAGCGCTATAGAAATGAAATCATTGTTGTAACTTTAGAGTTGGAGTTTACACATGTTTGAATTAAATTCAAACTGAATGAGAACAAAATTCCTTCCGTTGACTTTCTCATGTGGAATTCTGTGATTAATAAGGAAAAGAAGACGAAAAGAACACAATCAGTCAGGTTAGCACATTCATTTAATACCACATCACGGCTTGATGGGTTTAGCTTATGAGTTTTATTTGTACGATTTTCTTGATACATTTGTGGGATGTGGGCGTTGCTGGTTGACCTGCATTTATTGCCTGTCCCTAGTTTCCCTTGAGGTAGGTGGTGGTGAGCTTCCTTCTTGAACCGCTGCTGTCCACCCTGTTGTGGGTTGACTCACAATGCTGTTAGGGAGGGAATTCCAAGATTTGGACCCAGTGATAGTGAAGGAACGACAACACATTGCCAAGGCAGAATGGTGAGTGGCTTGGAGGGGAAGTTGAAGCTGGTGGTGTTCCCATGTATCTGCTGCCCTTGTTGTTCTAGATGGAAGTGGTCATGGGTTTGGAAGGTGCTGTCTGAGGATCTTTGGTGAATTTCTGCAGGGCATCTTGTAGATAGTACACACTGCTGCAACTGAGTGTTGATGGTGGCGGGAGTGAATGTTTGTGGATGTAGTGCCAATCAAGCAGGCTGCTTTGACCTGGATGGTGTCAAGCTTCTTGAGTGTTGTTGGAGCTTCACCCAAGCAGGCATGTGGGGAGTATTCCATCACACTCCTGAATTGTGTCTTGTACATGGTGGACAGGCTTTGAGCAGTCAGGAGGTGAGTTATTTGCCACAGTATTCCTAGCTTCTGACCTGCTCTTGTAGCCACTGAGTTTATGTGGTGAGTCCAGTTGAGTTTCTGGTGAATGATGTTTCTGTTAGCTCACCAAGATGGTACTGCCATCTAAACCTAATAATTTTTTTCATTCTGAGACAAAGACACAGCACTGCCTTAACACTGAGTACATTTCACCAGTACTTTATTTGCTTTGAAGCCGAATAGAGTCAATACATGGCACTCCTGCCTCTGGGCCAGAGGCTCAAGTTCCACCCTAGGGTTTGGGGGCTGTGGATAGAATGTTCATAATATTGTGAAGCAGCTTGACAGTCAACTTGCTAATCTTTCCAACTTGTTTGGGGGAATTCCATGGTGGCCATGCTTCTATTCCTGGCATGGGGGTCACTAGAAAGGCCAGCATGTATTGCCCATCCCTAATTGCCCACGAACTAAGTGGTTTGCTTGGTCATTGAGGATGACAGTTAAAAGTTAACCATCTTGCTGTGGCAGATTTCATTCCCTAAAGGGCATTAATGAGCTAAATGGGATTTTACAACAATTAATGATAGACACCATGGTCCCCGGTACTGAGACCAGCTTTATAAGCCAGATTTTTATTAGAGACGTAGTCATATAGCATGGAAACAGACCCTTTGGCCCAACCAGTCCATGCCAACCCTAATCCCAACTAAACTTGTCCCACCTGTCTGTGCTTGGCCCACATCTGTCCAAACATTTATTATTAATGCGCTTATCCAAATGTCTTTTAAACATTGTACTGTACCTGCATCTGCCACATCCTCTGGAAGTTCATTCTACACACAAACCACTGTCTGTGTAGCAAATAAAAATGTCCCTTATGTCTTTTTATAAAATCTTTCTCCTTTCATTCTTAAAAATGTACACCCTAGTTTTGAAACCCCCCACCCTAGGGAAAAGACATCTGCTATTCACCTTATCTACTACAGTTGTGGTGTGATTTCAATCCATATTTCCCAGAGTTTTAGTCTCAGCCTCTGGATTTCTCGTCAGTAAAATCACCTCTGTGTCACCATCTACCCCTTGGTTTGTCACTTAAGTCATTATTACTTGTTTCTCCCTGAAACAGAGATGCCTTGAAGGTTATGGCTTATGGTTGCACAGTTGCACAGACACTGTGTAAAGGCAAATTGTACATTTCTTGAAACTGGGAGTGGAGTCATGAATTTACCCTCTAACCTTGAATTAACAAAATATTGTCATCTATTGTAACAGAAAAAGTATATCTTGGTAAAAAGTTGGGGAGGTGACGGCCTAGTGGTATTATCGCTGGACTCTTAATCCACAGGCCCAGGTAATCTTCTAGGGATCTGGGTTCGAATCCTGCAACGGCAAATGGTGGAATTTGAATTCAATAAAAATCTATATAATTAAGAGTCTAGTGATGACCATGACATAATTGTTGATTGTCAGAAAAATTCATCTGGTTCACAAATGCCCTTTAGGGAAGGAAACCGCCATCCTTACCTGGTCTGGCCTACTTGTGACTCAAGACCCACAGCAATGTCGCTGACTCATAACTGCCCTCTGTGCAATTAGGGACGGGCAATAAATGCTGGCCTAGACAGTGACACCCACTTGCTGTGAATGAATAAACAAAAGGTTCACTGTTCAAGTCATGCATTACAAGGGTGCCTGGTGGCATACTGTTCTGAAGAATTCTTGGTGTTAAGTTCAAGGAAAGGTGGGGATGTAGTTGTAATGTCACAGGGCTAAGGCTGAGACTAATGTTGTGGGAATATGAGTTTGATTGCCACCATGATTTTTTTAAAAGCTAACCTAATAGTGACCATGTAACCACTGGTGAGTATCATAAAAAATCATCCAGTTCAGCAATATCTTTAAGGAAGGAAATCTGCCATCCTTACCTGGTCTGGCCTACATGTATCTCCAGACCCCCAGCAATGTGATTGACACTTACCCTTCCCCGGACTAAGCCATTCAGTTCAAGGGCATCTAGGGCTGGGAATTAAATGCAGTCCCATCCAGCAATGCCAGTATCATGGGAAGAAATATGTTTTAAAATTAAATGGTGTCACAGGTTGGAAAATGACATTTTCTGTGCTTGTGATAGTTACCTCGTGATGACGGTCCTTATTGACAAACAGCAGAAAGGTTACTGAATTGTTCTTTAGTTTTCAGGATGGCTGATCTGTGTTCATTTTAATTCTTCCCTTTCCATTGCAGTACCAGCTTCCTCCCGAAACTCTTTTATGTGGATACGAATATAGCAGCATCCCTATGGCAAACTGCTCCTCGGGGACTCTCTTTCAAAAAGGATTCACAGGCAAGTGTATGGTGATATACATTTAGTGACAGGGGCAGAATCAACCTCCTCCCGGTCAGTCTAGCTGATAATTGAGTTGGATCGGGAAGGTAGCAATGTCTAATTGATGACAATAAATGCATTTTATGTACAGTAACTTGTCATCAGGGATTGCTAAAGGAAGTGTCAGGCTGGCCAGCGAGAAATCTGCATTTTGTTGGTTGCATTTTTGTCTACAGTGGCTCCATGACAGAAATCATTTGAAATATTTTGAGATGTCCTGGGGATGTATTAGAAAAGCAAGAATCCATTTATATAGAAATTTCCACAGCTGTCTGTTGGCACGGTGGCTCAATGGTTAACACTGCTGCCTCACGGTGCCAGGGACCCGGGTTTGATTCCAGCCTCAGGTGACTGTCTGTATGGAGTTTGCACGTTCTCCCCATGTCTGCATGGGTTTCCTCCGGGTGCTCCGGTTTCCTCCCACAGTCCAAAGATGTGCACGTTGGGTGGATTGGCCATGCTAAGTTGCCTGTAGTGTTCAGGGAGGTGTAGGTTAGGTGGATTATAGGGGCATGAGTCTGGGTGGGATGCTCTGAGGTTCGGTGTGGACTCGTTGGGCCAAAGGGCCTGTTTCCACACTGTAGGGATTCTATGATTCTATGAACCCGTCATCTCTTTGGTTGTCGAGATATCTTTGCCCAATTTTGGCCACCTGCAGTCCTTATCCTTTAACTACTGTTAATCGCAAGTTAAAGTTTGTGCGAACAACCCTTGGGTCTCAAAATGAAAAAGTAAAGGCATCTGAACAATGCTTGCCGTTATCAGTGTGCCAATCAGTCAGCAACATGTCGCAATGAGGAAATGCCCTGGGAATCACGAATGGCCACAAGTTGTTGCAAGGTTTCAGGCCCTCTGCCTTTAGCCTCAGGACATCGGCAGCTCATCCCCAACCTCAACCATGAGATTACAAGGTGTAGAGCTGGATGAACACAGCAGGCCAAGCAGCATCAGAGGAGCAGGAAAGCTGATGTTTCGGGTCTAGACCCTTCAAAGGGTCAAAGGACCCTTCAAGCTGAGTCATAAAGCGCACTATCAGTAATAAAGAAGACTCCTTCTCAATAATATGGTTTTTAACATACTTTCCCAAATGCGAGAAGGTAGAACATCTCAGTCTCGCTTTCATTGTTGGGGAAATTCTCATTTTGATTGTTTTTAGATGTTTCCCAGGAATCTTTGACGCATGGATATGAAAGTTGGCATAGTGTAGTTGTGCTGTGGAACAGTAGTGGCATTCCTGCTTGGGTGTTAGACGGTTGTAGTTTCAAGTCCCACTCCAGGCTACCAATCAATGCAGTACTGCAGGCGTGCTGCTCTGCTGGAGGTGCAGTTTTCAGATGAGATGCTGCACTCTCAGGTGACTGTAGCAGGCTGTATGGATGCTGGTTAAACAGGAGCTACACAAGTTCTTCCTTGGTGTGCTGGCCAGTATTTATCCCTAAAACATATGATCAGGTCTTGAAATTCATTGTTGAATGCAGAGTGACCAGCACGTTCACTACATTTTAAAAGTACCTTGACATTAGTTTTGTCAGCATCACAGACTAACATCTGTATTCTGCCAACGTTTTTTTTGTGCGAGTGGTCATCAGTGTGGTCATAACCAAATAATCAGGTTTTTTTGGAAACTTTGGCAGAAGCATAGATCTTGCCCAGGACACCAGGAGGTACTCCCTCCCTTTTTATCAAAATGCTGGTATGGGTATCTTTTTACATCAATCTGGACAGCCAGTTGGGACCTCAGTTTGACATCTCACTTGAAAGGTGGCAAAACCAGCAGCACAGTATCCCCTCAGGACCACAGTCAATCATGATTTATTATATGCTTAAGCCCTGGAGTGGGGCTTGAACCCAGCATTTTACCATCCATAGGCAAAAGCGTTACAAACTGTACGACAGCTTGCAGCCAAGTCTGCTTTGACAGGAAGGTACTTTCAGATGTCCTCAAGTCAGAAAAAGCACCATGTAAAAACAGCATTTCTCAATGATCATCAAGAGCAAGTCAAACAAACGACTGACAGATATGAGAGTAAAATTAACCCCCTGCTCAGTTACAGTGACCTTCCTGCCTCCAGTAGTTAGTTGCAAATGCTTTCTCAATATTTTAGCAATAACAATGTCATGAGCTTTTGGTTTGAATCTACGTGTAGCAATTCTCTGCATCTGCACCAACAACTGATCACAGTTCAAAGTCACCTACTTAATTGGATTAAAGCTAAGCTGTAAAATTAACTGTGTAATAGCCAGGTGTCCTGGACTGATTTCAAGAGCATAGTGCAACCCCTGGATTTAGCTAACCATTATAAAGCTCTCTCATTAATCTCATGGCTTATAATGTTGGCTGAATTGTGAGGTTGGCTTCTTACACTACAGTCATCCCAATGGTAACGACCATTCCCCAATCCATTTATTCATGTTGAAATCTGTTGGCCTCCAGTTTCCTTGTCAACCACTCAGTTTCGCAACGGCCCTAATTTCTATGAAGTGAGGTATAACACAGGCTGCCCCTTTCCTGTCACTGGGTACTACACTATCTTGCCTTGCATGAGGAAAGGGGCTTAATGGTCAGAGTCAACTTGTCAACTAACCATAACTCTTTCACTTCCAGTTTAAGTTATTGCTAGCTGTGAAATTTGGCGTTCTTGTGTCTGTCCTGATGAGTTCAAGTAGAAAGCACCAGCATTGTGTCACTTATGTTTCGGCAATACACAAGTTCTATATCTTTGTTAAATTGCTGAGCAACCTTTGCAGTGCCCATTTTGCATTTTGTTTGCCAACAGATCGCCTTAAAAGTTGTAAAATATGATGCTCGTGGGAATTTCCTGGGCTGGGAAGATGTCAGAGGAGGCACTTTACAGGTGAGATGTATCTTATCTCTCTCTGGTTTTGCTTACGTGACAGTTAAAATAGTTAAAAATGTTGAGTGTGAATGTCCCATTGAGTTACAGAGGTCGACAGTATAGAAAAAGGCCCTTTGGTCCATCAAGTCAGTGCGGTTCAAAAACCACCTAACCGTTGTCATCCCATTTTGCTGCACCCAGCCTGTGACCTTGTATGCCTTGGCATCACAGGTGTACATCTAAATACTTAAATGTTATAGAACATAGAATAATACAGCGCAGAACAGGCCCTTCGGCCCTCGATGTTGCGCTGACCTGTGAACTAATCTAAGCCCATCCCCCTAACTATCCCATCATCATCCATATGCTTATCCAAGGACTGTTTAAATGCCCCTAATGTGGCTGAGTTAAATACATTGGCAGGCAGGGCATTCCGCGGCCTTACCACTCTCTGAGTAAAGAACCTGCCTCTGACATCTGTCTTAAATCTATCACCCCTCAATTTGCAGCTATGCCCCCTCGTACTAGCCGACGTCATCATCCTAGGAAACAGACTCTCACTGTCCACCCTATCTAATCCTCTGATCATTTTGTATGTCTCTATTAAATCCCCTCTTAGCCTTCTTCTCTTCAATGAGAACAGACCCAAGTCCCTCAGTCTTTCCTCCATAAGACCTTCGCTCCAGACCAGGCAACATCCTGGTAAATCTCCTCTGCACCTTTTCCAATGCTTCCACATCCTTCCTGTAATAATGAGGGTTTCTATTTCCACCAACCTCACAGGCAGTGAGTTCCAGATTCTGGCCACACCCAGTGAATTCTTTTGTTCCTCACATCCCCTCTAAACCTATTGCCCCTACCTTAAATCTATGCCCCTGGTCATTGATCCCTCCAAAAACTCAACAAGTCGCTTCCCGGCTATCTCTGCCCCTCATCATTTTATGCACCTCAATCACGTTTCTCCTCAGTCACTTCTGCTCCAAGGAAAACTATTCCAGTCTATCGAATCTCTCTTCGTAGCTGAAACTCTCCAGTCCAGACAACATCCTTGCAAATCTCCTCTGCACCCTCTCCAGTGCTATCACATCCCTCCTGTACTGTGGATTCTGGAACTGCACACAATACTCTAAACTGTGGCCTAGCCACCATTTTATACAGTTCCAGCATCACCTCCCTGCTCTTAAACCCAATGCCTCGGCTGATAAAGGGGCAAGTATCCCATGTGCCTTCTTAACCGCTTTATCTACCTTGTTTTGGGGCTAGTCCATTCTCTGCTTTTGACCCCAACTCTCCCCAGTGGGATTTGACAGGAGAACCAGGAGAAAGTGAGAGGGCACATCAGCATGGGGAGGCTGTGTAGCGATGGTGTGATGGAAGTGCTGATGGGGATGAAGGAATGCAGAGGTGATGCCCAAATTTCTGTGAAAGATCATTGACCTGAGATGTTGGCTGTGTTTGTCTCTCCAAACTGGTCTGCCAAGCATTTTATTTCAGATTTCCAACATCTGGAATCTTTTGCTTTAGTTCTTGTGCAGTAGTGTGTGCATCACAAAGTAAACTTTAGAGTTCATTTCACTATTGATCCTGTTAAAAGAAATGGCTGAGATAATCTGGATAAACAGCTTTGGCTGAGAGTTAATAAAATACAGCAATTTTCAGTTAATCATATAATTGCTTCAATCTGCCTAATGCACATATTTATTATTCTTAACAGCTATGCCCTGACACTCAAATACTGCTGGATGCTGCCTTCAAGTTTGGCTCTTCCTACATTCAGTCTGTGAGTAGAGATCAATGTAGGCAGACTTTCCTGCTTGACTATTTGTCTGAGCCAGATTGAAATGCTTTGGAGATTTTCTTTCCCTATTCTCCTGAGTGAAATTTCACAGACTCATAGACATTTACAGTACAGAAAGAGACCATTCAGCCCATTGTGTCTACACCCAGTCAACAAAGATCTAACTGCAGTTAACCCATTTTCCAGTTTTTGATCCATAGCCTTAGAGGCTATGGCAATGCGAGTGAATATCTGAATACTGCTTAAACATTGGTAAATTATGACTGGAATATATAAAAGAATGTGCTTATAATATCCTAACAAATTGTAAACAAAGGGATTCTCCTGTTATCTATTATCAGTTTACACTGACCATAAAGTATAGAATCCAATGTGTTGGAATTTTGTGATTGGAAAGATGAAATAGATTGGATGTGAAATTCCTTGGATTTTATGAACCAACTAACACACAGACTGAGTGGCATTTCTCGGTCCTGCATTTAGATATATCAGATTGTCACTTACGTTGGAAATACAGGAAAATCTAGAGCCCCATCTGGGCATGCACTCTTTCTACCTGAGTCCTCTGTATTTACTGCATTCTGACGCATGGGCACATGTGATTTGTGTGCTGTTTGATTTGGGTCCATCCCGATTGGAGCTTCTGCCTTAACGTGTGAGATTTGGGCTGGGAGGTGGGATTGGTGGTGGGGTGTGTGTAGTGATTTGGAGTCATAAAGTAACGGAGAACCATATGTTCAGCCATTGGTGGGGGATGGTTTTGATGTTGGCTTTAATTGTATTGTAAGAGTTAACGATGTAGAGGTGGAAGATGTTAATTGATTAAGTATCTTGAGCACGGTTGTAAGGCTGTTGTGGCACAATGGTAGTGTCCCTATCTCTGAGCCAGGAGGTCCAGGTTCAAGTCTGAAGGAGGGTCCTGACCCGAAACGTCAGCTTTCCTGCTCCTCTGATGCTGCCTGGCCTGCTGTGTTCATCCAGCTCCTACCTGTGTTATCTCTGACTCCAGCATCAGCAATTCCTACTATCTCCAGGTTCAAGCCTCTCCACCTCCAGAAGTGTGTAGCAAAATCACTGAACAGGTTGATTAATAATAAGATATCTCAAGCACATATAAAATGGGACTTTCAATTTAGTTTGTTTTTTTTTGAAAATGTGGGATACTGGCTTCGTTATAGGGTAAGAGGCAGAGGTATGTAATGCTGTTAATGCTAAAGAGACCGACTCTCAAGGAAGGGATTTGTGTGCAGATTCAGACTTTACCACCTAGCTTGAGATCCAGTTAACAGAGGGCTGTGAGGTGGGTCATATAGCTTCTCCAAGCAGCTGGCCAGCTGACTTGTATTCTACTTCTTTCATTGAAAGACCCACTGAGGGATATTTTAGGGGTACAGTGTTGATGTTCCCCCATTCCCCTTGCTTCATGGAGAGTCTTCGTGATTCATGGAGGAGGTTACCCCCAGAGACTGGGGGGTGTCATTGGAGCTGGAATGTCCCAACAAGGGGACCTTGAATGGGTCCAGTTCTAAACCAGCTCTCTGGGTTGGGGCTGGAGCTGGTGGGAGTGAGGAGCTGAAGGGGGCGATGGTGAGGAGAGGGGTGAGTGGAAAGTAGGGAAAAGAGTGTGAGATTTGTCCCAACACTTGATCTCCTGAAATGTATATTTTTCATTTACTTAACGTGGAATTCCCTGAGGTCTCCTGAGTGCTTCCGTATCAGTGACTGTCTCTGCCAATGGCACCGATAAGTTTTCCAAGTTGTAGCTGTCCAGTTGACCAGGTCATGCACATGAATTGCCCAATCTCAAAATACATTGCAGTCAGTGTCATACATCTAAATCGTTAAAGTAGCTCAGTATCATTTCATAGTCAAAGTGTGTTGTCTAAATGCCTTTAAGCCTGTTTAATCCAAACTGACAAATTGTGGAAATGATTTCTTGAACAATGGAAGTAGAATTTGGAGGCAGCGTTCAGGAGTGAGTGAATCTTATTGTTTTATTGCAGTGCAAGATTCAGATCTCAGATCTTCTCAGTCGATTCCCAGAGCCTGTCCTTTACGAGCTCTTTCTCCTGTTCAACGATAGTCAAGGACAGCAGAAGATCTGGCCCATCCCTATACGCAATCTGAATCTAGACAAGAACGATATACGTAAGTCATGGTGTTCAATCACTCTCTGATGCCCTCTTACCTTTTGAACCAGGAGCCCACTTTCAGGCATTTGGCTGCTTTCTGGATGACATTAGCTGACAAGGGTGATGCTGATATAGTTATGACGTCACTGAACAAACAGCCTAGAGGCCTGGGCTAATGCTTTGGTGACAAGGCTTCAAATCCAATCACACCAGTCATGGTGACTAAGAAACTATCATTGATTGTTGTAAACGTCCATCTGGTTGACTAGTGCCCATGAGGGAAGAAAATCTGCTGTCCTTACCTGGCCTGGCCTATGTGTGATTCCAGACCCACAGTAATGTGGTTGATTCTCAACTGCCCTCTGAAATGCCTAAGCAAACCACTCAGCGAAAGGGCAGCCAGTGACACCCATGTCCTGTGAAGTAATTTTACAAAGTTCTTGATGAGTCATCTCCAACGCAGGAAGGACCATCTGGAGGTTACAAACAGCTACCCATTCATCAGACTTTTCTGGAAAACAGCAACTAATACGCAACTCAAAGGAAATTATTGCCATTGCTGGAAATCTAAAATATAAACAGAAAATGCTGGAGAAACTCAGTAGGTCTGACAGCATCTGTGGAGAGAGAAACAAAGTTAATGTTTCAATTCCAAAAATGACTGTTCAGAATTCTGGAAATTTGGATCCTGCCAATCCTGCTGAGTTTCTTCAGCATTCTCTTGTTTTGTAGCAGCTAATAGCCTCTACATTTAGTTCACTAAAAGTCATTGACCAGATGGATGGCGTCATGGGGACAATGAGTTCTAGTGAACTAAATATAGAGAGTATCAGCTGCGATAAAAACAGAGATTGCTGGAGAAACTCAGCAGGACTTGCAGGATCTGAAGTTCCAGACCATTAAAGAGCCATCATTTCATCACTGAACTAATAGCAGTGATGCCAGTTCCCAAACTGTTGACAGCACTCAACTAAATTGACACTCAGCATGCACTGTGTGACAACCCACTCCATTATTAGAGGATGAAGGATGACCCAAGGGTGATTATAGCCAGTGGTCATATCGTATGCTTTGCTCCTGAGTGTGAACCATTCTGGGGCAAACACCTCTGTACCTGTGTCTGTCCTTTTTTGATCCTCAGTTCAGTAGACACAAGAGATTCAGAAAGGGGAGGAGTACATATGAACTCTACCTAATTTCACTGCACCATTGCAACTTGCCTAACGAGATCTGCTGCAAGAGACACCTCATTTCTCCTTTTGACATCTCAGAGAGCCCATTGAATAGATAAGGTAGACATCCTATTAGGAGCATGTTGTGATTTTAACAAGGTCAGTCAGGTGGATCTCATAGAAAAGAGTTCCCTGATTGAGACCATTAATCTGGTCCAGTCAGGGAGCGCTGGCTGACAGATAAGAACAGGAGTGTCAGGCATCCTATTTAGTCTGAGAGCTGGCTTTGACGGAGCTGGATCAGTGTCAAGAACTCTCCACACGTCAATAAAGGGTGACTAGGTGATGGCATACCAGCCTCTGTAGAGTTATTTCAGAGCGTATGAAAGCATCCAGCGTATTAATTGTACCAGGATGGGGGAGGTATAGTGGGGAAGTGGGAATTCCAGAATGGATTCTTGCTTTTGTGGTGAGTTAGTTGCTCTCAATTGCTTCAGTACTGGGAATTAATTGACTGTTCCTGGGCAGATTAATGTGTCTTTTTTTATTCCAAATTAACCCGGTTGTTTTGCTTGTTGGATAATTTATAGTAACAGGGGGTTCCCAATTTATGAATGTCAGCCTTAAGAATACTCATGTTTATAAACGTGATCCCACACAAGGGTGTAATTTTAAAGATCTGACGGTACAAATGCTTCCTCATACATCTATTTTATATTGTTCCTGCATCATGTTCCCAGTCAGGGTGCGTACTAATCGACTTGCTAATGGACTCAAGAACAGAATCTGTTTGCAACCCGGGCACTCTCATATGTTTATTCAATTATTGAGAAGTTTATTCAATCTCACTGGCACTTATTGCCTATCCTAGGTTGCCCTGAGTTGATTGGGCGATTGGGCCACTTCAGAAACTTGGTTGGGTCTCGTGTTGGGTAATGGTCATGGATGTTTTTGGAAATGAATTGAACCAATGGATTTTTACAACAGTCTACCAGCTTGAGGGATCATTTTTACAAATATAAATTCTTTCCAAGCTCTGTCAGAGCTTTCAACCTGGAAAGACCATAGTTTAAAAAAAAAAATGGGTGGTACAGTTTAAAGCCACATTGACAGGAGCTGAATGTTGTGCCAGCTTAGAACAGCCGTGACTACTAATGCCATCTGTAAATGCCAATCAGATTGCAGGCTGTATCCTCCACGTGGGAAAAGCAGCACTGGAGAAAAGAATACTGAAGGAACCCTGTCAAGCTGTGTAGAGTTTTATGTGTCTGAATGGGGTCATTTCTCATTCTACTAAACTCCGCTAAAGACCTAATCAATAGGCAGCTCACCACCACCTTCTCAAAGGTAACCAGGGACGGGCAATAAATGGTGGCCCTGCAAGTGACACCATGAATGAATTTAAACAAAAAACTTGTTTGGTTAGTAGCATTCTGATCTCTGAGTTGCAGACTGAGACACAGAATCCAGGCTGGCACTTGATGCAGTACTGTGGGAGTGCTGCACTGTCAAGTGGTGCTGTCTTACAGGTGAGATATTAGCCCAAGGACCCTAATTTCTCACCTGGGCAAACGTAAAAGATCCTGTGGCATTACTTTGAAGAAAAGCAAGCGAGCTACTCCCAGGGTCCAATATTTACTTCTCGATAATCATAATCATCACAGAAACAGATTGTCTGGTTGTGGCTGTCTGCGGGAGCTTGCTGTGTACAATTCGCTGCCGTGTTTCCTGCCTTATGGGTGGGGTCAATGACTAGACCCTTCAAAAGTATCTAATTGGTTGTGGGGGCACTCTGGGCGTCATGTTATAAAAATAGGAGGTTTCTTGTTGCTTGCAGGAGAATTTCGGAGATTCTTTTTGGTAGATGGCTTGACAGGAAGGAGGAGCAGTCTGAGTAACCCACCAGACTCTGTCACCTACGCGAAAGACATTGTACTCAGGTGAGAAAGTAACCGTGAAAGATTCCAAAGCGGGATTCTTCTGTCTGAGGCTTTAGTTTGCTTCGTGCCTCCATAACGAGATGTTCAGTCCTCTGATCCGCCACAGTTTTACACCGCTTCTTCCCATTCTGGATGTGATGTGATGAGATGTGGTTGGTGAGCCTATCCATGCCCTTTACTGTACAACGCTGTCCACAAAGTGCAGCCTATGTACAGCAGCTGTAGTGGCCTCAGTCTGCACCCACAGAATTGGAAACCATCTCTAGTTCACAAAGGGTGCTCCAGTGCAGTACTGAGGGAGTGTTGCCCACCCGTTTCAATAATATCATTTGCTGGTGTGATAAATCACCCGCTTTCTTGGGCGGCACGGTGGCTCAGTGGTTAACACTGCTGCCTCACAGCGCCAGGGACCCAGGTTTGTTGACTGTCTATGTGTGTTTGCACATTCTCCCCGTGTCTGCGTGGGTTTCCTCCAGGTGCTCTGGTTTCATCCCACAGTCCAAAGACGTGTGGGTTAGTTGGATTGGCCATGCTAAATTGCCCCTAGTGTACAGGGATGTGCAGCTAGGTGGGTAAGTTGTGGGAAATGCAGCGTTACAGGGATAGGGGGGATCTGGTGAGATGCTGTTCAGAGGGCCTCGATGGGGTGAATGGCCTGTTTCCACACTGTAGGGATTCTATGATTCTGTGATCCATGGCCAGCTATTAGTATCAGCACCGTCGCCTTTGTGGACTAATTTCTGGGAATCGAGGGATCTGAGCTGGAATGGGCTTGTGAATTTGCAAGAGATACAATCGCTCTCCCTAAAAACGGCAGAGCAGAGAGTATAAGGGTCCTGACCTGAAGCGTCAGCTTTCCTGCTCCTCTGATGCTGCCTGGCCTGCTGTGTTCCTCCAGCTCCATACTGCATTATCTCTGACTGCAGCATCTGCAGTTCTTACTATCTCAGAGCAGGCTGTCTTGCATGGAGCTAGTTGCAAAAGGAAGGTGTCACAGCCACATCCCCTGAAATCACCACGACCCACCTCTACATTATCCCCACTCATTGTTAGGAGTATGCTCTAAGCAGGTCAGGCCTGGTTTAGCCAGTGCTATCTTAGAAACCCTGGCAATATACATCTGGTGGCCCACGATGCTGATTTAAGTGAATCAGAGATCCTGCATTTAGCTAGTCTCTGGATGGGAAAGCATGTGTGAGTGGGAGGAGACCTGTCTTAGGTGGGGGTGAGAAGTGAGGTGACCTGTTTGACTGGGGTGTGGGACCTGTTTTGGGGGGGGGTAGGGTTGGTTGGCAGTGGGAGTGTGACATGTTTTGAGTCGGTTGATGGGGTGGGGAGGCAACTGTGAAGGGTTGGCCCGGCCTCATTGAGGAGGGGTGTCCTGTTTGAGTGAGGGGTGGGATGCAGTGGCCTGCTCGGTGTGTAAGACTGCTGCTGAGTGGATTTTATCTGAACCTTCAGCCCAAGCTCCCAACTACAATTCATGTTGGTCAGTAAAAAACTTTCCCAAAAGAATTGTGGCTCCTATCTCCATGTACAATCTCGAGAAATGTTCTATACAATCCCCATCTCCTGTGAGGATGACCCAAAGCCTCAATGACTGAATACATTGGTGACAAACGAAGACTAATTAAGAGCTGCACAGATTTCCCCAAAATGGTGAAAAGCCGAACAAACTTGTCTCAGTACAGGTTTCCCATTTTGCTGTCCCTAAGCCCCTGTTTCTGTCTAATGTCTACACAAGTTGCAATCAAGCTGTGACATCTCGAGACTTGTGCTGAATTGATTTGGAGGCTGGTAAGACATAAAATGTAGATGCTTTTATGGAACTGCTAAACAGATGTGTAACCTCGTCCCTGCTGCAAGAATGCATTTCAGTAGTTCAAAAGGTCATTGAATTTGGCAACTCAACAAGGTTTCTTCACTGATACTAACCAAATATGTGATTTCTAGCACCTAAGGAGGGAGAGAGAGAAAGAAGTGTAGTGAGATCAAAGTGTGACCGACACTCCCAGGTTTCCTGTGACCAGCAAAGATGTATCACTCAGAGATAGTAAGAACTGCCGATGCTGGAGTCAGGGACACAATAAAGTGTGGAGCTGGAGGTACACAGCAGGTCAGGCAGCATCAGAGGAGCAGGAAAGTTGACGTTTTGAGTCGGGACCCTTCTTCAGAAATGAGGGAGGGCGAAGGGAGCTCTGAAATAAATAGAGGAGGGATGGGGCTGGGGAAGGTAGGTGAGATGGTGATAGGTGACTGCAGATAGGCAGTGGTGGGGATTGGTCAGTGAGTGGGAGGAGCAGATAGGTGGAAGAGAAGATGGACAGGTTGTGTCAGATCAAGGAGGTGGGGATGAGAGGGAGGCTTGGACATGGGATGAGACCGGGGTGGGGAGATTTTGAAACTAGTAAAGTCCACATTTAAACGATTAGTTGTAGGCTCCCAAGACGGAATATGAGGTGCTGCTCCTCTAGTTTCCAGCTGGCGCCATTGTGCCATTGTGATATAGTGTATCACTTTCTTTAATGCCGGCACTGGGGGCCTACCGTCAACACATGGATTGCAGTGATTCAAGAGAGCAGCTCATCGTTACCTTCTCCAGGGCAATTAGGAATAGGTGTACATCTAGCCAGTGTCAACACAGCGTGGAGCTGGAGGAACACAACAGGTCAGACAGCATCAGAGGAGCAGGAAAGTCGACATTTCAGGTTGGGACCCTTCATCAGAAGTGTTTTCATCTGATGCTTCCTGACATGCTGTGTTCCTCCAGCTCTGCATTGTGTTGACTGTGACTCCAGCATCTGCAGTTCTTGCTACCTCTACATTCAACCAGTTGTGCCAACGTCCAAGGAATAAATTTTTAAAAACTAAACAATACATGGTGATAGCCTTCCGACCTCTATGATGCTGTTGTGTGTGTGCCATGGTGTTCAATTATTGTTGATATTTGCTGTTTATTTTCTGCAGAGGACACTGCCGGCAGTTTCTGCAATTCTGCAAATGATTAATGTTCAGGAAAGGATTTTTGATATTTGAAAGCCCTAAAACAATTTCAAAAAATTACACAAAGAAAAATGTGCGAGCCACTTATAAAATAGCTTGGAACCAAAACGTTTCTTACATCAACTTTTTTACCTGTAGTTTAAGCAGGATAAATGCTCATTGCCAACACTTGCTGGGTTTCAGACTTGGGCTCACCTGGTCTTTTAGTAAATGCATTGACGAGAGTAAAATCTACAGCATTATCTGAATCAGCAGGCCTATCTCACACTTGGGCATTAACATTTTGATGGGGTTTAAAAAGTTTTTAGGAGAAATGTACTTTTTTCTGAAGATGAATAGCCAACTTGATGTTGATATTTCTATAAAAGTTTAGTTTGATTATGAGACAGACATTCAGCCCAATCAGTTGATGTTAGCATTTACATTCAACTCCAGCCTTCTCTGCTCATTCCTTATTGAATTATCGTCATAACCCTCTGTTGTGTACCTATCAATTTTCCCCTAAATGTATCTATGTTATTCACCTCAACCACTCATTATTGATGCTGTTTGCAATTTTAGACTAAGTAACATGTACCACAAATGTATACCACAAATAACTGGGCTCTTGTGAGGTGGATGTCTTGAAGTTTATTTACAACACTAACTGTGTACAAGACTACAATATCACAGACTTACACACACAGCCTGGATTGTGTGCTTACTGAAGTTACTGTACTTGACATACACATAGCTCACTGACTTCATGATACAGAGAGAGTGACTGAAGGTGTGGCAGGTTCCTGAATGTCATGTGACTGTCTCTGAGCTCTAGGACTGTCCCCGAACTGCAATCAGTGTTGTGATACAATGACCATGGCACTAAATCCCACAATCCCACCACCTTCTGGCTAATGAGGTTCCTTCTGAATGTCCTGCTGAATTTTGTCTTGATGAACTAATATTGATGACCTCTTGTTTTTCTTTTCCCACATGCTCACTATGTCTGCTTGATCAAAACCTTTCTTCTTTTTAAAGACCTCAGCCTTCTTTTTTGAAGAGAAAGCGGACCCATCCTTTCCTGATGGATGTAACATGACATTTCTGCCATTATTGTTGTGAACCATTCCTGTACCTTCTCCAGTGCCTCCATGTCTTTTTATAATCACACAGCCCAGAGATTTTGAAGGTGGAGGGTGGGGCGGGGTGATCTTGACCATAGTCAATGCCAAATGGTGAAGAGTTTTGCTGAAGCACCTGTAGTTGTTCCAATGATTTTGTTTCTCATGGGAATATTATTTTGACAAGACCTGAAGCCCTACCTGAGTCTGTCCACTGACTTTAATCCTTTATATTTCATTGGACAGGACCTACCTTCCTACTCGGAACCCCACCAGCGAACCGCCATTTTTACTCACCGTGCAGTATGCTCAAGTACGAGATCTCCACGCAGAAGCGCAAGTATGTTCATGTTTCGGTTCAGTGCACAGTGGGTTCAGCTTCAGCACCATAATTTGTTCAGCGCAGGTGGTAGTGTCGTGTAGTGTCACCTGATTAGTAATCCAGATACTCAGGCTAATGTCTGGGTATGTAGCTTCAAATCCCATGAAGGCAGTGGGTGAAGTTTGAATTCAATAATTTTTTAAGAAAGCTGGAATAGAGAGATAGTCTACTAATTTCCTTCATGGAAGGAAATCTGCCGTCCTTACATAATCTGGCCTGCCTGTTATTCCAGACCCACAGCAATTAGGGAGGCTTAATAAATGCTGGCTTAGCTAGCAATGCCCAAGTCACTTGAGCAAGTTAAAAATAAACACTCGTTTCATTGTTCCGTCTGGCAATTTTCACTGAAGTTTGTCTTTTCTAAAGGCTGAGGACTGCAAGAAGAGTAGATGTTCCTCAGTTCTGAACTGGTGAATGAGTTGGAGGTCAAAGTGATGAGCCATCTCCAGTGTCAGCACTGAGGGAGTGCAGCACGATTGGAGTCACCATCTTTCTGATGAACCATTAAACTGTCCCTTCAAATCAAAGGATTTTGTGACTAATTGGAGGGGTGTTATAATCAATGTCCGGGCCAATATGCTGCCCTCATCACCATCACATGGCACATTATAAGATCTTTATGACATTGCCTGTCTGTGGGAGTTTGCTGTGTGAAATTCTATGCTGCATTTCCTACATTATAACAGGAACTACAATTTAAAATCTACTTTGTTGTCTACAAAATACTTTAAGATGAATATAAATTGAGGATTGGCTAACCATTAGAAAGCAAAGAGTAGGAATAAATGGCTCATTCTCAGGTTGTCAGGCTTTGATCGGTGGGGTTTCACAAAATTCAGTGCTTGGGCCCTAGCTGTTCACAATCCACTTCAATAATTTGGGTGTGGAGCCAAAGGTCATTTGTCTGGATGGTTGGTTTTTGATGCCAACAGTCCGGGTTCAATTCTTGCACGGGCCAAAGTTGCCATGAAGGATGTCCTTTGTCACGCTGTCCCATCGTTTTTAAATATGGTGACCCTCAGATTCAACCACCCCAGTTGTCTCTCGCTCTGATGAGAAAGCAGGACTGTGGTCACTTTACCTAAAGGACATTTGTGGTGCAGTGGTAGTATCCCTATCTCTGCATCAGGAGGCCCAGGTTCAAGTCCCACTGCTCCAGAGGTGTGTAGTGATATCTCTGATCAGGTTGTTTAGTATATGGGGTCAATTACAATATTTCCAAGCTTGCAGTTGATACAAAACTTGGTGGGAAGTGAGTTGTGAGGAGGATGTCAAGAGACATCAAGGTGATTTTGAAAGACTTGAGTGAGTGGACAGGGGATGGCAGACAAATATAATGTGGATAAGTGTGAAATTCTCAAATGGTGAGAGATTGATGTCCGCAGGGACCTAGATGCCCTCTTTCAAAGATCACTAAAAGTTAGCTTGCAGATGTAACAAGTCATTTGATAGGCAAATAGTACGCTTGCTTTTATTGGAAGAGGATTTGAATACAAGAACAAAGAAATCTTCAGTTGTACAGAACACTGGTGGGACTGCACCTGTGCATTTCTGGTTCCCTTACCAAGGGAAGGATTAATATTAACTTACAGCAGAGGGAATGCAGCAGAGGTTCATCAAACGGAAGCCTGGGATGATGGGCCTACTGTATGAAGGAGTGGTTGATGGCGTTCACGCTTTATTGTCTAAAATACAGAAGAATGGGATGATCTGATAGAAACATAGAAAATTACAAAAAGGACAAAGTAGATGTAGAAAGGATATTTCCTCTGCCTGTGAGGTCTAGAACCAGGGAACTGAACTCAGAATAAAAGGCTAGCCATTTAGAATTAGATGAGGAGGAACCTTCACTCCGATGGTGGTGAATCTTTAGAATTCTCTGACCCTTAGGGTTGTGGAAACTCAATCATTAAGTAAATCCCAGATGGAGATTGATAGATTACTGATGGCCCCAAGAGAAATGGGGATTCCGTGGGAATTTGGTGTGGAGGTTAATGCAGGTTTGAGGGGCTGAATGGTCTGCTGCTGCTTCCAATCGAACCTAACCCAAAGCCATTTCCATGTTACATTCAAGTCACATCCCCATCCTTCCTGATGCCCATTGCAGTGACTCATGGAGCTAAGTTAGAACAACAAGCAACTTGCATTTATGTAGCACCTCTAATATACTAAACCATTCCATCAAGGAGGAAATCCAAAATAGATTGCTGGTCTGCTAAGCCTTCCACAGAGACTCCAATTGAGTTGCTTTATTTGAGCTCAAGGCCTCAGTGGAGGGGAAAGCCTTTCTACTTCTGTCACTGTTGTTGAAATGGTTGTGGATATGAATAGGAACAATCTGACTGTGAGGCCTTTGGGGTTGAATAGTTTACTGGATCTAACCACTCAGACTCTGATCTTCTGGTAGACATCAGTGCCATTAGATTGAGGAGGAAACACATTTACAAAATAAACAAATAAAAAAGGCCACTTCCATCGTATCTCATTCTTGAATGAAGAAGTTAATTATGATTGAAACAGATTAGTAAATAATTCAATCATTTTGATAAAGTTCATATCCTCAGTGCTTCTGGAGAGACAAAGCAAGTGATGTGAACAAAAGCAGCCGCCTTTACATCAAATTACGTAGAATTTGCAGAAATGGGCCATCTGGACTGCTGTGGTGTTTATGCTTCACATGAACTATCTCCCCCCCAGCCTTACCTTACCTCACTAAAACGAACTTCTAATTTCTCCCTTGTGCTTATCTGGCTCCCCTTTAAATGCATCTACTCTCTGGGTGGTGAGATTTCTTCTGAATCTTGCAGTGAGAACTGGACTGCATTTCTGTGGGAACTTGATTTGGCTCAGTTTGTGTCTTTGAAACGAGGTCATAATGCAATAAATCGTGATTTGAAAAGGGCTCAATAAGCTTCAAATAAATCAAAAAACGTTTCTGGAAGATACTCAAGGCATTATATATGTAGCTGTGGAGTGCTCTTGACGCCAGGAAGGAATTACTTCTGTCGTGATTGTTGCCTTGGTTACCCAGTGTACCTGTAGGAACTGACGAGTGCTTTCTGAAAGATTCCTTATTTATCGTCTTCTCCTCTAGGTGACATTTGCTACGCATTATGAAATGAACTATTTTGCACACAAGAGAGACACTGATGTAAGTACTATGATGAAGCCACAGTTTTTGCTAATTCCATCCATTAATCTTATTGAAGGACAATTAGAATATGACACTGTTAACGCATTGCAGCCCCTATAATCATCTCTTTGCCTTTCAGCCATGTTGCACTTGTAGATGACTTTGGTGGAACACTTGCCAAATATTAAAGGAATATTTTCAGAGGAGTGCTGGTGGGGACACAGTGGGATAGTAGTAATGTCACTAGACGAGCACTCCAGAGACCTGGGCTGTGCAGACAGAGGTTCAAATCTCACTGTGGTAGCTGGTGGAATTGAACTTCATGAAATTCATTTAATTGAAAAGGGGAAAGTAGACATTGGTAATAGTGACCATGAATTGTCGTCAAAAACTGGTGTGCTCCTGTCTGGTTGATGTGGGACAGAGTCTTGTTTCCTCTTAAACACATCTGTCGTTGAAGTACATTTGAAGAATAACTTTTATTTACAGGTTAAAGGCACATACAGCTATTAATCTACAAAAGTTCAGAATGTCACCTCAGTATGGTTATTTGTGATTTGATCATGGTTATATCAGGCTTATGCCATTAAATCATTGTTCCCACATTCATCTGGTTCATTATTAGGGAAGGAAGTCTGCCATCCTAGCCTGGTTTGGCATACATGTGATTCCAGGCCCCCAGCAATATCACTGACTCTTAATTGCAGTCCGGGGCTATTACAGATGGACAGCAATCACTGGCCCTGCAGGATGTCTGCAAACTATAGAAGGATGAATTTTTAAAACATCATTGTAAAAATTTTTTAAAAATGCGATTTTTTTATCTGGCAGAGCCCATATTGATGAAGACCTTGCAGTTTTACAAGAATAGAGAAATGACCCTGTAAGTGTTATTGGGGCCCTGATGTGCTTTTGAGCCCCAGGAGGGAGACTCAGGGCTTTGATAGTCACTGAGTGGGTGTCCCAGGGTCTAGTATTTTCAAGGGTGCCCAGAGTCTGTGAAACTGCAGAGGGGGCATTCTGAAAACGATGGGGCCAGGTTCTGAGATCTTGGTCAAAGAGCATTGGTCAAAGAGGTCTTGGCATCTGTAATTTTGCTTCTTAGTTGCCTTGGCTTTAAACTTTGGAATACCTTCCATAATCTCCTCGACCTCTTTTCTCCTCCTCTAGGTTGCTGTCGAATCCCGCCGCATGGATGTGATTTGATTTGATTTATTATTGTCACATGTACCTAAGTGCAGTGAAAAGTTTTGTTTTGCGTGCAGTACAGGCAGATCATACCATACAAAGATCAGAGGATAATTGCACAGAGTGAGGAATACAAAGTCACAGTTGCAATGAAGGCACACAAAGACTGAGATCAACATTAGATTTAAAAATTGAGAGTTCCCTTCAGAAGTCTAAAAACGTAGGGTGAGGGGAGGGAGGGAGCTGTTCTTGAACCTGTTGGTACATGTGAATAAGTTTTTGTGTGTTCTGCCGGATGGAAGAAGTTGGATGAGGTTATAACCTGCTTGGCAGGGGTCTTTGAAGTTGGCTGCCTTTCTGAGGTAGGGAGAAGTGTGGATGGAGTCAGTGGATGGAGTTGGCTTGTGTGATGGTCTGGGCTGTTTTCACAGCTCTCTGTAGTTTCTTACAGTCCTGGGCAGAGATGTTGCCGTACCAAGCCATGATGTACCCAGGTAGAATGCTGTCTATGGTGCATCTACAAAAGTTGGCACAGTATTTAAGTTACCTAGGCATATAAGACGGGCATAAAGCTTCTCTATGCTGCCCAGCTTCTGGAAGGTTCTGCACGCACCCGTTGGCATTCTGACGTAGTTTTTCTTTCCAGAAGCTACTGCCACACACAGTCCTCCAAGATGCAGGCAGTGGCAGGGAGAATTAGAGGGAACTTTGAAGATGACGCCATTCAGCACCAAAGCGCACACTTAGGTCTATACTCAGTATATAATTTGAGAGCCCCACCCTTATCTCGTGCTCTTTTACGTGAATAATTTGTTCCGGCTACCTCAATTTTACCAGTTTCAAAACAACATTTGTTTTTTAAAATCTAGAAATGGAGTGTGATTATATAAGTTAAATTATGGGAAAACATTATCGAGCTTTATTGTTGTATGAAAGATAAAGGTTTACCTTTTTTTAAAAGCACCATTTATTGAAATCATGTGGTGAATTGACAAAAAGAAGTGCAGGTGAAATTTTTTGGGCCAGGACCTTCACGTAGAACACTTGGGAAAATGTTCACTGTAAAACTATACTGTGTACAAGGCTGTATGGGTGGAGGTGTGTGTACATTGTATCACAACAACACTGGGGATTGCTGTAACCTGCAGATATTTTGCTGTTTGCTGAAACTTGAGCCAGGGACATTAAAAGGCCATTGGGAGTTGAATAAACAAATAGTTTTAATGTATATAGAGCATGGTGGATTTCTCGATTGACCTGAAAGCAACACTGTAACTTTTTAATGGAGTTCTACATGGATCAATTAGTCAAATACAGATCAAAATGTTGTTTTCCTTTTGGTAAATTATAATAGAGAGGGAGGGAAAAGCACGACCATTTGCAATAAAATTTACATTCAGTATATTTTTTTATTCATTCATTGGATGTGGGCATTGTTGACTGGACTAGCATTTACTGCCTGTCCCTAACAGCCCAGAAGGCATTGAAGAGTCAGCCATGCTGCTGTGGGTCTGGAGTCATTTGTAGGCCAGACCCAGTAATGATGGGAGATTTCCCTCCCTGGGTGATGTTAGATGGGTAGAAAGTGATGATTTCGGTACAAAAGTCTATTGCAAGACATCAGGACAAACTGGCTATCAAGTGAAAGGTTGAAGATATTCCTTCTCTCCACCCGGCCTAGCTGCCTTCCCTCATAAGTGGTGTACATTTTTCCTGTCTCATCAAAGGGAGACAGGTTGAGTATTTACCTTCCTTATTACTGCTTATCTTGACACATTTTATATAATAACTGTATAAACTGATCCCTGTTTTTGGAAGGTTTTTTCGAAACTTCAGTGGTCAACTCATACTCCTCTCTGACCATGCTTTTTGTTCATTTGCGTTAATATTTCCCTATGTGGCTTGATGCCAAGTTTAGCTTGAAAACCACACCTTGGGATACTTTCTAAAAGTGCTGACAAATGCAGATGGTTATTGTTTGGGAGGGTGCGTGCAGCCTCGGATCTGATGAGACAAGCAAACAAGCAGGTAACCAAAGAAGGCCATTCAGCCCTTCCAGCCTGCATGGCCATTCAACAAGATCATGGTGATCTGATTTTTACCTCAACTCTACGTCCCTGCAACTCTTTGTCCCCTTGGTAATCGTGAATCTATCTACCTCTGACTTTAAAAATATTGAAAGTCTCATCCATTGCCTTTTGAGGAAGGGAATTCCAAAGGCCCACAACCCTCTGAATGATAAAAATGTTTCCTCCGAGGTTATTTGGAGAGCAGATTCTGGGATCCGAAAGCTCTGGGAATTATGAATGGGAATGGGAACACTGGGAGCTTATGCTGAATTTTTCTGATTTATTTACTTCATAACTGATTGTCTCTTGAGATTAGTTATTTCAGGATCAGTGTTGTTCATTGTTTCCTTCTTAACTTTCTACCAGCAATTTTCCTCATTTCTCAATGTACGTTCCCTGATTCCTCAGTTCTAAATGACTTTGCTTTACTTGTCACTGTTCGATACAATATTGTAATGAAACATTGTCAGCAAATGATTGACAGTGAATATCTTTTCAATAATAGAAAAAAACCCCTGCAAATTCACAATAATGCATAAAGTGAAACTGTGCAGTAAATGCATATAATACATGAGGGAATAACTTTCCTCTGGTATAATGGAGACTTCAGTGAATATGAGTATGGATTGCAGGCTTCGTCTGATGTTCTGTAGATCTGTCTCTGATTTGTGCACAAGCCTCTCAGGGTCCTGCATTCAGCTCATCTCACCAAAAGAATAGAATCCCTACAGTGATTGGCCCACCGAGTCCACACCAACCCTCCAAAGAGCATCCCACCCAGATTCACCCCTCTACCTGATCCCTGTGAATCCTTGGCAATCCCACCAGCCTGCACATCCCTGGACACTATGGAGGCAGTTTAGCATGGCCATTCCACCTAACCTGCACATCTTTGGACTGTGGGAGGAAACCAGAGCACCTGGAGGAAATGCACATAGACACGGGGAGAATGTGCAAACTCCACACAGACAGTCGCCCGAGGCCGGAATCGAACCCGGGTCCCTGGTGCTGTGAGGCAACAGGGCTAACCACTGAGCCACCGTATCACCCAAAAAGTTGATGGTTAACCCAGAGAGCAAATAATGTCTCAGAGCATTAACAGGCAGTCAGGGCTTTGGGTAATGTCAATAAAGAGACATTAAAACCACAGGATTATGTTGCAGCCTTGAACACGTGCCAAATGTCTGTTCACAGTTATCTCTTTCAGACTCTGTCCTTATCTTTGTGCCTCCTGTAAACAAGTATCACTGTAACGCACGGTTCTGTTCCTCTTGTACGTTTGATGAAACCTGTAATTTTTGCTTCAGTCAAAGACCTTGGGATGTTTTGTGATGTTATAGTCGGTGTAGGTCATAGCTGTTGTGGTGCTTAGTGGTTGTTCTTAACCCTTTCGGCTCAGTGGAAATGGGATAGGATTGCAGTTAAAAATTAGAAGGTTTACTGACAAGCCCCTTACCATTCCTAAAGTAACCTGTGGAGTTTTGCAGGCAGATGAGGCAGCCACTTCCTGCTGAGGTATCATAGATTTATGAAAGTCAGCACTTCATGTATCAATCAGACTCCAATAGGGTTTTAACCAGTGTCACAGCAGAAGATTTGTTCATGTTCTTCTGCTGTGTCTGTAACTGGTCTTGAATATAGGAAAGTTCTTTCAGGTAGTTCTAGAACTTTCCTTTGTGGGACTGAGAGAAGCTGGTGTGCTCCTGTAGCCTGACAAGGCTTCCCCTTTGGCCCAGACCCCTGCCCCTCCTAACCCATACCCTCCCTCTCCAAAGATCAACCCCCCACAGCACCATCATTTACCTGGTCCCTGTCCCCAAATGTCACTCCTGTGCTGGACGTGGTTCCATGTGGGAGACCAACCCTGTTTAGTGGTTCCCTACAATAAGAGAGATCCCACTGAAATCCAGCCCCTTGCCGGGAGTGGAACAGTGCCATGTTATAAACATATGGGAAAGAGTAGGCCATTCAGCCCTTCAAGCTACAATTCAGTAAGATCGTGGCTTTTAACCTCAACTCTGCATCCCTACACACTCCTGACAATCCTAGAATGTGCTAGTCAAGAAACTTTCTTGCTCTGACTTGAATATATTTTGAAGATTTTTACATCCGTTGCCTTTTGAGGAAAGGAATTCCAAAGACTCACAATTTTGCCATCTCACTGTGACACTGAAGCCTTGTCCTTTTGCACTGTAGTTGTCTCTCTAACCCACATCCACTGAAGACATTGACTCTTCGCTGGGAAATCGGTTACTCCTTTGGTACCTTGCCCCAGTGTGGAGCTTCAGTAATGATCTGAATATGGGGAGACTCATCACCACCAGACCCAATCACATTGACAGTGAATATCTGAGTGATGGCTCAGTATGGTCTGCATATGGAATGAGCTGCCAGCGGAAGTGTTTGATGTGGGTACATTAACAACATTTAAAAGGCATTTGGACGAATACATGGATAGGAAAGGGTTAGAAGGATATGGGCCAAGTGCATGGAAATGGGGTTAGGGTGAATGGACATTTTGGTCAGCATGGACCAGTTTGGGCTGAATGGCATGTCTCTGTGCTGTAGGACTCTGACTCTATGTCACATTCATATCAACAGAACACTATTTTTTAAATACCTTGTCATGAGCAGTTTAAATTAGTTACTGTATTCCAGGAGAGAATCCAACAATGTATTTATCACTTCTTACCCACCTAACTACTTATGAAATACAAGGAGCAAGTCCAGTCAATTCATGCACAGCAAGGTCCCACAACTTCATAGTCCATTATTGGTATATCTCTCTGTACACACTGTGGAATGGTTGAATGCAATGTTGAATCCATAAGGCTATAAATCTCTTGTAGCACACGCAGGATTGCACGGTAAGTACTGCCCAATTGTGAAATTACATCTAACAGTGGATGGTTTGGTTTGGGTTTGTGGAATATAATCTGTACTGTGCCTGTTACACACAACCACAAGATTATGCTCTTTGATTCTCACTGGGATGTACATCCTGTACCAGATATCAATCACAGCAGCACTGAAATTCACTCTATGTTGCTCAGTTGTGTGGTAGGCAGATCATTTTCATTAGTTTCACAAACAATCAATTCAAGATACAAAAACATAAATTGCTGCAAAATCTCAGTAGGCCTGGCTGCTCCTGTGGAGAGAAATTGAAGTTAGGGTTAACTTGTATCTTTTTCTTGTAGTATAAATTGTGGTCATTGTTTGAAACTTGGTATTCTTGCATTTGTCCTGGTGAGTGGAAGATGAAAAAGCATTGACAAAGATGTTCAAATTCTGTACTACCAAGCAAATGTTTGATCATATGATTTATATTATTCAAGTTTTTTATCCTACCAGCCCGCTGTCAACAATGTTTCATAAATCTCCTGATTCCTTGAATTTGCCCTTAGCACCTCTGACTTGCTGAATCTTAATTCACTGTGTAGATAGCCCTGGGTGTTCTTGGATCTCTGGCTGTTTTCGTTGCCATGCTGGAGACAAGCAGCTGGAGACGGAGGAGCGGGCTAGAATTTATAGATGTGGTGGTAAGTGCAGCCTTAAACTGTCTATGTAATGCATGTCTCTGTTGAAAAAGAAAAGACTTGCATTTATGTAGAGCTCCTCATAGTCTCAGCAAGTATCCAATCAACTTATGGACAATGAGGTACTTTCATACTAAGGTTATGGTTTTAATGTGCGGAAGGTGACGGCCAATTTTCACAGCAAGATCCATAAGCAATTAGCAGTCACACAAAATCCAACAGCATTGTTTCTTTCTTTAATCAATGTTTCAACCACCCCTCACACCCCTCCTAACCCTTTTGCTGTCCTGCATGAAAACCCTGTGACCAGGAATGTTGAACTGCTATTCCTGCCCTTCTTTTAAACTAATAGCATTGACATATATCCAAGTATCTATCTACTCAGTCACTGCTCCTTGCATTGAGGTACATTCCACAAACGCTTGTTGTCCATTGGGAGGACATTTCTTTCCTCTGCCGTTCACGGTCATTCACTAATTTCCAGCTTTCCAATTCCAGCTTTGCTGCTGTCCCTTTCTGAATTTAAGCTCAGGTATCCATCTCTCTTCCCTAAAGCCTCAGCCACAGTGCTAACAGCCCTCCCTGTGACGTTATAGCTCTGGTCTTGTCATGTTGTCTTGTGCAGGTTCAATCCCCTCCAGAACCAATCCCCATGCTGCAGGAATCTAACATCCTCCCTTACTTCAAAGTTTTGGCAAAGATCTGTCACTCGGGTTGTGGGTGAGGTTGTTGACTTGCATACCGAGCTGGCTTGAACGAGAACAAACCAGCTCGGTGAGCAAGTCAATAACCTCGTGCTCCCTTACTCATTGTTTCTCTAGTATTCACCTGCACTGTCCTCTTATTCCTGGACTGACTGGCTAGTGGCACCAGAGTAATCTTGAGATGACGACCATGAAATGCTAAAGTCTTTCCTGACTCCATGAAATCTTCTCGCAAAGCTCTCCTGCCTCTTCCTGTATCATTGGCGCTGACATGAGCCATAACCTCTGGTTGTAGACCATCCTGTCCCTCAGAGTGCTGCCCATGTAGAAAGCTTGTACCGTGTGAAGACATTCTGCCCCTCAGACACAGTTTGTATGTAAGGACTGATCCTGGGTTAAGGAGTGAGTGGCACTAGTGGGGAACACTGCTCGAGAAATGTCTGGCTGAAGGGCTGTGATTCTGTCGGTCTTTGGGCAAACCCTTTGGGCTCAACACTTCTCAAAATACAGCCTTTATACATCACAAGTTGTGCATTGATTGTGTTCAACTGAATATTTGACCTTTTCTGCCTACACTTCTGTTGCTGAATCCCAATTCTAACTGGACATTATCGTAACAGTTTTTAGCTGTTTTTGTGGTGGTATGGTGGCTCAGTGTTTAGCACTGCTGCCTCACAGCGCCAGGGTTATGGGTTCAATTCCAGCCTTGGGTGACTGTCTCTGTGTGGAGTTTGCATGTTCTCCCGTGTCTATGTGAGTTTCCTCCAGGTGCTGTGTTTCCCTCCCTATGTTGTGTGGGTTAGGTGGGTTGGTGGTGCTAAATTGTCCATGGTATCCACGTATATGCAGGCTGGGTGAGTAGCTATAGGAAAATGCAGGGTTACAAGGATGGGGGAGGCCTGAGTCTGGGTGGGATGCTTTTTGGAGTGGACTCAATGGGCCAAATGGCCTGCTTCCACACAATAGGGATTCTGTGATTCTAACAGAATTATTTGAGCTCAAATCCTACCACAGCAGATGGTGAAAGTTGAATTCAATAAAAAGTCTGGAATTAAAATGCCAGCTTAATGGCAACAATGAACCCACTGTCAATTATTGTAAACCTCATCTGGTTCATTAACGACCTTTAAGGAAGGAGATCTGCCACCCTTACCTGGTCTGGCCTACATTTGACCCCAGCCCCACAGCAATTAGGGAAGAGCAATAAATGCTGCTCAGTCACACCCATGTCCCATAAACAAATGGGAACATTAACTATTGACCACGTATCTGTTATTTTAATACACTTGGGAGAAAGTGTCTTAACATCTTCAGTCTTGCTTGTAAGTGACAAGAGTTTGTCTCTTAGTCCTTTACTGATTGTCTGAGTTAAACAGCTGCTTTACATCTAAAAACATGAGTTTCTCTCCAGGGACAGTGCCTCAACATAGACTGGTGCTGAAGTTCAGTGCTAATTTGACAATCTGACTCAGCCAGTTGGCTTGTAAATGGAGAGAATATGAGGGAGATGGGGGAAGTGAGTGGATCATAACCACTCACTGGATAGGAATCTCCTGAGGTCAGAGTTGCAGCATGTCATCAAGAACTATTAAGAAGAACTTGGTTTAAGAGTGAAATGATTCTACATCTACCCAGGCAGAGCCCTGTTACACTTCCAGTCCCTGCCATTGGACCTTTTAGTCCTTTATGCACATCCACCAACACAGAAAAATTGGCCCATTCTCACCAATTCTGTACCAGTTGATTTTAATGTGGTCGTGTTGTGTCTCGTTCCTCACTATCTCTTTTCGCTTTAATGCAGACCATTGTGAAGTACTTTGCTTATTTTGCCGGTGCGCTGTCTAACACCTTTTTCCTCGTCACGTTTGGGACAGGTGTTTACTGGCTCATTGTCTACAAGGTAATGCGGAACTGCTTATTATCACCATCTCACCTCTCACCCCCTCCACAAGGGGAGTGCATGCTACAGATTATATAGCACCTTTTACACCCTGAGGAATCTCAAAAGCAAAGCTAAAGAAGTACTTTCGGAAATGTTATAATGTCACAGGGCAGCACGGTGGCTCAGTGGTTAGCACTGCTGCCTCACCGTGCCAGAGACCAGGGTTCGATTCCACCCTTTGTTTTCTACTGCTGTTGGGTGTGGGATAAGTACTAACCAAAACATTGGGAAGGATACCCCTGCTCGTCTTCAAACTAATGCCGTGGGACCTTTTGAAATTCAACTGAGAGCGCAGACAGAGACTCGGTCTGCCATCTCATCCAACAACAGCACTTCTGATTGGGCAGCATTGCCTCAGTGTTGACGTTGGAGTGTCAGTCTAGTTTTTGAGATCGGGTCTCGGGAGTTGGGGCTTCGACTCTCAACCTTTTGACTGGGAAGCGGTAATGCTATCCACAGAGGACTGGCATAGTCCCAATTCCATAAGTCGCTGAAACTAATGGAGCGAACCTCTGGCAGCACACGGTTTGTACTGCTGCCAGGTGACCATTGTGGTGTACTCTGTGCCAACTGCAAATATATCCTTCCACATGCCCTGCTCCACGTCCTCAAGTCCTAGTTGCATCATCAGCTACCAGGGAGGTTGATGACAATATAGCAACTGGCATTTATGTAGTGCCTTATCGCGTAGGAATGCATCCCCAAGGCACTATAAAAGGGGAAGTAAGGACAGGTACCCAAGTTTAGCCAACGATGTTTCTTAAAATGAATATTAATGATGGCAGAAAGGAATTGAAGAGAAATTCGAGAGTTTAGAGCTTAGGCAGCTGAAGGCAGAGCCGGCAATGAAAATTAGGGATATGTAAGATGTACAAAAACAGGAGCACTGAGATCTTGAAAAGTTGCAATTTGGAAAATTTTATTTAACTCATTATATTAATTGTACTCATTCACAGCATTGGCGTCACTAATTTTGCTATGTAATGCCTGTGATTATGCCAGAAATCCTTATGAATATACAAATAAAATTTAAGCGAATGATGTTTTGGTGGGGCGGGCTCTTTGTTCAAATGACATTTCTTTGGCATACCTTAAAAATCCAGATCGAATGTGTCTCGCAGTCTGTGCACAGGAAGGTATAGGGAAGGATGTGGGATCTGAGCATTCAGTGGTGATGCATTCATCCTGGTTTTGTATTTATTTCCTCAGGGTCAGCAGTCCACAGTTGAGGTAACACTTCCCCCTGCTGGTGGGAAGATTGAAACTGACTTCATCATCTATGTGGCTTGTGCCTTTGGGCTGAAGGTAATTTAACATCATTCATTTCTAAAGAACATCTTCCTGGGAGTTGCCCTAGATTCCTCAGTACAGCCTGGCATATATAGTGTTTAACACGGGACCCTGCACTTTCCCTCCTGTCATTTATTAGACAATATCCATAGCCACGAAATCTATTTCAAAACTGATTTCAGTAGATGTCTTTTTAAGGAGTCAATGAAAATTACTCTCCTTGACTAGTAAAGAGATCAAAGGTTATGGGGAGAAGGCAGGAGAATGGGGTCGAGAAGAATATTAGTCTCGATTGAACAGAGGAGCAGACTTGATGGACTGAATGGCCTAAATCTGCTCCTATATCTTACAGTCTTATGGAATTATCACCAATTAACAACTAGTCATTCTGTGGGAGAATGGCTTGTGAATGCTCCCTACGTTCCTCTGAGATTCTTCTATTTGCAATTTATCACATTTATTTTATCATATAATGTGATTAAGGGCCTATGTGAGGAAGGAGGGAGTGTGTTTCAGTTGGCATTTTACTGTCTGTGTGTTCTCAATGCCTCAACTATCTATTTTATATATCTATTCCGAAATTACAGGATTCTTCTCAAAAATACATTGTATAGGATTCCTTGTTTCATCAAAATCACAGAATGTAAGGCACATCGGGAAGCTTGCTTCTCCTGATTTATGGTAATGATCCAGATTTTGGTGTGCTGGGGATAATTTCCAAGTTTGCAGATGACATGAATCTTGAAAGAATTGTGAACAGTGAGGAATGTTTAAATGACACTTAGATAAATACATGAATAGGAAAGGTTTGGAGGGATAAGGGCCAGGAGCAGGCAGGTAGGACTTGTTTAGTTTGGGATTATGTTTGGCCTGGACTGGTTGAACTGAAGGGTCCATTTCCATGCTGTGTGACTCTGTGATTCTACGACAGTGTCGAACTCCAGGAGCTCATAGACAAGTAGGGGTGAATAGGTGAATAGGTGGCAAATGAGGTTCGATACAGAGGAGTTTGAGGTGGTTCATTTTGGTAATGACAACATTGAAAGACAATATAAAATAGAGGGCACAATTCTAAGGAGAAGTGCAGGACCAGAGCAACCTGGTGGACATCTGCACAGATGATTGAAGGTGGCAGGACAGACGGAGACAACAATAAATAAAATATGCAGTATTCTCATTTTATTAAGGGGCAATAGGTGAGTACAAGAGCAACGGAATGATATTAAACACTCGTTAGACCTCTTCTGGAGTTTTATGTACAGTTTTGGGTGCCACAGTGTAGAGAGGATGTAAATGCATTGGAAAAAGTGCAGAAGCACTTTTCAAGAGAGGTTCCAGAGAGGAGAAACATCACTGATGAAGATTGATTGGAGAAGTTGGAACAAGGGATTTCCTTGAAGAGAAGGCTAATAGGGGATGTGATAGAGGTTTTCAAAATCATGAGTGTGCTGGATTGAATAGATAGCAAGAAACTGTTTCTATTTGTTTAAAAAAAACACAAGAATAAGAGGGCAGTGATTTAAAGTGATTTGCAAAAGAGGAAGGGTGATATGAAGAGAAACCTTTACACACAGGTAGTAGTAAGGGTATGGGATGCACTGCCTGGAAATGTGGTGGTGGTGAATTGAATTGAGGCATTCAAGAAGACATGGAATGATTATTTGGATAAAAATAATGTGCAAGGATATAGGGAAGAAGCAGGAAATTTATACTAGGTAATGATGCTCATTTAAAGAGCCGATACAGACTCAATGAGCTGAATGCCGTATGGTTTCCCTTGAATCTGAGAGTGCTGACGGGACTTTATGTGCTTTTCGGGATGATCAAAGTGATTGGGTTTTTGGAGAAAATATTCATTCTGAAAGCTGTGTCACTGCTTTAAGAACTGGATCTGTGAATGAGCCAAGGACCAGGGTGACCCCCACAGGATCAGCAGCCATGAGAAGTTCAAGCAGTGTGTTCGAATAAGAATGGACTTACAAATTGTTGTATAATTTCAGGTTATTATTTTGCCTGCCGAGTAAACCTGTTTGAAATAGTCAAGCAGATTGAATCTGTCCTACTTACCACACACCAGTATAAGAGCAGTGATTCTGTGTTAAGGACAGCAACACAAGATTACAACACTGAAGACAGAAACCAATTGAACAAACTCATAGTTTTAGAGTCATAGAGATATATGGAAATAGACCCCTCGGTCCAACCCGTCCATGCCGATCAGATATCCTAAATTAATCTAGTCCCATTTGCCGGCATTTGGCCCATATCTACCTAAGCCCTGCCTATTCATATACCCATCCAGCTGCCTTTTAAATGTTGTAATTATGCCAGCCTCCACCACTTCCTCGGATAGCTCATTCCATACATGCGCCAATCTCTGTGTGAAAAAGTTGCCCCTTAGGTCCCTTTTAAATCTTGCCCCTCTCACCATAAACCTATGCCCTCTAGTTTGGGACTCTCCCACCGAAAGACCTTGTCTATTTACCCCTATCCATGTCCATCATGGTTTCATAACCCTCTAACAGGTCACCCCTCAGCCTCTGATGCTCCAGGGAAAGTAACCCCAGTCTGTTCAGCCTCTCTGTATGGTTCAAACCCTCCAACCCTGGCAATATCGTTGTAAATCTTTTCTGAACGCTTTCAAGTTTTACAATATTCTTCTGAAAGCAGGGAGACCAGAATTGAACGCAGTATTCCAATGGTGGTCTAACCAATGTCCTGTTCAGCCCCGAATGATCCATGTCTGAATTATGGTGTATATTTCCTACAAAAATTCACCAAGGCTGTTTAGAGAGCACTTTCCAAATGCAACACTGCTTCATTCTAGAAGGACAAAGGCTTTTGGGGACATGGGGACACCACCCATGTTCCCCTCCAAGCCACTCACAGTCCTGACTTGGAAATATATCACCATTCTTTCAGTATCGCTGAGACAAAATCCTGGAATTCCCTTCCGAACAGCACTGAACACGCTGCTATACCAAATAGATCGCAATGGCTCAAGATATCAGCTAACTGCCACCTTCGCAAGGGCAATTGGGAATGGACGATAAATACTGGCACGGCCAGCATCTCACACGTCCCCTGAATGAATGAACAAACAAAAAAAGCTCAAACCCAAAAACCTGCCCTATAAAACAAATCTACCATTAGATTTGTTTTTGAACCCAGCAACATCTATTACTGAGTACTGCTTGACTGTGGGGCCAGGATAGGGAGGTCTCTGTGGTAAATCGTTCGACGTACAAACAGCGCACAATGCCCCTGTTATTGACAGAGTCTGTCAGGAAGGCATACTCTCTTAATGTTGAGATATTTGGTTTCTTTTCAGGCACTGGAGCTGATTCACATCTTGATTGTTCAGGTCACTGCATCGATCTTCCTGATAGACTGGGAGAAACCAAAGGGCAGACCACTACCAAAACCAGCAGGTGGGGGTTACTTACCATCAATCTGTGTTTGGGTGATGAATATTGACAATTTCCAAATTGGTTCCCGTCTTTCCTATGATACAGCGGTGACTGGTTATATTACAGTTCACTCAGGGAGCCTGATGTTGGTGAGGAAACATGCACTTTCGTATACGTGTTATAATCCGGAGCTATGGACAGTGAAGGTAGAGGATCCAGTGTACTTTCTGTCAGGTGGCTGATCAGGAAGATCTGCTGCTCTCACCACCTTTTATTGGCAAGGGACAGAAAAACTTCAGCCAGTGATTGTCAATCTGTTTGTCTGCCTTATCAACGCACCTGCCTTAGCCATCAGGTCCTGAAATGAGACTTGAACTCAGACTCAGGGCTTAGAGGCAGGGACACTACCCACTGCATCTTTGTGAATTTGGCGCATTCGGCCCCGGATCCTATTCAACCATTCAATAAGATCATGGCAGATCTGTTTGAGGTTCGAATCCCGCATTCTCATCGACCTCTGATAACCTTGATTCTTTTGCCCAACAGAAATCTATCTATGTTCTTCCTAAAGATATGGTGACCCTGCCAGCATGCCTTCTAAGGCAGAGAGTTCCAAAGTCAGACAACCCTCTTTGAGAGAAACAATTTCTGTTGATCCCTGGATTCAGTGGGCTCATTCACCGTGAGTGGGAGCTGGGCACTGACTCACCGTAACAGTGAGTGGAAGCTGGGCGCTGACTCACCGTTACAGTGAGTGGGAGCTGGACGCTGACTCACCGTTACAGTGAGTGGGAGCTGGACGCTGACTCACCGTTACAGTGAGTGGGAGGTAAGATAGGTTTGGATCTAAAACCAGCATTGTGTCTAATCCCCTGTGACCCAAAGCCAGTCAGATGCAACACTGCATAATATCTTCACTTCACTGACTGGAGTTCAAAGGGTTGGTTTGCATTGGAAGTGAAAAGATTGGAGAAGCTGGGAGAAGAGAAGGGGTTCAATAAAGATCTTCAAAACCATAACAGGTTGAGGCAGCAGCAGCCAGGGCTCAACGTGGGACCTCAGGTGATACTTACGGCCAGGGCCCCAGTCCCCTGACCCAAATTTTGTAAACTTGAACTCGGACCTGAACTCTGTAACCCAGAACTCGGACCTGAACTCTGTAAACCCGAACTCTGTAACCCTGAACTCTGACCCGAGCTCTGTAACCCTGAACTTGGACCCGAACTCCATAACCCTGAACACAGACCTGAACTCCGCCACCCTGAACTCTGACCTGGACTCCGCAACCCTGAACTCTGACCTGGGCTCCGCAACCCTGAACTCTGACCTGGACTCCGCAACCCTGAACTCCGACCTGAACTCCACAACCCTGAACTCCGACCTGAATTCCGCAACCCTGAACTCGGACCCGAGCTTCACAACCCTAAACTCTGACCTGAACTCTGTAACCCTGAACTTTGAACCGAACTCTGTAACTCTGAACTGTGACCTGAACTCCGTTACCCTGAACTCTGACCCAATCTTTATAACCCAGAGCTCTGACCCAAGCACAGAAGCCCCTCCTCCTTTGCCCCAAACTTAGAGGTTCCTGGACTCCCGGACCCTAGAGATGTGACCCCCGTCCTAGGCCTGCCACACCGTGGAGATAGGAGGATCTGTTTCCATTGGTTAAAAGTTCAAGAATCAAAGGACACAGATTTAATGTAAATGGTGCAAGAAACAGCAGTGACCCGAGGAATAGTTTAATAACCAGCAATAACCTGAGTGATAACGTGTTCTGGCAGTGAGTGGATAGGATGTGGTGGAGGCAGATACATTCCTGGCTTTCAAAGTGAATTTAACAATCACCTCAAGGGAGTAGATTCTCGGAGCTACTGGGAAAGGGGATGAAGCTCTTACAGAGAGTCAGCACAGACTGGACGGGCTGAATATCCTCATCACATGCTATATACATTCAGTGATTCCATTCTACGATTCAAATCTGCCCCAACAATGGATTCCTTCTTGGCTGGAACAGAAATAACAGAAATAACTGCTGAGTTCTGAGGAAGGGTCACCGGACCCGAAACGTTAGCTCTGTTTTTTCCTTCTCAGATGCTGCCAGACCTGCCGAGCTTTTGCAGCAACTTTGATTTTGCTTTTGTTGTTGTGTTGTTTGATTATTGCTGACTGAGTGCGTTGGCTTGGCTCCCTAACATTATTCCTTTCTGCAGCAAACAATACCGCTCCCTCCTCAGTCAGTATCTGGAGAACTTACTTCATCGCCAACGAGTGGAATGAAATTCAGACCAAGAGAAAGATAAACCCAATCCTGCAATTCTTTGCTGTTCTGTTGCTGTTGGAGGTAGGTGACCGTCCCTTTGATGGCTGTCCTAGGGATTGTTGGAGTATTGAGTGGGCGATAATAGTGAGTGTTGGAATATTGAGTGGGCTGTAGTGGGGAATGTTGCCGTAGC
>JAHRHZ010000223.1:13734502-13801301 GCA_024137785.1 Ginglymostoma cirratum
ATACACTCAGTTCCCTCAAACTAATCCTAACTAATCACTGCTGAGGCAGGACATCATTACTTCATCAATCACCAACTTCCATACATATAGTACCTTTAAAACATCGCAGGGCAACTCACAAACAATACATGATACAGTCCACGTAAGGAGAGATTGCTATATGTCCGAAAGCTTCATTGAAGAGGTAGGTTTTAAGGTGCATCTTACAGGAGAAAAGCAAGTAGAGAGGAAGAGTGAGTTAGAGAGGAAGAGTGAGTTAGAGAGAGAATTCATGAGTTTAGGGTCTTGGTGACGAAAAGTATGGTTTCAGTGATAGAGCAATTAAAATTTGGTTTGGTCAAGGGGCCAGAATTAGAGGAGCTCTATTCACTTCAGTGTCCAGTCACTATACTGCTGTAGGCTTAAGAACTAGATGTGAATGATTTGACTCCCATGATTGAGGGTCTTATAGCAATGGCTGTTAGCACCTTCTTGCTAACAGGTTCAAATAACAACGTTTACTGCATTGACAATGTTAATGCTTTGCTATAGCATTCCAAAATAAATCCTGCTATCTCGTGCTCTCCCATTAGCTCTGTATCCTGCTCTGCTCCAGAAACGCTATCTACCTTGCTCTTAAGTGAGTCTTGTTCTCAATCTTTACAGTTCCCTTTGGCAAAACATTCTGTGCTCCAGTGGCAGTCTGCATGAGAAATTTCTCTCGCTCTTTCCTTCGCTCTCAGCAGAAGACACAAATTTGGCCAATATGATGAATTCCTGTAATTGGTTCACATATTTTTAATTCCAGGTCATTGGCTTGAAGAACATTGCCCGAAGAGATCTGAATTTGAATCTACATCCAGGACCTGATGTTAATCTGGCTCCCTGGAGCCCAATTCTCCGATATGGAATAGCAGTATCCATGTGGCTGGCAGTCGGTTTAGTCCAAGTAAGATGGCTTCAGATGCTTTAGTTATTGTGCTGGGGGTCCTGGCAATGATAAATGGATAGCAGTTTTGTCAGGGTCATGAAACAAAACTACCAAGAGTTTAGGTTCCTCATTCTACCACAAACACATTTTTCCCTCCTATGACTGTCATACTGCTGGCAGCTAAAGAGAAGCTTTCCGTAAGGAACGGTATGATTAGACATAAATCTCCTTAAGAATTTAAACTGTTGGACTCATGACAGAGGACATAGTTTCAGTCAGAAGAAAGGAAACTGGGAAGACGAGAAGACTTTGCATTTCACCAATGCCTCTTGCAATCTCCGGCCAACCCATGCTCCTTACGCCCAATAAAATACTTTGCAGGTGACGCTGTTGTGATGCAGGCAACCCAGTAGTCAATTTTCACACAGTAAGATCCCATAAACAGCGACATGATGATATCTGAGTAACTGGAAAGCTCCAGTCAGTGTCAACAACATGGTCTAATAGGCCCCTTCAGCTGGCTGCTCGTGGGCAGAGAGCCGTCGCTGCTGAAGTTTGATGAAACATCAGAGACCTGAAATATTTGCTTTCTTTCCCTGCACAGCAGCTGCCTGGTCTCTATGTTTCCAGCATCTGCAGTGTTTTGTGTTTTTCTTCGTATGAATCCAGGTTAGGCATACAGCAACCAAAATACTATAGATTATCAATGTAGCACCAACCGATTAGACCCAACCACTGGTTAATGATGTTGACTTTGTGAGAGAGGGTTTCACTTGGGACAGTATAGGTTAGTTTACAACATACTGATGGGCTGTTGTGGTGCAGTTGTACTGTCCCTACCTCTGGACTAAAGGGCTGGGATCAAGTCCCATTTGCTGCAAAGATGCCTCATGTCCATCTGAACAGGCTGATTAAACATATCTGAACATAAACTGCTGGGCTGTTGTGGAGCAGTGGTAGTCCCACCTCTGGGTTAGAAGTCCTGTGTTCAAACCCCACTCACTCCAGCAATGTGGAATAACAGATTGATTAAAAATATTTACAACAATCTGCTTGTTTCCAGGGGAGATTGCTAATCTAATTTTTGTTCTGTTGTGTGACTGAATCTTGTGAAACGATATATGAAGGCTTCCTTTTTATTGTCAGGAGTATCCAATTATAGAATTTAAAAAATCCCAAAACTGTTATCATTATTTTAAATGCGACAGAGACATTCAAACAACATTTGTTGGCTCTGTAATAGAGGATCAGGGTTATTTACAGAGGGTCTGGAAGAGGCAGGAGTTTCTTGAGTAAAAGCAGAGCACTGCAGATGCTGGGATCTTCTGAAGAATCACTGGACTCAAAAGATTAATTCTGTTTCTCTCTCCACTCATGCTGCCATATGTGTTGAGTTTCTCCAGCAATTTCTATTTCCTATTTCCACTGTTTCTTAGAGTTCAAAGCTGAAGGCTGAGAGCTTTGTTGCAGATTTGAAGTTAATTTTGTAAACCTGGCGACATTGTTTTCTGTAAATTGTTCTGATGCTGCAGGTGCATTTGCCCCGGATAGGCTTTCACCAAGTTTTGCATTTGCCCAATGGCGATAAGTAATGGGTTTGCTTGATTTCCATGTTTATTCATTTTTATTTGGAGGGAAGTGCTGGAGACTGGCACTGCAGGCACCCAGTTATCTGACCCAAATACACGCTGGTGCACCAATCGTCAGAGAATAGAGTTACAACAGAGCAGTCATAGTGTACAGCACAGAAGTGGCCCTTAGGCCAGCACAAACTAGATGGGCCTATCTTCACTAATCCTACTTTCCAGCATTAGGCCCATAGCTTTGAACGTTATGAGTTTTCAAGTACTCATCCAAGTACTTTTTAAAGGTTATGAGGTTTCCTGCCTTAACTACCCTCCCAGGCAGTGCATTCCAGACTTCACCACCCTCTAGGTGAAAATAAATTTCCTTAAATCGCCTCTAAATTTCCTGCCTTTTGTTTTAAAATTATGCCACCTTATTATTGACCCTTCAGCTGAGGGGAGCAGCTGCTTTCTGTGTACCCTGTCCGTGCCTCTCATAATCTGATACACCTCTATCAGGGCTCCTTTCAGCCTTGTCTGTTTCAAACTGAGCTTATCTAGCCCCTCCTCATGGCCCGATGCACCATCCCAGGAAACATCCCGGTGAATCTCCTGTGCACCCCCTCCAGTGCAATCACATCCTTCCTGTAGTACAGTGACCGGAACTGCGCGCAGTACTCCACCTGTGGCCTAAACAAAGTTTTGTACAGCTCCAAAATAACTTCCCTGTTCTTATTTAACATGTGACGACTGATAAAAGCATGTGCCCTATGTATATTCCTGGCCCATTAACTTGACCTGCCTCCCTCAGGGATCAATGAACAAGCAGCTCAAAATTCCTCTGCTCCTCTGAGCTTCCTAGTGTCCTAGTGCCATACATCAAGTACTCCCTTGTCTTGTTAAATAGTCACCAGAAGATTCCTGAGAGTAACCCATAATAAACATCCCTTTGGTTTCTCCCACTCTGCCAGGCTCCTTGCTTCTTGCATCTCTCTTTTGGCACAATGTGTTGGGTGAGGAAATACAGGGGTAGGATGGACATCAATACCCTCCCCCCACAAAGAAGACTTGGAGAACTGAGCATTATCCCTCTAGGCTAGCTAACCAGTTGTTGACCCCTTACTGAAGTTGTTTGGAGCTGAGCAGACTATTCTGCATTGACCAGAGATATTCCAATCTTTGACAGGTGCTCTTCTGCGTTGGATTCTGTGAACGATTTGTTGAAGATAAGATTCAGCAGTTTGTAGACTTGTGCTCTGTGAGTAATGTGAGTATACACTTCTCGCTGGCTGTTCCACAAAGTGGCCCAGTTACTGACTGAAAACAAAACAAAACAAATCTTGGCCCTGACACGGTGGGACTGAGCCACACCATTGAAAAATCTCCTTTTGTCTTCACTGAGTTTGCCAGTGTACTGCAATTGATGTTTAATGCTTCTGGGCTCAGGAGAGAAAACTAAAATCAGTCAGAGTACGCAGACCTATCTCTAATTGCTGATCCAGTAAACCCTGCTGACCAGCTTGTGGGTATGCACTTTATGTGCACAGTTAAGACACTTGCTTATCATAGTCATTACAACTGACATTGTGATGTATTCTGGCTATTGTCACACATTTCTTTTAGGAGATGTGATTATCACTGGCAAGGCCAACATTTGTTGCCCATCCCTAAATGCCCTTGAATTGATTGACTTGGGATGTTTTGGGGGGCAGTTAAGAGTCAACCACATTGCTGTTGGTCTGGAGTCCCATGTAGGCCAGACCAAATATTAATGGCAGATTTCCTTCCCTAAACGGGACATTAGTCCGTTAGAATAGGCTGATATTTGCAACAAGCAATTCATCGTCATGATTAATGAGACTGGCACTTAGTTCACATTTGTTAATTGAATTTAATATCCACCCCCGGCTGCTGTGACGTGAGGCCCTTGATGTGAACCTGAGACTGGGTCTTGGGATTACTGGTCTTGGGATTTTCCCACTGTGCTGCTGCATCTCCTTGGTCTTGTGTCCAGACTCCTAGTCCAAACCAAAGTGAGATTACGGATTACAGAGTCTGATTCCACACTGGGGAGGCAATAGCCATTGGACAGTGGGTGTGGAATGCAGTCACTGCCAGAGGGCTACACTTGAACAGAACATGGGCCTTCCAGACAACTTCCAGATGTCTCTGAGCTTTCTACAGCCAATAAAGTGCTTTTTGAAGTATTGATTCTACTGTGGTATAAGATATCTGGAAGCCAATTTGTACGAAGCCAAACTGCTACAAACAGCAATGTGTTAACAACCAGCTAATCTGCTCGTCGATGTTGATTGAGGGATAAGTTTGGTTGGGTGTTTAGAGATAATTTCCCACAGTTCATTGAAACAGTGTCAGGGGATCTTTTACATCCAACCCGAGTGGGCAAATGGGGCCTTAGTGTAATATTTCATCCCAAAGATGCCACCTCCATTTGTGCAGCACTCCCTCAGTCCAGCAGCAGAGTGTTAATCTGGAAATTTTTGCTGGAGCGTTGGGCTGGGGCTCTGTCCCAGAACACTGAAACTCTGAGAATAGTGGTACTACCAACTGAGCCGCAATTGTGCAATAATCTCTGGAAAGTCACCTCTAAACTCGTGCCACCTATGATGACTAACCAAAGAGCTATTCAGAAGAGCCGTGATTTAAAAGACCTAATTTTATTTTCTGTTTCTTCTTAAATCACTTTCCAATATGACCTGTTCCTCACCTCATTTTGTATTTTGCTTCTGACCCTTTACATCTTTTGCAAGTAACTTGGCGTTGGATGGAACTGACCCAGTATGATTGTCACCATGTGATTTTTGTCAAAGTTCACTGAAAGAAATTGAGTTTGGAGTGGAAATATTAACATTATTTTCTTTTGTATCAAGTGTAAATAACATTCTGCAAATAAATTCCACCCAGGTATCAGTCTTGGTCTTACTGCACAGGTGTTACGGCTACTACATCCATGGACGGTCTGTACATGGACAAGCTGACATTGGTATGGAGTCGATGTATCTCAATCTCAAGAAGGAAGAGGTAATCAGATTTTGTGATACATGGGATAGATCAATCTTAAATAATTGTAATTTTCCATCAAATGAGAACATTAAGAAGTTAGGAATTAGAGTAGGATGTATAGTGTCTTATGTTTCTTCCTCCATTTAATGAAATCATGGCTGAATCATTATCTTAACTCCACTTTCCCACCTTATTTTTGTAACCCTTGAATTTCCTTTGAACATATCCGCCTCAGACCTGTCGGAACCAGGGACTAGGGTGTCACTGGCTAGGCCAGCATTTAATGTCTATCTCAGAGGGTAATTAACTACATTGAGATTTGGATTGTTGGTAGGTCTGGAGTCACATGTAGTCCAGATCAGGTAAAATTTCCTTCCCTAAAGGACATTAATGTACCAGATAGGTTTTTTCTGACAATTGACAATGGTTTCATTGTCGTTATCAGTCTCTTAATTCCAGACTTTTTTGTATTGAATTCAAATTCCACTACCTGCCTTGGCAGGATTTGAACCTGTGTCCGTAAAACCTGGGTCTATGGATTAACAGCCCAGCAATAATACCAATAGGTCATAGTCTCCCCAAGGCAAATGTGTACGCGCAGCCCTTTGGGGTAGAGAATTCCAAAGGTTCACCATCTTCTTAGTGAAGAAATCTAACCTCATCTCCATTATTCAAAGACTACGATCCCTAGTTCTGGACTGTTCGCTGGGAAAGAGGGAGAAATGTTCTTGCTGTGCCTGTACGGTTCTTTGAGTGCTTGTCTGCAGGGATTACAGGAAATCAATCCTGGAGGAAGTCGAAATCAAGTACATTTATTCCTTTCCTTCACCTTCAAGGGACAAAATGTTTGTACATTCAAGAATATGCTTTTTCCAGACAGAATTTCCTGAACTCGCTCTATCCAGGGGATCCGATGGAGCCAGGTGCAGAAACATCAACATCTGATGAAATGGGAGACAGTAGAAAAAGACACAGATTTGTTATTCAACAGGTGGCCATTCGCTCTATCAACTTGTGTGCCAGCTAGTGGTTGCACAATGGGAAGAAAATTAATACAGTCAATGTGATCTTGGAGGGTCAAGGGAGGTTATTGTTCAGGAAAGGTCAGAAACAATCTGACTTACAATGTTTTCTAAATGTTCACTTTTTACAGGATAACCTTTGTGCAATGAGAGGTCTTGAGCCCAACATGGATGTCCAGACTTTTGAGGTCTTAATTTCTAACAAGGTCAGACAACAATATGATCGGATACTATCGCCGCTGAATGAGGTACTTCAAGTTCTATTAATAGCTCTGTTTCAGGAATGCCTGATCTTAATTGTTTTAAAAGTGTAATGTTTGGCCTCACTGTGGTTGAAGCAGTGTTTTCTTATTCAAATCCCTACAGTGTGGGGGCAAGCCATACCGACCATCTGAAGAGCAGCCCACCAAGATACACCCTACCCCCAAAATCCTGCATTTCCCATGGCCAGTCCACCTAACCTGCTTATCTTTGGATTGTGGGAAGAAACAGGAGCACCCAGAGGAAATTCACGCAGACATGGGGAGAATTTGCAAACTCCACACAGATAGTAGCCTAGAATCGAACCCCAGACCCTGGCCCTGTAAGGCAGCAGTGCTAATCACTGAGCCACTGTGCCGCCACAGTTATTGTTGGTAGCTTGGACAGTATGTTGCTTGTCCTTCACTTTAATGAATGTGTAGTGATTGTGACAAGGTCAGCCAGCTGGACCTCATGGAATATGAGTTCCCTGATTGGGGCTGTTAATCTGGCCCAATCAAGGAGCCCTGGCTGACAGATAAAAACAGGAATATCAGAGGTTCTGCTCACTCCGAGAGCTGGATCTGAGGGAGCTGGACCAATTGGAGGTCAAGAACTGTCCACATGTAAGTAAAAGGTGACTGGGTGATGGGATACCGGTCTCTGTGGAGTTATTTTAGAGTGTGTCTTCAGTTGTCTAGGTCCAAAGCTCTGGAATTCCCTCTGTAATCCTTTCCAGTTTCTTATTGCTCTTCCTCATAAGAACAAACATTAAATCCTGCTCTTTTCAGACTCTTCATGATTTTGAACACCTCAAACACAATGCATCGCTACCTTCTGTAAGCAGGACAGCCCTGGCTTCTGAAAACTATTGAAATAGCTGAACTCCCTCACCAGGGGAACCGTTCTTGTCAATGCTTTTGCACACCGTCTAAAACTTTCACACCCTTCTCCAAGTATGGGGCCCATGATTAGTCGCAATACTCCAGCTGAGGCTGAACCAGTGTTTCATAAATTTTCACTACAAGTCATCTGCTTTTGTGCTGTATGTCTCCATTTATAAAGCCTGCATCTTCCTCGCAGTTCACAACGCGTCCAAAGTTTATAACATCTTCATATGTTGAAATTGTGCCTTTCACACCCAAATCTAAATATATAATTTATGTCATAAGAAACAGTGCTCCTTATCCTAACACCTGAGGATGCCACCACATACCTCCGAGAAAAACAATTGTTCACCATTTCTCTCTGTTTCCTGTTCGTCAACTTCATATCGCTCCTATTTATTTCATGTGATTCATCTTTGCTGACAAGCCTTTTCTGTGGCACTTTATCAATTGGCTTTCATTTCAAAGACCATTTACATCACGTCTACCGTGTGTATCTTGTGTCAGTATGTGTTTTGTCTGTGTGTCTGCGTTTTTGTGTGTTTTGTTTTAGTATGTATCTGTGTGTTCTGTGCATGTGTGTGTAGTGTCTGTGTCTTGTGTGCATGTGGTATGTGCATGCATAAGCCAAAACTGTCCTCACCTCTGTTTCTGACCTTCAAAATGAAAATCATGCCCTGAAGGTAAAAATAAGAATTTACCAGAGCTGCAAGATTATATATGATGGATAAGGCTCTGTAGGAAATGGAAGACTGAGTGATGGTATATTGGATACATTAAAGATATTGATAGCATTGTAAAGATGTTTACCCTTGAAGATATAAATATATGGTGGTCACTAATAAATTCAACAGGGAATTCAGACAAAATTCATTATCAACAGAAATGGCCAAATGTAGAAGTTACTACAACAGGGAGCAGCTGAGGAAGAGAGTCTGAGATGAGGTACTGTTCATGAGGTTAAATAAAGAAGATTGAGAGAACATCTTTGAGCAGCATAAATGCCAGCAAAGAGCTGTTGAACCAAATGCTATCATCTTTGACATGGACTTAAATCTGATGTGGAATGAGGCCTTGATATTGAGCCCTCAGTTTGTTTTCTTCTTTATCCTTGAAGGCAGCAAGAGTAAATCGAAGCATTCATGAGGATTCAGCCACCCTGCAGCAGAATCTGAAAGCCTACTACACAATGAATAAGTTCCTTTCATCCTTCCTTGAACATGTGAGCTGGTGCCTTTCATTTGTTTTTTGCCTGAGTGAGAGTGGGATATTTAGCTACTGTTTGGGTTGCTGTGGGAATATGTAGCCTCTGGGATAAAAGAACACTAGGAGTTTGTTCAAAAACAGAGTTGCTGGAAAAGCTCAGCAGGTCCGGCAGCATCTGTGGAGGAGAAAACAGAGCTAACGTTTTGGGTCTGGTGACCCTTCCTCAGAACTGAAGGAACTGTTCTGAGGAAGGGTCACCGGACCCGAAACGTTAACTCTGTTTTCTCCTCCACAGATGCTGCCGGACCTGCTGAGCTTTTCCAGCAACTTTGTTTTTGCTCCTGATTTACAGCATCTGCAGTTCTTTTGGTTTTTATTAGAAATTTGTTGACTATGTAGTGTGAAATCAAGAGGAAACGCCCCTGGGGCACCATATGGGATGTACAGAATGAACACACTGCCCTTTCACCTGGCAATTCCATTTTACTTCATGCAGGTAGAAGACCTCAATTCTGTTGAGTATGTTAGTTTAAGTCAGTGTATATTATGATAAGAGCAATAGTATTACAGCTTAGTCCACTCTCAGTTAATCTAATTGCAAAGAACACTTAAGTAATTTAATTTTAAATCATTTAAATGTTGTCTTTTTTGATCCCTTAAAACAGAGTTTAGGCATTTTCCCCCCTCTCAGGGAGGTTTGAGAGTCTTTGGAACTCTCTTCTGGAAAGGTGGTGGAAACAGAGTCCTTGAATGTTTTTAAGGACGAGGTGGATGGATTCCTGTTAAGTAAGGAGATAAAAGATTATCAGGAAATGACAGGAATGTTAGATTGAGGTTACAATCAGATCAGTCATGAACTTATTAATTAGCAGTTGTGGGTTCAAAGGGCCAAATGGCCTACTCCTGCACCTTATCTATATTTTGGTATCACACCAATCCCATTATTTGACCAACAAGGCAAGCAATTAATGTACAACTTTTACCACTTAAGTGCCTTTTTGCATTTGTGCCTCAAACAGCAGTGAATTACTTTTGGAGTGTAGAGAAACTATCCGTTTTTATTAAGGTTGGCTGAGGGATAAGTGTTATCCATATCTCCTGCAGGACTCCCTTGTTTTTCTTTAAAATACTATTCTGAGCTCTTTTACTTCCACCTGAGAGGAAAGACAGGGCTTTGGTTTAGTGCCTCACTTGAAAGACAGCACCTTGGACAGTGCAGCACTCCCTCAGCCACGCAATGGAATGCCAGTTTGAGTTACAGTATAGTATTCAGGTTGCTGGGGTTGGGTGTAAACACGGCAGCCAGTCAATGCCAGAAATATCCCTTAAACAACATGGGATTAAATAATGAGCAGTCTTGAGTTTGGTGCCATTGCCCATTCATGAGGAAAACATTTTATGTCTAGCAGTGTCACAGGATTTTTCATCAGTTTTTATAGCAATCAATAGTGGTTACATGTTTGTCATTAGACGAGCTTTTGCTTCCAGATTTTAATTGGGTTCAAATTTCACCATCTGCTACAGAACATTATGCTGGGGCCTGGATGACTAGTCCAGTGACATTACCACCTCTGCTTTGATATATGGTCCCCTTAATGCTACACTGGGGATCAGCCCATTTTATAAATGTAAACCCTGATACAAGACTTGAAGCAATAATCTTCTAATCAGTGGTTCATTCAGCAGGTTTATTAAATGCTTGGCTGAACTCAGCTACAAGTTCTAAGTTCTAAAGTCACAAGTTCCAAAGAGGTCGGGGTTCAGTTTCCAGACTGCGCTGATTCGATCTGTTCCTTTTAGGAGAGACGTAACAATTGGTCTCTGAGTAAATGTAAAGCAGACGTGATAAACCCAACAAGGAAGACAGGAGAACTTTGTGTATCTTCGGAATGGTCAAAATGTGGACCTCATTCCGACACAGAGCAGCAAGTGTTAAGTGGAAAGGAATGAGCCTGAATCTTTTTTGTTTTGTTTTTAAGCTAGTGATTCAGCAATGTACAGGTAATATTTACTCAATAGAGAGCGTGTGATCAAAATTTACCATGGCAGTTTTGAGAATCTGAATTCAGATCTTAATGAACCTAGGATCAGTAACTGTTGTATATAGATAGGCATTGTTTCCAGACCAGACCATATTGTTACATGACATCATGACATGTAATGTTGCAGTATAAAGGTGTCTCTCTCACCTTTAGATGCTGCCTTTCTATAATGAAGTCAGTGTGGTGTGTTTAGTCAGCTTATGTTTGTGTAATGTGGAGTAACATCAGTAAATACTGAACACAGACTCTGTAAATGTGCAATATTACAGATGTGTAAATAATTAGTGTTGTAAATAAACTTCAAGACATCTGTTTCAACACAAACCCGACATTTTGTGGTATAAATTTTGTAAAAGCTTTGGAGAGGGTGCAAAAGAGAAATTTACTGGGATGTTGCCTGAATTGGAGTGCATTAGCTATAAGGAGAAGTTGGACATACCTGAATTGTTTTTGCTAGCACATCAGAGGCAGAGGGTGGACCTGATAGAAGAATATAAACTAATGAGAGGCATGGATAGGCTGGATATTTGGTGTCTTTTTCCCAGAATGGAAATGTCAAATACGAGGGGGCATAGGTTTAAGGTGAGGGGGGAAAGTTTAAAGGAGATGTATAACGCAGGTTTTTTATACAGAAGGTGTCTGGAACGCACTGCCAGAGGAGATGGTACAAGCAGATTCATTAGCAATATTTACAAGGCATTCAGGAAAACACATAAGTAGGCAGGGAATAGAGGACTATGGACCATGTGCAGGCAGACGGGATTGTATAGAATAACATCACAGTTGGCATAGACATGGCGGCCAAAGGGCCTGTTCCTGTGTTGTATTGTTCTATGTTCTATGTGAACTAACATGTAGAAAATTACAAGGCACTCAACAGTAACAATGACTATTAAAGTGTCAGATCGTATTTAAACAAAAATCCAACAGATTCACTAATGCCCTTTAGGGACGGAAACTAGCCGTCTTTACTTGGCTGTGCTGTGTGTTAACATTCATGAGGAAATTCGCAGTTTCCTCTGAGACACCTGAAGGGAAGATGCAGTTCTGTTCTGAGAGATGTGGAGGATGTCAAACTGGTGAGCGAAAGTACAGATGACCAATCAACCTTTTACCTTTACCAAGCAAAAACTCAAAAACCAAGCTTTCATTCTGAAATAACAGATCATCTGACAGGAAAGGTTTTAACATTAACAAAGAGTTAAAATATTTTTGTAAAACTGGTTGGAACGAATGCATTTGTGCAACTGTCCTACTGTCTCTGCTGTCCAAAACAACAAGAATGTATTTCAAAATCTTCAATCCAACATTCCCAACGACAGGGAGACCCATGCACTCTGTAGTGGGAGAGAGATACTTCTGAAGTGGCATACTTGCAGGGTCAGAGAGAGGGCTCTGGAGGAAATGTGCTTTTAATATTTTGCTTGACAACAGCTGGGACCCTGGGTGTGGTTTGTTGAACTCCGTCGGTAAAAATAGAAGTCTGGTTTGAAACCACAAAAATAACTTGTCAAAAAAGCAGAATCTTAAAGAGCCTGCTCCAATCTGAACTAATTTTTGCCAGTTTTCTTTTGCGTAATCTGTTTAAACTTGTATTTCTTTCCTCCTGTTCTGTCAATATTATTTTCGTCCCTACTCCTAATGCCTCACCTTTGCTGTATCGTAGTTCCCAGTTTTGCTTGGAACCGTTAACTAGGTTTACTGGGAACTGTTAACTGAGATTTAGGAATGATTAGCATGCTCAAATTTTCCTCTTCATAAGATCAGTGTGAAGCAGGCCATTCAGCCCATCAAGTCCACACCAGCCCTCTGAAAAGCATCCCACCCAGACCCACCTATGTACCCTGTCTCTACAACCCTGCATTTCCCATGGCTAATCCACCCAGGCTACACATCCCTGAACACTATGGGCAATTTAACATGGCCAATCCACCTAGCCTGCACGTCTTTGGGCTGTGGGAGGAACCCCACGCAGACACGGGGAGAATGTGCAAACTCCACACATGCAGTCACCTGAACATGGGTCCCTGGCACTGTGAGGCAGCAGCGCTAACCACTGAGCCACTTTACTGCCTTTATCTTTAAGAGTACAACTTTACCTCTTTTTGGTGACCTCCCCTCCTCATCTTCTGAGATAAGGAAGCACTTGGGAAGTTAGTGTTGCAGTGTTAAAAACTCGGCGAGTGGTGGAAGAGGTGTATCCATGTAAAGTGCCATTCTTTGAGCTATTGCCACCAGACGTTGAAGAGCAGCTTGCCCGTGAGATCTTGACTACCTGGTTTTAAATGGTTGGCCAAAGTCCATTAGCTGCTGTGGTCCCCACCATGTTATCAGCACATGACCTCAATTGCCTCAAATCTCTGCAAACTGTACTCCAGACTTTACACAGTACTTACGCTGACCCATTTTCTTGTCCAGTCACCCATTTATTGGTCCGAGGCTAATAAGTTTCGAAAATAATATCTGGCACTTATTAAAATTTGTCTATGCATTTATTGCCCATCCCCAATTGCCCAGAGGGCAGTTAAGTGTCGACTGTAATTGCTGTGGATGCAGAGTCACATATGAGACAGACCAGATAAAGATAGCAGATTTCCTTCTCTCAGGGACATTGATGAACCAGATGGGTTTTCACAAAAATTAACATCAGGAACATGGATGCCAGTATGCTATGTTTTTATTCCAGATTTTTATTGAATTCAGATGTCACCATGGTGGGATTTGAACCCAGGTCCCTAAAATATTAACTCAAGGTTCTGTATGATTAATCCAGTGATGCTGCTGATAGACCACAACCCCCCACTCCCCAAACATACAGAGGATGTGAGGGAAGCATTGTATTGTTGGATGAGATATCAAACTGAAGCGTTACCTATCGAGAAAAATGCATGCAATCAATCCCTTGGTGTTATTTGAAGAGAAGCAAGTCTTCCTGACACTCTGGTCAAACTTCAACTGATGCCACCAAATGCAGATTTAGTGATCATTGATTTACTCAGGATTTATGGGATCTGAGTGTGCACACACACAGCTGGTGTATTTGCCAACAAAACAACGGTGATTGGACTTCAAAGATAAGTCATTTGGGGTCAAGCAGTTTGCGATGTCTAGTTGAGATGAGGTACTCAGTGAATGTTTACCATTTGTTGATATGCAAACTATTCTCGACATTAACAATCTTACAGAGTGCTCTTTGTGCAGGCCTACAAAGATATGGACTATGTAGTCAAGGAAAAACTCTTTCTGGAGAGAATTTTGGACTTTGAGTTTCAACGTTCAGACGATCGGAGTTTCTTTTACAATGGTAAGAGCAGCATGTTTGCCTGTGTTTCCCTGACTGGCTCTGTTCAGCTTTGCAGCAACCAGATTTACCACATATCGGCAGCATTTGCTGCAGTTTGAATTTGGCCGAAGAATGTCCGTGCAGCAGTCATACAAAGTTCAGGGCAGTGTTTAATATGATTAGGAGGGATTACTCACCACAAGAGACAATCTGTCAAAATCTAAATGTAGCTCTTTGCCTGGACTGGCAGAGTCAAAATCAGGCCTGTGAAATACATGTTGCTATTTTGGTGAAATCTGCCAAGAATTGTTGCTTTACATCTCAAGTTTCATCACAAAAAGGCACATTTCCATTTGTAACATTAGAATTTTGTGGAGTGTCCCAATATGGAGAGGACATCTTGTAGCACAGCAGTAGATAGCATCTCTGCCTTGTGAGTTAGATAGTCCTGGAGTCAGGTCCTGCACCAGGACCCAACAGTGAAGAAATGTTGGCAGGCACGCAGGTCAATGATCAACCTGCAAATCCTTCCAACAAGATAAGAGCAGGGGAGAGGGTGGCACGTTGGCTCAGTGTTAGCACTGTTTGCCTCAAAATGCCAGCGACCCAGGTTTGATTCCACCGTTGGGCAACTGTCTGTGTGGAGTTTGCACAATCTCCCCGTGTCTGTGTGGGTTTCCTCCGGGTGCTCCGGTTTCCTCCCACAGTCCAAAGATGTGCAGGTTAGTTGGATTAGCCTTGGTGAATTGCCCATAGTGTCCAGGGATGTGTAAGATGGGTGGGTTAGCCATGGGGAATGCAGGGCTACAGGACTAGGGTAGGGGGCAGGGTCTGGGTGGGATGCTGTTCAGAGGGTTGGTGTGAACTGGATGGGCTGAATGGCCTGCTTCCACTCTCTAGGGACTCTATAAGATTCTTGGCCAGCCATGCACCCGTAGACATTATCCAAGTGATGCAAAGACAGTTGGAATCTCTGCTATTGCTGTCCTTAGCTCTAGACAACATCATGAATGTATGAGCGCAGTTTGACGCAGCAGCCTGAACTCCATGAGTGAGTTGTAACACAACATGGCGGAGGGGAAGCAAACCAAAATTTGGGTGGAAAATTAGGAACATTCCAATGAATTACTGGACCTTTTTTCTCATTTTCAGGGTAATTGTTCCCTTGTCGGGGAGCCTTTTTGCTGGCATCTGCAGAGCTTGAAGTATAACATGTAAATGATCTCTTCCACCTTCCTCGAACTGTCATTGTATCTGTCACAATTCTCCTCTTTGCTAGGTTTTCAGTAATGCTCCTAGAATGGGAAATCAGTTTTGTTATTTTGAGTCATAGAGTCATGCAACACAGGAACAGACCCTTCGGTCCAGCCAGTCCATGCTGACCATAGTCCCAAACTAAATCAGTCATACCTGCCTGCACTTGGCCCTCGTCCGTCCAAACATTTTCTTATGCACACACTTATCCAAATGTCTTTTAGACGTTGTAACTGTCTGCATCCGCTATTTCCTGCAGAAGTACATTCCACACATGAACCACACTCTATGTAAAAGTTGCCCCTCATGTCCTGTTTAAATTTTTCTCCTCTCACTTTAAAAAAAGCCCCCTAGTCTTGAAATCCCCCAACCCTAGAGAAAAGACACCTACCATTAATCCCATCCTACTTAATGAGTTTATAAACCTCTATAAACCTCACATTTTAAGTCTGTCATCGATAGAACACACAAACCAGGACTTAACAAGAAGCCCTGTTTATCACATGTAGTTAGGTTCCAGCTACACATGCACAATTATAAATAGCAAAAAAAAAATGAAAGAAATTCCTCGACCCTTGAAACTCTGCCTTACACACACAGGCAGACAGATATAAACCGGAAAAAGAAAAGCATGAGTGGAGGTACAACTGGAAAAAACAGTTCTGCAGTATTTGTTCACACGATCTGTTGGGTAGTTTTTCAATGATCTGAAAGTTTCTCCTCAACCCTCCTTTTTCCAAAAGCCTGCACTGATTTACAAGAGGCACCTGATGGCTACTTCATTCCTGAAAGGACTCTGATTTATCCAATTCAAGTTCAATATATTCAGCATCTACTGAAGGAAAGATAAACTAGTTTTCTTCAGGTTTAAAGTGGCTTACTACAGAGAACTAAGAGAGTTTTCCAGCTGCTTTAGACCCTCTGATTTCCTCTTCTGGTCTGACAAGCTTCTCATAGAATTATTGAATCCCGACCATGTGGCCATTTGGCCCATTGAGTCCACACCAACTCTTCAAAGAGTATCCCACCTAGACCCAGCCACAGTCCCCTAAGCCCACATTTTACTATATGCTCACCCACCTAGGCTACACATTATGGGACAATTTAACATGGCTCACCTACCTAGCCTACACATTTTTGGACTATGAGAGGAAAATGGAACACCCAGAGGGAACTCACACAGACAGTCTCCCAAGGGTAGAATCAAACCCGGGTCCCTGGCGCTGTAAGTCAGCAGTGCTAACCACTGAGCTACCATGCTGTGCACTGCCTTGCCTATAGCCCAAGCTGTTCAGCAACCTGATGATGAATCACATAGTGGTGGACAGGCAGAGGATCTTTTACTCTGACCTAGCCACTCCAAGTTTCCATGCACAGAAATAAGCATTGGCGTGCCAACTGGGGCATTGATTTCTGGTTCTGGAAGCCACTGCCACATATGGACCTTGGAGACCCACAGAGATGGAAAGAAAATTAGCAGGAATGCTAATCATGACTCTCTGTCAGGATTGGGAACTTCATTCATGTATTATAATTTATAAGCCCTGTCCATTGTGGATGATATAGCGTCTGTCTGGCTCTTCACAAAATTACTTTAAAAAAAAGACATATTCAACTATATTTCATATTCTTCAGAGCTCCTTCAGCATGATCCCGACAGGTTGGGTAAGTGGGCAAATGAATGGCAGATGCAGTATAATTTGGATAAATGTGAGTATATTCACTTTGGAAGCAAAAACAAGAAGGCAGATTACTACCTGAATTGGGAGAAGGGAGTGTGCAGTGGGCCCTGCATGTCCTTGTGCACCAGTTGCCAAAGGTAAGCACGCAGGTGCAGCAGGTGGTAAAGAAGGCAAATGGTACGTTGGCCATCATTGTGACATGTTTCGAGTACAGGAGCAGGGATGTGTTGTTGAAGTTGTACAGAGCCTTGGTGAGACCACAGTGGAATATCGTGTGCAGTTTTGGTATCTTTTTCTGAGGAAGAATGCTCTTGCTCTCGAGGGAGTGCAGCAAAGGTTTACCAGGTTGATCCCAGGGATGGCAGGCCTGATGTATGAGGAGAGATTGACAGGTTTAGGATTGTTTTTGCTGGAGTTCAGATGAATGAGAAGGGATCTTATAGAGAGTTATAAAAAACTAACAGCACTGGACAGGGTAGATGCAGGGAGGATGTTCCCGATGGTGGGTATGTCCAGAACCAGAGGTCACAGTATGGGTGTTCGAGCTAGAGCATTTAGGATGGAGATAAGGAGACATTTCTTCACCCAAAGAGATGTGAGCCTGTGGAATTCATTACCACAGGAAGTGGTTGATGCCAAAACCTTGAATGTATTCAAGAGGTGTCTAGGTATAGCACATGGGACAAGTGGGATCAAAGGTTACGGGAGAAAGCAGGATTAGGCTATTGAGTTGGACGATCAGCCATGATCGTGAAGAATGGCAGAGCAGGCTCGAAGGGCCGATTGGCCTCCTCCTGCTCCTATCTTCTGTGTTTCTATGTAAATCTCTCCACTCTCTGCTCCTTTAAGACATTCCTCAAAACCTACCTGTTTGACTAAAGTTAAGACCTCTGCCCTCAGATCCCCTTATGTAACCCTGCCCTAAATTCAGTCTGGCTTTCCCTCCCATGATGCAGGTAGGTTTTACTGTGACTTGTAAAAGCTAATTGTTTTTGTCTGAGCCAAAGTCTGCCTGGCTCTCTCTTGAACATGCACTGATTGTCTGGCAAGGCACCTGAAGCAAATACATTCTATTGCACAGAATCACCACCTTCATGTTAAACTGGAACAGTCTGTTCACCGTGACCCATCCTGAGTGGGAGGCCGTACCTCCTGCTGTTTGTGAGCATGTCTATCTATTTGTACAACCTTCCCATCCTGTTTTTACAACTGTAGAAATGCCCGAAGCCAGCCAACAAAACGCCTAATGTGAGAGTTTCCGACTTGGTACGCGAGGCTCAATCGTTTTCCAATCTCGTTGTTTTCAGATGACCGGACCCTCTTCAGCAATGTTCTTTATTATGGCCATGAGTTGGTCCTGCTGTTGTTTGATATTCTGCTCTTCTCTGTCGTGGATCTGGGCACCCAGGACTTTGTGCTGGCAACAATCATCACTTACCTTGTACAGAAGGTAAGTGACAGTGATTAAACACTAATCTGAATAAAGTCAGGAGCTTGGATTTCTGCTGTTATGACAGACATAACAGCAGCAGTGAAGACAAGGCGCTTGACTCCACCTAGCCTGTCTCCACACTTTATGACACTATATATATTCCCCATCTCACCCAAAACCACCAGCGAAGGTGAAAACCAGATTGAAAACCACAATTAGAGGCGTGAGAACATCTCAGAAATTTGACTCTGCAAAGCCCCCCACCACCTTTTCATTCAGGGTATCACTCTGATCCTGATTGTTATCTAGCTTTTGTACCAAGGTTTTGCTTTAAATGTGATGAAGAAAGAGGAGTATAGGGACATGAATAGCCCATTCAGCCCTTCAGAACTGCTATGCCTTTCAGTCACACGATGACTGCATTGTACCTTTCACACCTTTGCCATAGGTTCCTCTGTGCTCTTACCTTACAAAGATTGACCTAACTAAGACTTGGAAGTTCCAAGCATCCCTCCATCCAAATCCTTATAAAGAAGAAGGTTCTAAATTTCTACCACTCTTTTAAGGAAAATGTACTTCCAATTTCACTCTTAAATGACCTCACTAATTTTAAAATGTCCATGTGATTTTGAAATTCCCTCACCAAATTGAATAATCATTTCTCCACATCGCCCTCCTCAAATCCTTTAAAGATTTTAAACACCTCAATCTGATCGTCAGTCAGCTCGACTCCAAAGTTTGCAAACAAAGTTTAGGCAATGCGTTCTCATAATGTCCCCCTCCAGGTTTTTGGCATAATCCTGGTGAGTGTACATTGCACCACCCTTGCATCCAAAGTCAGTCTGTCCTGAGGTGAGGTTCTCAATACCGAACGCACATGGCTGTGAACGACTGAAAGTTATCATTCTCTCTTTAATATTCCAAGGGCCAATGCCCACGTCCAGTCATGACACAAAAGTTTCTTCTGATGTCACAGCAAAGTCAGGCCAATATTGTGCTTGGAATCATTGAAGGAAGCTTGCATCCATGTGATGTTTGAGTTCCCAGTTTCTAATGCACGCACTCTCTAACACTGCTACACAGATAGAGCTCTGCTTCTCACTGTTTTAATGGTTTTAGTTCAGAGTGAGTCAGCAAACTGATCGAGCAGGATTATTAAAATGAAAGCCTTTTTGCATCATTGAGGCATGAGATCCATCTGATTACAAGCATGTTTGAGACAGGCTACAGTCGCTAGCAGTCTGATGGTGTGATTTGCCATTGAGGTACAATGTGCAACTTGACAGGATGCGATGCAGTGTCACATGATCTTGCTGACTCTTGCAGCCTTGTGGCAAGATGGAACCACAGGAGGATGCTTTGTAAAAGAAATTGACATTTTACCTCCCTGAGCAGATTCCGTAGCACAACAAGACCAAGAGTTTTGCCCTTCTATGGGTACCACCCTTGCCTCTGGGTCGGAAATTTGTGTGTTCCAATCTTATGCACAAAATCTTAGCTGACAAATCCAGTATTGTGGGCTTGCTGCTCTGGTGCAGCCTTTCAAATGAGATGTTAAACTGAAACTCCATCAGCCTGACATCTGCCCTCTCAGATGGACATTCAAATACGCTATGGCACTATACAAAGGAAGAGTATGGGAATCCTCCTTGGTAAGCAGATTTGTTTTTAAATTGGTTTAGAGTCCATTGAGTGTAGGAGTTAGGATGTCATGTTGCAGTTGTACAGGACGTTGGTGGGGCCACCTCTGGAGTACTGTGTGCAGTTCTGGTTGCCCTCCTGTAAGAAGGATGTTATTACTTTGGAGAGGGTGCTGAAAAGATTTACAAGCATGTTATTGAGACTGGAAGGTTTGAGTTATGGGGAGAGGCTGGATGGGCTGGGACTTTTTTAACTGGAACATAGGAGGTTGAGGTTTATTACACCATGAGGGTCATAGATAAGGTGAATAGCAAATGTTTTTTTCCCTAGGGTTCATCGCCACTATAGTGGTTAGTATCCCTGCCTGTCACAAAGGAGACTAGGGTTTAATTCCCTGCTGGGAAGAATCCAAGCATTGGGCGGCAAGGTGGCTCAGTGGTTAGCACTTCTGCCTCACAGCACCAGGGACCCAGGTTTGATTCCACCCTTGGGCACCTATCTATGTGGAGTTTGCACATTCTCCCTGTGTCTGCATGGGTTTTCTCCGAGTGCTCTGGTTTCCTCCCACAGTCCAAAGACATGCAAGTTAGGCAGATTGATCATGCTAAATTGCCTTGTAGTGTCCAGGGATGTGTATCTGGGTTAGACATGGGAAATGCAGGATTACAGGGATGGGATGGGTCTGGGTGGGATGCTCTTCAGAGGCCCAGTCTTGGGCTGAATGGCCTGTTTCCACACTGTAGCGATTCTATGGAAATTCTGTTCAATTCTATGGAAGTTCAAAGCTAGAGGGTGTAATTTTTAAGGTGAGAGGGGAAAGATTTAAAAGGAACCTGAGGGGCAAATTTTTCACACAGAAAGTGGTTTGTGTGTGGAATGAACTGCCAGAAAAAGTAGTAGATGCGGGTACTGTTACAACATTAAAAAGACATTTGGACAGGTACATGAATTGGAAAGTTTAGAGAGATATGGGCCGAACGCAGACAAATGGGACTAATTTAGTTTGGGAAACTTGGCTGGCATGGATGAGTTGGATGGAAGGGTCTGTGCCCATGCTGTTTGACTCTATGACTCCTTGAGTATTAATCCCTTGAACAACCTCATTAAAACAAATTGCCTACTCATTATTTCACTGATGTTTGTGGGAGCTCACTGTGTACACAACTGGTCGCTTTACATTTCTTGAGTTGCAGTTCACAAACACTTCATTGGCTGTAAAAAAAATCTTTGGGAAACCCTGAAGGTGTGGAGGGTGCTATGCAAATGCAAATTGCAAATAACTCTTGTTCCACTCAGGCAGCTCAGAACTCATTACAGATTCATTTTAAACCAGAATGCATGTCTTTATTTTTGTTTCTTATGTCATCAGATTCTGGAATCAGTAAGGAAAACAATTTCAAGAAGGAACCTGGCTGCGAAGACACTAGTAGATGAAAGATTTCTTATCTAGAGTGTCGTTACCTTAATGTTACCTTGTGGATAGAAACATTTTAATCCCAATTATACTCAAACGAGTGTGCATTTATTTGGAGACCAATAAACTGATGTATCAGATCCTATGTTTAATACCAAAGATGTGTTTGAATAAATACCGAAAGAACTGTGGATACTGTAAATCAGAAACAAAAATAGAAGTTGCTGGAAAAGCTCAGCAGGACTAGCAGCATCTGTGAAGAGAAATCAGGGTTAACGTTTTGGGTCTGGTGACCCTACATCAGAACTGGGAAGTTCACTACCCCACCAGAGTGTTCAAAAATGGCCTTGATGTGGGATGAGGCTGATAAACTGGCACCCTAGCTTTAGGAAATTGCTAACCCATCTGTCTCTCTCTCCAATCCTGCCTCTGTTACCATTTGAACATTTTATACCTGGTGTCATATCAGTCTGTTCAAGACCAACATATAAAACTGCAGCCCTGCTGGATACGGGCTAGCTGTCCCCTAACAGTTCAAGAGAACGCAGTGTTGCAAATACATAACCGTCTCGATGAGGATGTCTCTGTGGCTTCATGAATTTTTTCAATGTGACAGATTACTCACAGGAAATCCTTCTCAGCTGAGGCTGAATTAGGAGGGATCATGGAATCCCTACAGTGTGGAAGCAGGCCATTCAGCCCATTGAGTCCACACTGACCCTCCAAGGAGCATTCCACCCAGACCCACCTCACTACCATATCCCTGTAACCCTGCATATCCCACAGCTGTTCCACCTAGCCTGTACATCCCTTGACACTATGGCTAATCCACCTAACCTGCACATCTTTGGACTATGGGAGGAAACTGGAGCACCCGAAGGAAACCCCACACAGACACGGGGAGACTGTGCAAACTCCACACAGACATTCGACCAAGAGTGGAATCAAACCCAGGTCCCTGGTGCTGTGAGGCAGTGGTACTAACGACTGAGCCACTGTGCTGCCTCAGAGGAAGCTCTGAGAAAAAACAAGGGCACCCCTGAGGGAGATGATGGTGTGAAAGTGGAAGTTGCTGTAACCCCAGAGACTCACATTTCAGACCAATGAGTGATGCTGAGCTTAACTACTGGTGCTCTGGTGATTGTGTTACTGTCAGAGTATTTCAGATTCCCAGGGAAGCGCTCCAGGGACATGGATCCCACCATAGCTGGTGAAATTTAAAATTCAATTGTCTTTTAAAAGAAGGTGTCAGGATTATAAACCAAGCCCTCAGTAATGGTGACCATGAAACCATGATCAATTGTAAAAACATTTCTGGTTCAATGCCCTTTAGGGAAAGAATCTGCTGGCTTTGCCTGGTCTGGCCAACAATGACATATTTGACTCTTCTATGGCCATGAAATACCACTCAGTTCAGGGGCAGTTAGAGATGGACAACCAATGTTGGTCTTGGCCACAACCCATGAAAGAATTTTAAAAAATTGAACCTTTCTTGTTCCGGTTGTTGTTATTTTTTTCCCCAAATGATACTTTGAACAATTTAATGAATATAAAATAACAGTTGTGTGATGAAATTTTGCTTTGAACCTACAATCATCTTATTGTGTTATCAAATAACACATGATGAGGTTGCTAAATGCTCTCTCATTAGGAGCTTTCACTTGTATCTATTATTGTGTGTACCCACTACTTCAATCAACAGTTAGATATCAGTTACAGTATTTGTCGAGTGATATATTTTGAGAAATGTTATTACAGTTTTATTTGTGTATATTTGCATATTTTACAATTTTGTATTTATTGTCTAATAAAGATCTTTTTGTAAGCTTTCATGAATGGTGTCCTGGTGTTGCTGTATTGTCTCTGCACTTGGGTTTCAGTCCATCTTAAACTAATGGGAAGACATGGTCAGATATTCTTGAAGGTGGTTTTTTATTTTAGATCTACTGTTTGTCAATGGCCTAAGTCGCTTATGTCGTAAGCTTGCTGATCTCCCTGGTGCCAGTGGAAATGCAGTTTTCTGTGAGCCTCAAGAGACCCTCCTAGATATTTCTGCTTAGCATCTGAGGTAGAACAAGGGGCTCTTGTGACCTTGGGGCTCAGAAAGCCTAGGTTCAAGTTCCACTGTGCCTTTAAGAGGGATTTGTTTTGTCCCGTTTCTCTTGAAGAGGGATGATGTTAATCTGATGCGAAGGTGTTTTCTCCATGGGAAAGTGGAGTAAATCACTTTGTTTATTTTAAAAGATTAGACGAAAGAAGCATGAGTGGGTGGAGTCAGGCTCACTGTTACGGAGGGGAGTTCGAACCCCTCTAATAATTAAAACCGAAACACCCAGAATAGTTCATCTCGCCTCATAATCTGTTATGTAGGGCATTTTAAATGAAATGAACTCCTGACGGCACTCTATCATCAACAAGTAATAGATCTACTCCAAAACCTTATAAACAAGTAACAATTTAGTTATTGAACTCTAACAGTGAACAAATTAACAGAACTACTAACAAACTGAACAATTCCCCCTTAGTTACTAACTATTCCCTAAATAAAACAAAATTCTAGTCGTATGCAGTTCCAACTAATACAATTCCCACTTATATAAACCAAACTAATATGAAAAACAATTGAAACTTAGACTCTGAAAACTGCAGTCAGGATGCGTCTTCTGGAATGCTCCGCGCCCTCTCCACTGATCTTCAGCAAGGAACGCCCTTCTCTGTCAATTCTGATGGCTGAAATGCCTCTCTCTGTCGAATTCTGATGTCAGGAATATTAACTAACAGTGCCGCAGTACCTTTTAGGTGGTGCTTAATCAGAGAGCTTAAAGTTTTCTGTGAGAGCCAGAGAATTACTCTTCCGATAAGTTCGCTCTCACCCTGACTTTCAAATACCCTCTTCATATATACCCTTGAGGAACTGTCAATGTTCTTATAATAGGATTAGTCCTAGGTGTCAACACCATCAGATTTAAATTCAATTGGTTTTCAATCTCTAAGTTCCTGGTTTAAATTAATTGGCTGATATTCAAGCTAGCTGCCTTAACATCAAAACAAGCCCAGGTTTCCAACCACACAGCCAATTGATGCATATGTTCCAATTTCAGAATTGTCTGGACATCTGCAGCTGCTCGAAGACATTTTTGTCTCAATCTTGAGACTTAGAAAAGCACATCACCTCTTCAGGGGACTATGCTCTTCTCCCCCCTCCATCATTTTAACAAACAAATTCTAATTTCTTAATTCTAATTCACAAATATTAAATACAACCTCGCAACACTCACCGAGACCCAGAGTTTCAGTTTTTGCTTTCAGTTGTTGATGTTTCACAGAATCCCTACAGTGTGGAAACAGGCCCTTTGGCCCAACAAGTCCACACTGAACCGTACAGCCTCCCATCCAGACCCATCCCCCCATAACCTACCTAATCTACACATCCCTGAACACTATGGACAATTTAGCATGGCCAATCCACCTAGCCTGCACATCTTTGGACTGTGGGAGGAAACCGGGGCTCCTGGAGGAAACCCACGCAGACATGGGGAGAATGTTGAGGGTTTTGGAGTTGAAGCTGCTTGATACAGCTCTCTCTCTTTCTCTCCCTGCTGCTGCAAAAAGCTTAAGCTCTCTCTCTGCTGCTAGATTCATTCTGTCGGTGTTCCTTCTCCTGAACTGGAGGAGATAGCAAGTGATGGAAATGTGTTTGGCTGAATTTGCCTTTGCCAAGTGTGTGTTTATGGGATGCTGATATATTGGAACAGTTAATAAGTAGTAGTTAAACTATATATTATTTTGTTAAGCATTTTGATAGAGTTAAATTTGTGTCAATTCTTTTTGTGCTTGTCTTTTAACTGTGGTGTAAAGATAAAGTGTATTTTGCCTAAAGCCTAGTAGTTTGACCAATCAAATCACATCTGGAATACAGTGCCTTATACTTGCCTTTAGAATCCCTGCAGTGTGGAAACAGGCCCTTTGGCCCAACAATTCCACACTGACCCTCAGAGCATCCCACCCAGACTCATCCCCCTATACCTCACCTAATCTACACATACCTGAACACTGTGGACAATTTAGCGTGGCCAATCCATGTAACCTGCACATCTTTGGTCTGCAGGAGGAAACTGGAGCACCTGGAGGAAACCCACACAGACATGGGGACAATGTGTGAACTCCACATAGACAGTTGCCCAAGGATGGAATTGAACCTGGGTCCCTGGTGCTGTGAGCCACCGTGCCACCCACTTGTTTTTAAGTAAGATAAAACTTAGGGTTTAGGTTATCTCCTTGATATGTTTTGAGAGGGTTTGGTCTGGTCCATAATATCACCCACTTAGAGGTGTATCATAAAATATCTGAACAGGTTGCTTCAGCTGTCTAAGGTAGAACAGTCCTTGCTGAAAATCAGCTTTGGCTCAGTGGATAGCAGTGTTGTCCTTGGTATCAGAAGGTTGAGGGTTCAATTCTTTCCCTCCCACTCCACCATAACCTCCACTGATTTGAGTACCAAAGGTAGGATAATGCTGCATTCTCTCTACTGAGGCAGTAGGCAGTGCCTTTCAGATGAAACACTATGTTGAGATGCTTCCTGCTTTGATATTAAAGACTGTGATTTCACAGTAGAGCAATGGGGTTTTTCCTGTGCCCTACAATATGAGTATTTATCCTTCAATAGTAGAAACAAACATCAATAGTGGAAGAGAGATAACAAGCATGGGGCTGGATGAACACAGCAGGTCAAGCAGCATCATAGGAGCAGGAAAACTTGACGTTTCGGGCCTAAACCCTTCATCAGAAAATCAATAGTGGAATATAGATTTGATGGTTGTGGAATCTTGTTCTACCTACTAGGACTGTTTCTTAACAGTGATTACACTTCAAATGTATTTCACTCATTTGTGAAAGGCTTTGGAGCTTCCTGGTGCTCAGTAAATGCAAATTATTCTGTACTAAGAATGCTTTCTCAACAGGAGCAGGCTTGGAAGGGAGTCTGTACAATTGTAAATTATCTACCTCATTGGTAGTCAGCAGAATAATCCCACTTATCACAGAAAGACATAGATCATTGCTGTTTTATTCTGACACTGTGATTGATGATTATGCGCAGGCTGCAAGTTAATGTTCACACACCACACAAAACAAAATGGAAAATGGGAACAGGAATTGGATTTTTTTTTACATGAAAGCAAACTGCAAAGAATAATGCCTGTTATTAATTTTACCAATGTCACTGATTATGTTTGGGCAAATCACACATTTCTCATTAAATAGTTTTCAAATGATTTCACGGTTCTATTTTTGTGTGCAATGTGAAAGCGGCCCTTGAGAACAGTTGTCTGTAGAATTAACCCATTCTGATCCAGTTTAATCCATCTGCTCAGCGTCTCCTGAGCTCACGAAGTTGCATCTGTGATCACACTAACCGCATGAAACTTAACGCAGCAAGTTAAAACCCTACAGGTTGAAAAGCTTTTCAACATTGCAACTAATACACACCGAAATCCCTTATCCTTCCGTAATTTTCATTTTTCTATGTTGTTGTTACTAGAGGACAGAAGAGAGATCATTTGGGAGGTGATCGGTTTAAATTAGGCCAGAGTTCTCCTGTTCTCCTAGCAGCTCCTGTTAATGGATGTTAGATCTAGACTAGCCTCCCAGGATCCCATCTGGATATTTAAAGTTCAGGAATAAAAAAATGCCACTGTGTACTGAAAAACAGTTCTGTCAATACAAACAGGCAATGCTGCTAAATATAACTCTGATGCTTCATTTTTGTCAGGAATTTGTTGTATAATTACATATGCATATTTGTTTTACCTTGAAAAGGCTATGCTATTCTCTAAAGTTCAATGTCTGCTTTCACAGGAATGTCTCTGGTTGTTCTATCACGCACTCGGTAATGCTTTATTTAACAGCTGTCGCCTTTGCTGTAAAGGACTGCATGGCTGTGCAGTGTCTTCTTTAACAGGAACATCTGCACTGCCAAGCACTGTTCCCTTTAGCTACAGTGATTGCAGTGCTGACAGTAAAAGTCAACAACTATACAAAGAACGGAAGTACAGTGTCAACATGAAATGTCACAATTGTGAAGTCTGTGTCAGGTTTGCACCTGATTTCCTCAAATGCTACATTCCTGAAACAGCTAAATCAAATCACAGTTGCCGGGGAAAGAACAGAAAACCAGTCAATTCTTGGTGACTTTTGTGATCTTGACATCTTGGCCTATCCCCAGGAACAACAACCATGGATTTAAATGCTGCCAATCTACAAAGACAGCACTTAGCAAAGGGAAACAAAGCCTTTAATCAACTTCAGATGGACCCAGTTGGACTTTGTCCCCATAGTGATTGTATTTTGTAACTTTATAGGCTTCAAATGAGCAACTATGCATCCCAGACTACTCCACACAAATATGTTTAAAGCTTTGTCATTTAGACTAGGATATTTAATTAAGATTTCTAGAGAATTTTTTTCCCAGATATGCTTGTTGTATTAATAAAAACAGACACAGTGTGAAATTTAGTACTCCAACAACCCATTCAACAGGATCTTCCCAACACCCAACTTCTACCACCCAGAAGGAAAAGGGAAGCAGACACATGGGAACACTGAGAAGTTCCCCTCCAAGCCTCTCACTGTCCCGAGTTTGGCTGATACCACCGTTCTTTCAGTGTTGCTGGGTCAATATCTTAGAACTCCCTCCCTAACAGCTTTTTGGGTCTACCTACACTGCGTGGTTCAAGAAGGCAGCTTGCCACAACCTTCTCAAGGGCATCGAGAAATCAAGCAAGAAATGCTGGCCCAGCCAGCAACTTCTACATATCATAAGCAAATTAAGAAAAACCCACATCTAGAATCTGCTGAGTGTCCCAATGGTCCCCCACAGTGTGCTTGATTCTTCTATTGCAGTAACCTGAAGGCCCTATAATGGGATCCTGATGCATTCCAAAAGCGTTATTTTTCCACGAGTAAGCAACACAATGATGTAAGTGTTGAAGTGTCATGACTCTGCGTTTAGCTCGGCAGAAATGATGCACGGCTCCTCTAGTAAGTCTATGTCAAACAAAGTTTTCTTTTAAAACAAGTCAAAAATGGTGAATGTGCACAAACTTTTCCCAAACTTCCCACCAAATTTGACAGGGAAATTGCCGGGATTTCTGGAGAAATGGTTATAACAGGCACCAATGTTATCTCTCAGATTTTTGACAATCTTTTGCCCAAAGATCCTGCAGAAATAAATGGAAACATTTGCCAGCTTTTCATGATAATAGCAGACTCATTTCAAAGTCTCGTGCTTGCTGACCAAGCTGATACTTGCTTCAAGGAACCTTCTTCTCCCTAACAGAAGTGCAAAAGTCAGAATGGGGACCTCTGCCCAGGAGTAGGGAAGACAACAGGTTCACTGATGCTAGATGCCAGCAACTCCACTCAAACGTGCCCAATGAAGAGCAGTGGTGACCACTCTAACCAGCTTTGGAAGAGGAGCATGTGGTGTCTACCACTATACACGGATTTGTCATTTCAAATCTGATTAAAACACACAGCATTCTTCCAGGGGTCGACAGAGTAGATGCAGGAAGAGTGCATTTTCATGCTGAAAGGTGTCTAAAACCAGGGGACATAGTCTCAGAACAAGAAGCAGTCCATTCAGGACTGAGTTGAGCAGGAACATTTTCACTCAGAGGGTGGTAAGTCTTTCGAATTGTCTGTTCCTGATGTTCGTGGAGGTTTGGTTGTTGAGGATGTTCAAGACTGAGATTGATAGATTTCAGTTTATTAGAAGTATCAATGAATTCCAGGGTAATTCAAAAAATGGGGTTGAATTAGAAGACTGACCATTGTCTTATTGAATGCAGCAGGTTTGAAGGCCTGAATGGCCTACTTCTGCTCCTATTTCTTATGTTCTCATGTTTCTATGACCAGCAGCCACTGTAGGAACTGGGGAGCATTATTACAACTGGTAAGACTATTATTTCATGTATTACTTTTTCATTTCTTTATGATTTACATTCTCTTAGTTGTGGCCTTCTAACAAAAGGGAGTGGTATTGTTAATTTTTAAAATGTGATGACAGGAGGGAAACTCAGTGTCTCCTTACTGTTTAATTAAAAGCGGCATTGGAGGAAAGATAATTAAAGCATTCATAAAACCATAGGAGCAGAAGTGAGCCATTCAAATCAACCCATAGATTCTGCTCTGCCAATCAACGAGACTTGGCTGATCTGCTAATCTTCTACTCCACTTTCCTGCGTTTTCCTCATAACCTTTGATTCCTTCGCTGATTAAAAATTGAATATACCAATTGATCCAGGCTCAAAAGCTCTGTGCGGTAAAGAATTCCACAGACTCACCACTCTCTGAAAGAAGACATTCCTCCTCATCTCAGTCCAAAATGTGCAGCCACTTATTCTAAGATTATGCCCTCTCGTCCTAGACTCTCCCATAAAGGGGGACTACCCTTTCAACATCAACTCTGTTGAGTCACCTAAGATTCGTACATATTTCAATAAGATCGTGTCTCATTCTTCAAAACTCCAAAGACAACAGGCCCATCCTCATCAACCTGTCCTCATACGACAGAGCCTCCATACCTGGGGACCATTAAATAAACATTCTCTGGACTGCCTCCAACTTCAGTGTATCTTTCCTTAGATAAGGGGCCCAAAACTGTTTACAGTATTCCAGCTGTGGTCTGACTAGTGCCTTGTATTGTTTTGGCAAGGCCTCTCTCCTTACATACCCCATTACCTTTGAAGTAAAGGCCAATATTTCATTGTGTTCCGTATTAACCACTGAACTTAGATGTCATGGATGAGGACTGCCAAATCCCTCTGTTTTGTAGCTTTCTGTAGTCTTTCTCCATTTAAATAATACTCAGCTCCTCTATTCATACTGCCAAATGCATAACCTCACATCTTCTCACATGATATTCCACCTTCATCAGACAGAGAAAAGGAGCATAGACAAATGTGCAGAGCTCTGCAGTGATTATGACTAAGGAGAAGAACATATTTTGTCTTAATTATGAAGTGCTTTTTAAACGCAGCAAATTAAAGTTCCCGTTTTTATGATTTCCCTTGCCCTTTTCAAACAGTCACCTGTCTCCAAGGCATTTTTCTTGATACACATTTCTGTGATTTCCATAGTCCTGTTGATGCAGAGAAGTTGGTGTTCCTCAATCCTTTCCTTCTCCCAATGAAATAAGGGCTGATCTAAAACTTAACCTCATACACCTACATATGCCCCACATTGACTTTGTAGCCCAAGAAAAAAAACCTAGCAATCTTGACACTGAAATATATCCTTCAATTCTCTTTAGCTAATAGGGTTGTTGCCAGATGACTGCGGACTTGCAACTATTACATCCTTGTTGCAAAAAAATACACGGAATAACACCACATACCATAGGCCAGTCAGTTGAAAGATGTGGGGCAGGATGCTTTTGGAGACAGAATTCATGACAAAATGGACAGTTTCTTAGTTAACAAAGAACAAAGAAAATTACAGTGCGGGAACAGGCCCTTCGGCTTTCCAAGCCTGCACCAACATGCTGCTCGTCACAACTAAATCCCCCTACCCTTCCTGGGACTGTATCCCTGTATTCCCATCCTATTCATATATTTGTCAAGACTCCCTTTAAAAGCCACTATAGTATCTGCTTCCACTGCCTCCCCCAGCAGCGAGTTCCAGGCACCCCCCAGCCTCTGTGTAAAAAACTTGCCTCGTACATCACCTTTAAACCTTGCCCCTCGTACCTTAAACCCATGGCTACTGGTAGCTGAATCTTCCTCTCTGGGAAAAAGCTTCTGACTGTCCACTCTGTCCATGACCTTCATAATCTTGTCGACCTCTATCAGGTCACCTCTCAACCTCCGTTGTTCCAGTGAGAACAACACAAATTTTGCCAACCCCTCCTCACACCTAATGCCTTCCATACCAGGTAACATCCTGGTAAATCTTTTCTGTACCCTCTCCAAAGCCACCATATCCTTCTGGCAGTGTGACGACCAGAATTGAACACAATATTCCAAATGCGGCCTAACTAAGGTTCTATAAAGCTGCAACATTACCTGCCAATTTTTAAACTCAATACTCCGGCCGATGAAGGCAAGCATGCCATATGCCTTGTTGACTACCTTTTCCAACTGCGTTGCTACTTTCAGTGACCTGTGTACCTGTACACCCAGATCCCTGTGAATGACATCAGGAACCCCTCTGGTTAAGGGCAATTTGTGCTTTGAGTCTTTTGATAATCTGGCAGAAATGATTAACAAAATTCAAAATTGCTGAAAAAGCCTAGCAGGTCTGGCACCTTTCTTGAAGGGTCACTCAACTCTGATTTCTCTCCACAGATGCTGCCAGACCTGCTGAGCTTTTCCAGCAATTTCTATTTTTGTTTCTGATTTCCAGTGTCCACAGTTCTTTCGGTTTTTGCTTAGAGAAATGACTGGTGAGGGTAGCTTGATTAACCAGTGTCTGAAAACTTGTAAAATGTTTTTGATAAAGTAGTACATGACAGACTTTTCAGCAAAATTGCTGCTGTCACAATAAAAGGAAGGGAGAGGTGGTGTAGCATGGATATAAAGTTGGCCGAGTGCCAAAAAAATAAGGTGGTTGGAGGGTGGTGTACAGTTGGGTTTCCCTAAGGTCAGGTTGGGATTGCTGCTTTACTTGACAAATGTTAATGACCCAGACTTGTTTGTGCAGGGCACAATTTCAAAAATTGTTCAGATAGCACAGAAGTTGGAAGTGTATAGTGATATATTTCATGAGGACATAGTCAAACTGGTAGAACGCATGAATTGGCACATGGGATTTAATGCAGAGAAATATGAATTGATCCATTTTGGTTAGAAGGATGAGGAGAAGTAACATAAGATAAAGAATGTAGTACCAAAGAGAGGCAGCAACTATGTGTAAAATTTGACAGAGGACACAAGGCAGGTGACAAAAATGTTAAAATGTTTAAGGGATTCTGAAGGGAGCATAAAAAGAGGGAAATTACAATGAATCTATAAATCAATATTTGACCTATACATGTGTTCATTTTTCTCTTTCTGTTCCCTTAATATAATTCCCATGTTTCACTGGTTAGATACAAGTTCAATGGCAGGACAGTTGCCTATATATTTCTTTAATAAAATTTATTTCCCTTCCATCCTTGTTCATTCAGAGCTGCTCTTCTAAACAATTTGAAACATGAATGTCAAGGATCACACTTGATTGTAAAATTTAAGAGTCTGGTGCTCTGCTATCTTTCTATTTTAGAGACTCCAATCTATCATTGGGTGTTAGGCAGTTTCCAGACATCACAGCCACAGGTGGTTATCAGAGATCACAAGATGTGGGGCTGGATGAACACAGCAGGCCAAGCAGCCTTCATCTGATGAAGGGTCTAGGGTCTAGGCCCGAAACGTCAAGCTTTCCTGCTCCTGTGATGCTGCTTGGCCTGCTGTGTTCATCCAGCCCCACATCTTGTGATCTCGGATTCTCCAGCATCTGCAGTACCTTTTATCACAGGTGGTTATCAATTAGTTTTACAAATGGTTGGCTTGGCCTAGATACTATATAATTTTACTTCCTGAAGCAATCATTGGGAATATATTATTGCAAAGTGAACTTCGCTTTTCACCAGTAACAGATGACTCATTTTCTAACTTTCGCATATAGATTGTACTCATCATCACTGACATCCTGTAATTCTTCAACCTCTTCCTCTTCTTCTTCTTCTTCCTCTGACTCATCTTCCTGAAAATGGGCATGAAGAACCCTTGGTGTTGTCACAAGCTGCAATGACATGAGGCTTTTAGTTCCAAGAATGAATCAGAGGGAGCAATTCCATGAAGAAACATGGATTAGAGTTTTGCATTTTAAGGTGAGAGGCTTTCAGATTATAGGCACATCCCAGATTATGAATGGGCTCTGTTCCTGAGTATGTTTGTAGGTCGATTTGTATGGAAGTCAGAACAGAATACAGTAAAATATGAAACAGCTGTTCATTTGTATGAGCAAATGTTCGCATGTTGGATCATTAAAATTAAAAATGAATACAAGAGTATACAATAACCCATTTGTAAGTATGAGTGTTCATAAATCAGACATTCATAAATTGGGGACTACCCTTCGTTTTGCACATGTATTGACGTACAAAATATGAAAGTCTTCACTTAAGTGACATGACAAGCATTAAAAATTAAATGATTTGATTTTTATATGAACACTATATTCTAATATCCACATGACTTAATTCAAAAGCCAAAGATTTACAGCTGATTCTTTAAAGCTGAAGTATTGAAATTTGAAAGCGTCCAGAAAAGATTTAGACTGTAAGCCATGGAAGCAGAAATTAGGCCATTCGGCCCATCAGGTTTGCTCTGCTATTCAAAAATGGCTAAGTTTCTCAACCCCATTCTCCGGCTTTCTCCCCACAGCCCTTGATCTCCTTGATAATCAAGAACCTATCTATCTCTGTCATAAATATACTCAATGACCTGGCCTCCACAGCCTCTTATGGCAGTGAATTCCATAGATTCACCACTCTCTTGCTGAAGAGGTTTCTCCTTATTTCTGTTCTAAAAGGTCTTCCCTTTACTCTAAGGCTGTGCCCTCAGGTCCTAGTCTGTCCTACCAATTGAAACATCTTCCCAACATCCACTCTGTCCAGGCTGTTCAGTATTCTGTAAGTTTCAATTAGATCCCCCTCCTCATCCTTCTAAACTCCATATAGTAGAGTCTCAGAGTCCTCAAACATTCCTTCTAAGTTGAGCCTTTCATTCCTGGAATCATTCTTGTGAACTTCCTGTGGACCTTCCTGAGGTATGGGGGCCAAAATTGCTCACAATGCTCTAAATGTAGTCTGACCAGAGCCTTATAAAGCCTCAGTAATACATCCTTGCTTTTATATTCTAGTCCAATGTTGTATTTGCCTCCCTAACTACTGATTCAGTCTGCAAGTTTACCTTAAGAAATTCCTGGACTAGGACTTCGAAGTCCTTTTGCACTTCAGATTTCTGAATTTTCTCCCCATTTAGAAAATAGTTTATGCCTCAATTCTTTCCACCAAAGTGCATGACCTCACATTTTCCCATGTTGTATTCCATCTACCACTTCTTCGCCCACTCACCTAACCTGTCTAAATCCTTCTGTTGCCTCCCCACCTCCTCAATACTATCTGTCCCTCCACCTATCTTCGTACAAAGATATTGTTAGGGCTGGGGGGTTTGATCTATAGGAAGAGGCTGAATAGACTGGGCCTATTTTCCCCGGAGCTTCAGAGGTTGAGGGGTGACCTTATAGAGGTTTATAAAGTCATGAAGGTAAATAGCCAAGGTCTTTTCCCCAGGGCGGGCGAGTCGAAAACTAGAGAGCATCGGTTTAAGGTGAGAGGGGAAAGATTTAAAAGGCACCTAAGGGGCAACATTTTCACACAGAGGGTGGTATGAATATGAAATTAGCCTCCAAAGAAATTGGTAGAGGCTGATACAATTATAACATTTAAAAGGCATCTGGATGGGTACATGAATGGGAAGGGTTTAGAGGGATATGGGCCAAATGCTGGCAAATAGGACTAGATTAATTTAGGCTATCTGGTCGGCATAGGTGAGTTGGACTGAAGGGTCTGTTTCCATGCTATACAACTCTATGACTCCATTGGAATTACATACACAGAAATTGGTATCCAAGAACATGTTTCAAAACGGGTTTGTGGATGATGCTAATTTGATTTTATATTGGTCAGATTCCACTGTCAAGTGACAATGTAACAGCCCTTGCAGCCAGCAAAAAGCTGCCCACACCAACCTAGCGACCTCAATGGCATGGATTTCACCTTCCGTGATGCCATTGTGATTCAAGTGCCAAGGTAAGGGGATCACTGGACAAGTGATATCATCAAGCAGGTTAACCAGCCAATCACATTGACGTAACAGACAAGCAATTAGGAAACAGACAGTAAACCAGGAAGTGAAACACAATGACCTTTTCATTTTTAATTATAGCTTCATAAAGCCACACACGTGGAATTAGGGTAGAGACTGAAATATATTTTGAAAATAATTTTTTTTAAAATATGATTTTTTTATCATAATGAAGAAATTTGAAATTGTATAAATATATAATATGCTTTCCAGGATCAGTGTGGCTGTTCACCAGTAACTGTGGGCATAGGATCCAATTAGAAATCCAGAAATTCAGCAAGGTATAACTTTTTCAATGATTTTTCTACATGGATACAAATAGTGACCAGTTCTCAATGGTTCAGTGTTTTCTACTTGATTGCAGTTTGGGTGGTGTTGCTAAGAGCTGGGATGGGGATGGGGTGATGTGGAGGGTTGGGGGAATACGGAGAGGGGGAAGCGTGAGGGGGGTGGATTGTTGGGGTGGGGTGTGGTGTGGAGGGTGGTGATTTTGATAATGTGCCTCCTGGATGAACACGCAATTGCTGACAGTAACATCTAGGATTTCTATAAATAATTGTAAGTGTACAGAGATTCCACGGTTTGCTAGTTTCAGAAGATTAGTGACAAAAAGTGCTGACAGTTTTGCCACCGTTACTATCACAAGATTTCAGCCTTTATCCAAAGTGATCTTTGGATCTCCAAACTGCAGTCATCTAAAACAAATCTGAGTATCTGAGAATGCAATCGAGGATGGTTTGTGCAGAAATTGAGAGAATCGGATACATATTTGTTCTAAGGAGATGCTGATCTCTTAGAGCAGGGAATCACTCATTTTGGCTTTAAATATTCAACACATTTTGACACATGTGACTCTTAAAGGTAGTTGGACACAGCTTCTTTGAGGAAGATTTTTATTATTAAAATGTTAGTGAGGAAAAGTTGTGAACTAATTCTGGTGCAGACTCAAACATAAATCCTCTTGTGCTGTTCAAATCTGATGAACTTAGGAACATATAAACATGTGAATCAGGAGCAAGAGTGGGCCATTGGGAGTAGGCCTCAAGCCTGCCCTGCAATTTAATATCATGGCAGATTTTATTGTAATTTCACATCCAGATTCATATCCGGCCCTGATAATCTTGCAACCTCTTACTTAACAGGAATCTTCCTACCTCTACCTTAAAAATATTAAAGAGTTCTGCTTCCACCACCTTTCCGGGGAAAGAGTTTCAAAGATTTATGACCCTCTGTGAGAAAACAAATCACCTCATCCCTGTTTTAAATGGCAACTTTTGGTTTTCGAACAGGGCCCCCTAATTCTAGATTCTCATCACATCTATCCTGTAAAGACTATTCAGGATTTTACATCTTTCAATCAAGTCACCTTTTACTCTTCCATCCCCCAGCAGATGCAAGCTTAGTCTGTCCAATTTTTCCTCATACCACAATCCTCACATTCCCACTATTAATCTAGTAAACCTCCACTGAACACTCACCAACTTATTTACATCCTTCTTTAAGTAAGATGATCAATTCTGTGCACATCAGTCCAGGCGCAATTTCAACATGTACGATCAAAGCATAACCTTCCTGCTGTTGTATTCCATTCCCTTTGTGATAAATGATAAAATCCTATTGGTTTTCCTAATAGCTTGCTGTATCTGCGTGCTAACCATTTCTGATTCATACACAAGGACACCCGGACCACTTTGCTTCTAAGAATTCTATATTCTCTCACCATTTAGTTAATTTTCTTCCTTTAAATTCTTCTCGCCAAAATGGGCAACTTTACTCCATTTACCACTTCTTTTTCTACTCGCTTAACCGATAACTATCTTTTTGTAATCTCCTTGTGTCCTCTTCAAAACTTAATTTCTTGCCAATCATTTTGTTGTCTGCAAATTTGATAACTAAAAACTGCTGTCCCTTCATTTAAGTCATTTTTATAAATTATATATAGTTGAAGTCCCAACACTGATCCCTATGGCATACTACTCATTACATCTTGGTGGCCTCACAAAGACACATTCACACCTACTCTCTGTTCTCTATTAGCCAGCTAGTCTTCCATTCATCCAATTCCTAACCCCAACACCATGAGCTTTTATTCTCCACAATAACCTCTGATGTGATAACTTATTAAATGCCTTCTGGAAATCTAAGTCCAGTGCATTCCCCTTCTATCCCCAGCGCATGTTACCTCCTCAAAAAACTGTAATGGATTGGCAAAGCATAATATCCTTTTCACAAAACCATGATGACACTGCTTGATTAACTTCAACATATCCAAGTGCCTGCTTATAACTTTTTAAATTACTTTACTAATTTTATGATTGACAATTGGTCATTGTGATCTCTTGACATGGTTCTAATTGCCTGAGGAAACAAGAGAGAAATTTTCCGGAGTAACTTTTACCTTATTGCCATTGGACTTTTTTCTCTCTTTTCTTGCCTCTCTCAGGAGTTTACCTGGCTGGGGAAGGGAGAGAGTGAAAGATGTGTTTAGTCCTGTTGCCTTTGCTACCATGGTTTACATTAGGTTTTTCTTCCTGTGAATTTTGGATGTTTGAATGAGTCTCATTGGTTCCTTGTTGTGCCTGAACAACGATATTCCCTTGCCAGTTGATGAACGAGGAAGGAAAGGCAGAAATATTCCAAAGTCATGTTACCTGACTCACTTGGCATTGTTCAGAGGTGGAGCTGCTGTGGGATTGAGATGGCCGTGCATCATTCTCAAGTTCACTGATGGAGACCTTTGACTTAAATGCCTGTGGGACAAAATCCAAATGCAACAGTTTGAAATGAAATGAAAGCAAAGAGCTAAGAGGGGCATTGTGAAAGATTGCAGAACAGGATCAAGAGCAGTTTGGCCTCCCTTTCTTCTTATGTTGACCAGTGAGATTCTCATCTACTTGCTACAAGTTGCAAGATTGAAGTACCTTTGGAAAAAGGGACGGCGAAGAAAAAATACGAAGTAACTCACACTGTTGGTACAGCTTCTTGGATAACTGGAGTAAACACGGCAATAGTGGCCTAATGGTAGTATCACTGGACTAGTAATCCAGAGGCTCAGGTTAAAGTTCTGGAAATACTGGTTTGATTCCCAACATTTAATTTCAAATAATTAATCAATTACTGAAATTGAAAGCCAGTCTCAGTAATGGTGGCCATGAAACCATCAATTGCTTAAGTAAGATTTATAATACATTTATAATCCTTCAAGGGAAGATGTCTAACGTATATAGGATTCCGGACGCTGCAGGAAAATGGTTCACTTTTAACTGTTCAATAAACAGTGGACAAAGGACAATGAGGAATGGGGAAAATGTGTTGGCCCTGCCAGAGGTGTCCACATCCCATGAAAAGATCCCAAATAGATCAATGCAGACCGTACTTGCAGAAAGGTTGAATGAGGCAGAAAAACAAGGCTAAAAAATGAGAGGGTGGAAGAAGTCCCAGCTGTGAATGTGAATTCCTAGAATTCCACAACTTGTAAATTGCCTGAAATCCTGTCCCTGTTGTTTACCTTGGTACTGCTTCATGGAACACTCTTATCAACGATGCTGTGAGAGTGGTCCAGTCAAAAGGTGGTTGTGGGGTGGGATTTATTAATGATCTAGAGGTTTAGTGGCACAATTTACAAATTTGGAGGTAACACTAAGAATTGTTATCAGACTGGTAGACATCAGGTGGGGGGGCAGCACAGTGGCTCAGTGGTTAGCACTGCTGCCTCACAGCATCAAGGACGTGGGTTTGATTCCAGTCTCGGGCAACTGTCTGTGTGGAGTTTGCACATTCTCCCCATGTCTGCATGGATTCCCTCTGGGTGCTCCAGTTTCCTCCCACAGTCCAAAGATGTGCAAGTTAGGTTGATTGGCCATGCTCCATTGCCCATTGTGTCCAGGAATGTGTAGCCTAGTTGGGTTAGCCACAGGAAATACAGGGTTACAAGGATAGGGTGAGGGGGGTGGGTCTGGGTGGGATGCTGTGAGGGTTGGTGTGGACATGTTGGGCTGAAGGACCTGTTTCCACACTGTAGGGATTCTATAATCTATGGCCTTGTGTTGGGAGACTGTGCTCATGGCTGGCAAATTATGTTTCATTTGGAAAGGTACAGTATTATGCACATTGCCACTGAAAATGTTCAACATTTAGGGAAAAACATAACAAAAGCCTGAGAAATATAAAGATTTACAGGTGTCCTAATATATAAATCTCTGAAAGTAAATGGTATGAATTGGAAGTGCAAGATGATGAATGAACATAAGAGCATTAATTATAAAACAAGGCATGATACTTTGCCCTTGCATAAGGTCTTGGCTTCATGTGGAATACATGTTTAGTTTTGATATGTCACAAGGTGAATGATATTAAAACTTTGGAAAGGGAGAAAAGGAAGCCATTAAACTGATTCACAGGAAAAGTCATCCTTATTAGCAAGATAGGCTAAAAGAGTGAAGCGTAGATTTACAGCTGTTCTGATTGAAGCTTATGAGATAATGAAAGGAATAGATTGTGTTCCAGTTTGTACTAATTAAGTGATAAAAAGGTGTGGGGCTGGATGAACACAGCAGGCCAAGCAGCATCTTAGGAGCAGGAAAGCTTGACGTTTCAGGGAAAATGTCAAGCTTTCCTGCTCCTAAGATGCTGCTTGGCCTGCTGTGTTCATCCAGCCCCACACCTTGTTGTCTCGGATTCTCCAGCATCTGCAGTTCCTATTATCTCTGTACTAATTAAGCGCACTATTTGAATTTGCACTCTTGAGTTGGTCTCCTACATTGTACAATTCATGGATGTGAGGTGATCTAACACTCTGCTGCTCATGTCTTAGAGTACCATTCTGCTGTGCTGGTTGACCAACAGACCCTCACGGTCAAGCAACATCTTGATTTTAAAGTTCTCATCTCTGTTTTCAAATCGATCCATAACATTTCAGTCCCCATTTCTGAAATCGTCTCTTGTCCCAGAATCCTGAAAGATATCTGTGTGCCTTCAATTCTGGCTTCCTGTGCGTCTTCAATTTTGACTGTAGCTGTACTTTGCATCACCTAATCTCCAAGCTCTGGAATTTTGTCTCCATCCCTCCAGACTCCTTAACCTCATTTTCATGATTTAAGAAATTCCTTAAAACCTGGCTCTTTGACCAAGATTTTGATTATCTTACCAAAAATCTCCTTATGGCTTGGTATGCTATTTTACTTGATAAAGCTATTGTAAAGTGCGATGGGACATTTTATCGTTTATAAATGCTCTGATAAATATAGCTTGTTATTGGAAATAACTTAGAGATAACCAGTGGTGACAATTTTCAGTTGTGTATGTTAGATGCAGGTGGACATTAGGAGGTGGTTCATTTCACTGTGTGTATTGGACCACAGTAACAGAAAGCTGGTTTGAACGGTCAACACAGTGAACTCCTGGAGGCAAGAACTAGACCCATTTCTGGCTGAGGCAGGGTTTGCCTCTCACAAATGGAAACTGTTTTGAGGAATTCATGATCCGTGTGATCTCCGGGACTGGTTGTGATCACCCACTCATGTAGCAAAGAGGGAATCAACCAGAGAAAAATTCCCTGGATTATTTCCACCCAACTGTGTTTATATCTGGTTTTCCCTAGCTTTTCTCAGGGAAAGGTTGGAAGCAGTGGGGTCTGTTTCTTGTGAAGGTATCAACAGTCTTTGACGGGATAGATCCGATGGACCAAGGGATTTCTTTGTTTATTGTTATCCAAATGACACTTGACTTAAAGATCTCAGTGTATATTTTTCAATGTTTTTAGAAATTTTTAATTCTGTTAGTGAGTGTGTCTTTTTCTCATACAGTGGGAAAAAAACTTTGCAATGAGAAGAATGTCTGTTTAGATTAAATATGAAATCCTTTCCTGTGTAATGTTCCAAGCTTCACAAGCGTTGTTTAACAGTCGAGCAACAGTTGATGTTCACAGGGTAATGCTCATTGGTCACTACTGAGCTTTGAGGTTTGAGAAAAGTTAGACAAAATGATAGACTTGGTTTTAATTTTTGCTGTACAAACAACAGTCACCTAAAATATTGTTTTGTTTTATCTCCCAATTATTCCAGCTTCTGCAATGCCATTTTCTACATGCTTTTGGCTTTCATCAAGATGTTTCATTTGTTGAAAAAAACAAAGTATTTTTACTTCTGTTTACCCTAGTCAAGATTTCTTATAATCTGTCTGCTGGATTTTTTTTAACTAGGAACTGAACTCAAGTTAATTCCGTTCATACCTCCAGATCCTTCTCTTCATCAAAGTTGTTCAGGTGTTGAACAGCATTTGTGTACATCTCAAGGGCCTTGACATGGAATATCATCTCAATGGTCACAAAGTTTGAGAAAATTGCCTGTGAATTAAAAAGAAAGAAAGTGGTCTAACTTGTGCAAAGTGAATCACAACACAGCGGACAGGCACATTTGTAGATGACTGCTCAAGTCCCCTCTGGTGCTATCAGAAGACTGCTATTCTAAAGGTGGACTGGGATCCTTTTGAGAATTGAAAGAGTTGGCACTGCTGTTACAGAGAAGCCTATGTGCAGGGTCAGGTCAACTAAGCACCAATAACAACAAGATTGAAAAGAGGTCTGGTAATTTAATGAAGACCAAAATATCACAGGATGAAGGAAAACTGAGGGAGGGGACCGTCATAAGATTGGGTTAAAGTAACAGCCTTTAGAACATAGGAACATTGGAACAGGAGTAGGCTATTCAGGCTGTTGAGACTGCCCTGCAACTCAATACTATAATTTTTGATTGAACACTTCAATGCCTTTTGCTCACCTCAAACTCATAATGCTGCAAGCTACTGATAATCAGAAATCTATCAACCTCTACTTTAAACATACTCAAAGACCAAGTTTCCTCAGCCCTCTGTGACCATAACACCATAAGACTCAGAAGCAGTAGTAGACCATTCAGCCCATCAAGTCTGCTCTGCCATTTAATTATGTCATGGTTGATCTGATAATTCTCTCAACTCCACTTTCCTGCCTTTTCCTCATAGCCCTTGATTTTCTTACTGATTAAAATTTGTCTGTCTCGGTCTTGATAATATTTAACAGCCCAGCCTCAACAGCCCTCTATGGTAAAGACTTCCACAGATTCACTATTCATTGAAAGCAGAAATTTTAAATGCACAATACGTTATTCTGAGATTATGCCCACTGGTCACTGACAAGGGGAAACGATTCTTCCACATTTATCCTGTTCAAGTCCCCTAAGAATTTTATACGTTTCAATAGTGACATGTTGCAGAGAATTCCAAAGGTTCATAACCTTCATAACCTTCTCCCTATCTTGAATTAAATTGCATCCCCCTTATTTTTAACTTGTGCCCCCTAATTCTAGACTCCACAACCGGAACAAAGAACTTACCTACATCTACCCTGTCTGTCCCTTTAAGAGTTTTGTAGGTTTCCATGAGATTAGCTATCATCCCTCAAAACTCTAGAGAATACAGTCCAATTTGCCCAATCTCTCTTCATAGACAGTCCTGCCACTTCGGGAGCAAGTCTGGCGTGCCTTAATTGCACTCTCCCTTTGTGAAAGGCTTTGAACGTAAGAATAATCTGAGGCAAGGAATGGCTTGAAAGAAAGGCAGGAAATTGAGACGTCATTTATGAATAACCAAATCAACTGCAATCTTCATACCTTAATGTCCTTCAGTTTTTGCTGCTGAAACTTGAGAATGATCTCCTCCAGCTGATGTGTGGTGTGATTGACATCAACTGAAGCCCTCTGCACATTGGCTTCAGCCTAAGGAAAGAAACTAATGTTCGCATTCAGAAAGTCATGTTAACATGGAGCAAACAATTAAGCCTTTGCAGATTCACTTTGGCATGAAGTGTACACTGCACTCCAAGGGATAACACTGAAAAAAGAAGCACATCTTATGCTGAAATTAAATCAGCTAAACTTTACATTTCTTAAAAGCAGTCTTTTTCAAATAGTCATGCATCTGGACTACAGTCCGTCTTCCATTATGTGTTGAAGCTGGATCATGTACTGTTTCTGAAGCTATTTCCAATAAAATCCACCATGGAAGAGAAAGGTATGTGGAGAAGCATCAAGCCTGAGGGCAGTGTTGCCAACCTTTTGTTAATGGTCACGAGTAAAACCTTTGTCCCCTCAAGACTCGTGTTCAAGAAAGCTGTGCCATGGACAATCCAAATTCTACCTGCAGTTATGGCTCTGAGCAAGTATAATGAGTAAATATGGAATAAAAATGTATTACTGTGCAATATTTTGAGACTTTAATTTTGCTTTAACCCTTACTTTAGACTTTATGAAAGATGTTTGAGAGATTACGGAAATACAATGGCTAGATTATGCAATCCCAGGAGATAAACTCACTCTGCTAGTTGTTTAACAAAATTACACTTTAAACATTAAGAAAGCACACCACTGAATCCCTCAGAGGCTTAACAGATACAACACACTTGTCTCACAGATCTTCAACGAAAATGCTTGCCCTACAAATTAAATTTCATGGACAACCCTGAGATCCTGAGGTGGGAGATGTTCTATATCTTAGCAAAAATGGCACTCGAGACATGAATCCAGCATTTCTATTTCTGACCTTGGTCCCTACTATTTTCACACGGTGGGAGGGAATAAAGGCAGCAAGTTGTAGTCTGCATATCAGTGATTCACACAAGAGGCAATGCTACAAGTTACAGGGCAGCTGCTGTCAGTGAAATCTGATTTTCACTAGTGGGATATCCAGATCATGACGTGTATATTTTAGACCCATTAGGAAAATGTTTAAACTTACTGGAGGTCTTTGGTGGGGTATGGTACCCTGCCAAAGTACCCTTTAGAGTTGTTAAAGATAAACATGATGTGCGTGAAAAGTGGAGAATCCATTGGAACTGACAGATACATTGGAGATGTAAAGATTATTGACAAAGGAAGCTATCGATAGACTGGTCAAGCTGTCAATGTCTTTAAATTTCTTGCTCTTTAAATATTTGAAAAGAAAACAGAATGTTAATAAATAAGATGGCTACTATAGTACTGTGTTGGTTGATGTAGGGCTGGTAATTACAGGGATGAGTGCTGTATGACTGGTTTCACAATCAATAATGATCACTCTGGGGTGCCTGTCAGTTCACAGTTTTGACGGTTCCAAGTGCTTACAAAATCTTTGATTATGAATACAAATGTAATTTATATATTTTTAAAGGAGCCTTAATCAATGATGGTGTATTTTTTATTAATCACTGAAGAACTTTATTTAATTTCTTTAATCCTGATGTTTGCTCATGGCAAACATAGATTGGTTGGCATTGAGGGTGTAAAAGTGGTTGCCATGGTAATGCTGGTTGCCATGAGCTGCCATCAATTGGCAATGCAGCTGTAAGGAATTGGAGTGAGCAGAGGAGCATATAAAGATATGATTAATATAAGAGGCCACTCAGAATGGATAGTGGGTGGCTCATGCAGTATCATGAGTTGGTATGGGGTTTGGGCATGAGAGGTTTGTGGCAACATGAAGGGATGAACAATTAGGCAGAAGGGCTTTGTTCTGTTATATTCATTTATCATAGTTTCAACAAAGTGCTGGAGCAGCAACCTTTTAGCCAGTCTGCCATTACACCCAGTTGGCTCAGTGATTTCCTCTGAACTCCATCCAGGCAATGGCCACATTTTGCGTTTTCACCTGCCCGCAAACAAATATCTCAACTTACAGGACACATTTTCTTTTGTTGAGAGCCATGAATTGTCCTGACCCTGCGCTCCTGATCTAGGAGTGAAAATTCAAGCCAGTGTACCTTGTCTGCAAATTAATCTTAAAAATGGATTATCCGGCCATCATCTTATTCCAGTTTGTTGCCTTGCTGTTGCAAATTGGCTGTAGCCTTCATTGCAAGTATCTAGTTCTTGGTTCATGTTATCCAGAATATAATTTTCGTTTTAAGATTAGCAGGGAGAGAGCTACAAAACAACAAGTTTTACTTAACTGGGGAACTGGAAGCATGATGTCTATATCCATGCAAAGAAAGTCTGGAGAGAGATAGTTTTTGTTTTCAGCAGTAAACAACCTTAAAAGTATTCAGGGAACCTTGGAAAGCTATGAACTCATTTATTTTGTCAGAAGAAAAAAAAATTAGTACATGATGGATATTTAACCTAAAGGTCAGCCCACATCAGGCTACATCATCATGTTGGTGGGTGGAGTTAGGAAGGATTTTTTCATTTCAATTTAGTCTGTGCACTTGCTGATATTTTTGGTTGCAATTTGAATCTGATGTAGTTTGCAGCCCAGAGAAGTAACAGTCAGATACACCTACGCTGTAAGCAGAGTAAAACCCTCACATCTTTTTTGAGTATGTGGAATATGAATGAGGTTTAATCTCAGATTGAATCCTGTGAGGGGATAAAATCTGGAAAATCAACTAGGTTGAAGCTGGGGGGAGAAGCTATTAAACAAAAAAAAACAAAGTTATAGGTAGATTTATTTGGAAGTATTGGAATAGCAACCAATGGACCAACGCATCCACAGTCAAGGGAGGGTGAATGAAGATTGTACCTCTGACAATAGCTGGAGCTGTGGAAAATTCTCCAGAGAACTACAGGGCGGCCCTTACAGAAGTCAATGACCTTAGGTTTGATGCGTCTGATAAAGGAATTCTTGGAGGAAGCAGCAAGTAAACCTGAGTGCACAACATGCATAATTCTAAAGCATCTTGTTAAGTTAATAGTGCTTGTTTTGTTTAATACAATGAACATTGTTTCATTAACAATAAGAGAAATTTTGAGGCTGAGTTCTATTGGTTAGAAACAAAGTATTTTGTTTTATTTTAAACATTAGCATTCTCTAACAGGATCGTAATACTTTTCATACATTAAAATGATGACTCTGGCTCAAAACTATGCTATTTCCTGCAAAACCCTTTGAGGCTTCTCAAGTTTGTGAAAGATCGTATATAAATGCAAATACTTCCTTCATTTTTCTTTATATAATATGTATTACATGGGGAGAGAATGCCCTGTAACTATTGCACTAACTCCCTGTAACTCTTTGCCTGCAAGCATTTCATACTCATAAGCTTCATCATGTGAGATTTGCCAGTGCATGCACATATAAATGAACCACAGCAACACAGACTTGCTGAAGGTGATGCATCAAACATTTAACTTACCTCTGCCAAAGCAGACTGCAGCAATCAGTCAGAAGACATGTATATTATTTAGTGAGCGGAGAACTCCAGGAAAACAAACCACATCGCATTTTGACAAATTACTTTGTTGTCATATTGACAAATATTAAGCACTAGGAAAAGAACCATCTTCTCAGTTTCATGAAGATGAGAAATGTAGCGCTGATTAATAATTAGTCATCATTCAGATTTACTGATAAGGGTCTTTAAAGTAGTCATGCATCAGCGCTATATTATTACAGAGCTTGTTACCCAAGTGCAATAAAATTTATATAAGCATGTAGCGTTCGTATAATCCTACAGCCTAACCTCAGCTGATTTCTACTGATCAGCGGGCTTGCAAGTTAGGAACTGTATATGCTGAACCAACCAGTTACTTTCTAAGACTGGGACCTGGACTTTGAAGATTGATCAGGAACTTCATACCTGTATGAGTTCCGGGTTCTGACAGAACTCCTAAGTTGCATGGTTCTTGCTTTGCTGTTTTTGAGTTTAAATGGCCTAATTGGCCAAGAACCAAGCATGGTGCCCCATTGGTGATGCCATATTGCCTCCAGGGGATAGAAGCTGCCTCTCTGCCATCAGCACGGGGGGCAGACAGTTGCCATTTTAGAGGCTGTTGCCAATTTGAGCAGGCAGGTCTTTGAAAAGATTTGAACGAGGCAGTCAGTACAGTCAGCAGCACTCTTTAAAGAGCAGCAAACTAGGGGAGGTGATGGCCTCGTGGAATTATCACTGGACTGTTAATCAAGAGCCCCATATAATGTTCTGAGGGCTCGGGTTCAAATCCTTCTATGGCAGATGGTGGAATTTGAATTCAATAAATATCTGGAATTAAGAATCTAATGATGACCGTTGTCAATTGTTGGGGACAAACCCATTTGGTTCACTACTGTCCTTTAGGGAAGGAACTGCCATCCTTACCTGGTCTGGCCTACACGTGACTCCAGACCCACAGCAATGTGGTTGACTCTTAATTGCCCTCTGGGCAATTAGGGATGGGCCATAAATGCTGTCTAGCCAGTGATGCCCACATCCCGTGAATGAATAAAAAAATCTCCTGCCAGTACCAGCTAACACCACAGATTCCTCTTAAAGCCATGTCCAAAGGGATGAACTGAGGTCTGCAGTGAATCTGACAATTATGTACTGCTGTGTACAAGATGGCTCAAGGTCACCAGAAGTTCTGGACAGGCTCCATCACCAGCTCCTTAAGGGGCTAAGGGGCCAATTCATTGGAGGCAATTGCCTTCCCTACTCCCTTCCTACCTCCAGCATATTGAAAATTCGTAATTCTCATAGACACTGAGACCACAATAATCCAAACTTGCTGCACTAGAGTGAATTTTTAAACTTCAGATATAAATTTAAAAATCACATACCAGTGACTGGAAAAATCAGTTAAGGAAAACAAAGCCTTGAATGATGAGATAACAATTTCTGATTTCATTCACATTGCTTAAAAATTAATTCCAACATTTCTATGCATGTACACAATATAGAATGCTTTATGTGAGTGTACAATGTAATCCATTCCATCCTCCAGTTCTTTTAAAACATACAATAAAAAGATAGGAAAATAAAAACTGATTATGAATCTGACAGCACTTGAGGATTATTTCTCATGAATTCTGACACAATGCATACAGTCAGCAGATTATCCAACTTTGTAAAAATTCACATTCCAGGTGTTAAATCCTGCTGACTAATCTCCTTGAGTTCTTTGAAGAAGTGACATCTCAGGTTATTCGACTTCCAGAAGGCACCTAACAAAGTTTGACATGGTGGACTCGTAATTAGCTTCAAAGCTTTAATGACAAAGCTAAAACTTAGCAATGGATGAGAAAGGGAGAGAACAATGGGTACAGTTTAGCAGGATATATTGAAGATTATGGGGAAGTAATGAGTGAGTTTCTCCAGGTGAGCTATGTTGGGATCTCAACTGTTTTAAATTTAACTCAATGGTCTGGTTGTGAAAATCAGCGCAAGTGGGTTAAAATCGATTAACTCTGAAATCAGAATGCAGTGCTAAGTTATATGAGCAAGAGAACACAAGGTAAGAAAAGGTCTACGTGCAATTCTAAGAACTGTCTTGACACCAGTCAATGTTCAATACTTGAATGGAGTTCCTGGCAGAGTATCAGAAACATTTAAGTCACAATCAGAAGCAACATTGGGCAGGGGAGGGATTGTTGAAGAATAAATCAGAATAGGTTAAATGGCCTTTCTCATCCATAAATGATGATTAATCATTAAAGGGAGCTCATGTGAATAATGCAACTTAAACTGAGAATTAATTAAATCCCATCTTGATAGGAGGGTAAAAAATATTATCAACGACTAAGCTGTTCAGGAGAGCTTGACTAATTTGAGGGGGAGGTGAATGTCTAGTTATCATTAGACTATTAACCTACAGACCCAGGTAATGTTCTGGGGACCTGGGTTCAAATCTGACCATGGCAGATGGTGAAGTATGAATTCAATAAAAATCCTGAATTAAGAGTCTAATGATGTCCATGAAATGGTTGTCAGACAAACTCATCTGGTTCATTAATGTTCTTTTGGGAAGGAAATCTGCCATCCTTACCTGGTCTGGCCTACATGTGACTCCAGACCCACAGCAATGGGTTGATTCAATAGACCTCTGGGCAATAAATGTTGAACTGGCCAGTGATACCCACATCCTGTGATGAATAAAAATAAAACCCTCTTGTGCTTCTTGATCTGTAGAGTTCTACGGAAATATTTGGCAGCAGGATTGATTGCTTGTGGGCTTGTGAAATGCCAAACAGATCCCTGAGATGTGAATATTATAATGTGACCTCTTACAGAGAGGTGCTGACTCCAAAGAGCTTACCTGAATAAGGTGACAGCGGTATCCAGGTCTTGAGCACCATCTCATAAGAACCTGATAAATCGGCTACTGTGCTGAAGCTAGGTCCCATTCCTTTATGTAAAGCTCCCAGTTATGATCTTACACCAAATGTATTTGAAAATTAATGTTATGAATATCCAGTAAAAATTGTGTTCCTGTGATGTTCTTATCACAGATTTAAATCTGTGTGACTGAGGCATCTTACATAATTCTAAATGCCATCACCACACACCCATCTCTCCACTGGAGAATTTGCTGCTTTGGAAAGCAACAATTGTAAGAAGACAAAATTCATGTGTCAAACAGGTAAACCATACCCTTAAGGCAATAAAATTTTTTCCTGAGTTAAAGAGACCAAAACTGTAGATAGGTGCAGTCTAACCAAGCTCCTATACAATTAAAGCAAAATGTCACTTCTCCTGTACTCCTCTTGGAGTAAAGGTTAACATCCGATTAGCCTTCCTATTGGCTTGCTGCACCTGCATATTAGCCTTTGGTGACTTATCGGCAAGGACATGTCGGTCCCTTTTTGTACATGTACACTTTTCAACCTCTTACCATTTGATGCATACTTTGCATATCTGTTCCTTTTTCCAAAGTGCATAACCTCACATTCTTTTCACATGATATTCCATCTGCCGTGTTCTTGTCCAATTACTAAGCCTGCCCAAAACTTCCTGAATCCTCTCTACATATTCCTCATGACATACATTCCCAGTTAGTGTTGTGTCAGCCACAAATTCAGAAATAATACATTTGTTCCCCCCGTCGATATCATTGATATTGATTTTGAACAAGTGGAACCCAAGTACTGATCCTTGTGGTACCCCACTAGTCACAGCCTGTTAATATAAGAATGATCCATTTATTCCTACTCTGTTTTCTGTCTGTTAGCCAATGATTAATCTATGCCAGTACATTACCTACTGTGCTGTCTGCTTTAATTCTTCTAACCAGTCTCCTGTAGGTAAATTAATCAAAAGCCTTCTACGTATATCAATATCTAATATACTACATCTATTGGTTCTCCATTATCAATTTTGGTAGTAACAGCCTCTAAAAAGTTCAACCTTTCATAAAAAAAGCAATTTCCTCTTCATACATCCATGCTAGCCATGCCCAATTAGAACATTAGTATCCAAATTAAAATGGAAAGAACTGCAGATGCTGTAAATTAGGAACAAGAACAGAAGTTGCTGGAAATGCTCAGCAGGTCTGGCAGCCTCTGTGAAGAAAAATCAGAGTTAACGTTTTGGTCCGGTGACCCTTCCTCAGAACTGATGGTAGCTAGGAAAATGTTGGTTTATACGCAGAAGATAGGGAGGGAGAGGAGGTAAGGAGTAAACGTTCGGTGGGGATAGGGCCCAAAGAGAGACAACAGTCGGACAGACAAAGGAGTTGATAATGATTTGGTTAGGAGGGTGAAAAGCTGTTAATGGAGACTGTTAGTGGCTAACAATGGTGGTGTGTAATGGCAGACTATGTGATAATAAGGCTTGGTGTGTCAGGGTAGGAGGCTATGACATAGGAGAGTTTAGGCCCTAAAATTACTGAACCTGATATTGAGTCCAGAGTACTGTAGGGCGCCTAAGAGGAAAATGAGGTGTTGTTCTTCCAGCTTGTGCTGAGCTTTGCTGGAACACTGCAGCAAGCCTGAGACAGTGATGTTTGCCAGGGAACAGGGTGGTGTGTTAAAGTGGCAGGCAACTGGAAACTCAGGGTCTTTATTGTGAGCAGAACTTAGATGTTCTGTAAAGTGGGCATTTGTCTACACTTCCTTTCCCCAATGTAGAGGAGACCATATTGTGAGCAGCAAATGCAGTAGAGTAGATTGTGAGAAGTGCAGGTAAAGTGTTTCTTCACCTGGAAGGTTTGCTTGGGCCCTTGCTCTGATTATCCAGATGTCTATCTATGCCTTTATCCATTGTGGCATAGATTATAGGAGCTGGGATATTATGTTGGAGCTGTACAGATCTTTGGTTAGGCCACAGCTGGATCACTGTGTGCATTCTTGTCAGCACACTACAGGTAGGATGTGATTGCACTGGAGGGGATGTGAGGAGATTCACCAGGATGTTGTCTGGTGAGGAGGATTTCAGCAATGAAGAGAAGTTGGATAAGCTTGGGTTTTGTTTTTGGAGTAGAGAAGGCTGATGGGGGAATCTGATATAGATATATAAAATTCTGAGGAACATGCACAGGGTGAATATAAAATAGCTGTTCCCCTTAGTCAAAGGGTCAATAACAAGGGGGCATAATTTTAAAGTGAAAGGCGTGAGGTTTAGAGGGGATTTGAGGAAAAACCTTTTCACCCAGATGGTGGTGGGGGTCTGGAAAGGATTGTCTGGGAGGGCGTTTGAGGGGAGAAATCTCATAGCCTTTAAAAAGTACTTGGATGAACACTTGAATTGATGTCATATTCAAGACTATAGGCTTAGCACAGGAAAGTGGGACTAGTGTAGGTAGTAGCATATTTTTGGCGGTGCAGGCTCGATGGGCCAAAAAGGCCTCTTCTATACCCTATGATTCTTTAAATTATGATTCTATGATTATCTTATCCTTTATAGCAAATTCTAGCTTCTTCTCTATAACCGATGGTCTGTAGACTTCTCTCTTCCTCCCTCCCTAAATATCAAAGTAACATTTTCTTCCTTTCATTCCTCAAGAAACATTCCAGAGTCTATAGAATTTTCCAAATGATCACCAATGCATTGACTATCTCTAACCCTCCTTCAACACTCTGGATGTAAACTATTATGTCCTCAAAATTAATCAAATTTCAGCCTCATTAATTTTTCGAGTATAGTCTTCTTACTAGTGCTAATTTCCTTCGACATCTCATTCTTCCTAATCATTTTAATTGGTAGTCTGGGAGTTTTATTATATCTTAGTCAGTGAAAACAGACACAATATAATCATATAGTTTGTCTACCATTTCTCTATTCCCCATTATAAAATGGTCCACACTCTCTGTTATGGACCTGCATTCATTTTAGCCATATGTTTTATTCTTATGTACCCATAGAAGCATTTACTGTCCGTTTTTATGTTTTCCTTTTGCCAGATGGCATTAATATTTTCCCTTTCCTTATCATGTTTGTGGCTCTCCTTTGCTGTAATCTAAAACATCTTAAACCTCAGATTTACTGCTATTTCTGGCCATTTTACAAGCCTTTACTTTAAATCTTATACAATTGTGAACTTCCTTCTTTTCTGTGGTTGACCTTTTTGAGTTTTTGCACCTGGGAGAAATGTATAGCTGCTGGAAACCAGGTAACAGCTTTTTAAAGGCTGTCCAATACTTATGTACAGTCATTTTCCCAATATTTTCTCCAATCTAACTGAGGCAATTAGTGTCTTACGCCTTCATAATTTCTTTCATTCAAATATAATGCCTTTGCTTCAAATTGAGCCGCCTCATTTTCAACCATAATGTCAAATTCTATCATATTGTGATCACTTATCCCGAAAGGTCTTTTATAATAATGTTTTAATTAGCCCTTATTATTTCATAACACTAGATCTAAAATAGCATTTCATCTAGTCGACATACTGCTCTAGAAAACCATTACTATCACACTCCAGACATGCATCATTCATCGCTTTAAAGCTCAATTGATTTACACAGTCCAGAGATTGAAGTTACTAATAACGAATGAACTGTGCAAGCTGTGTGCTTCTCCTATCTCCTGATTAATACCACATCCCACGCTATTGCTATAAATAACTCCAACCAATGTCAGTCATCCCTTTCTGTTTCTAAGCTCCAACCAAAGAGATTCCACATGTTATTCTTCCGATCTGAGATTCTTTCTTACTAAGCTGGCACAGTGGCACAGAGGTTAGCATTGCTGCCTCACAGCGCCAGGGACCCAGAATTGATTCCAGCCTGAGGCGATTGTCTGTGTAGAGTTTGCACATTCTTCTTCAGTCTGTGTAGATTTGCTCTGGTTTCATCGCACAGTCAGAGATGCGCAGATTAGATAGATTGGCCATGTTAAGTTGCCCCAGAGTATCCAGGGATGTACAGGCTAGATGGGTTAGCCATGGGAAACGTGGGCTGACGGGGATAGGATAGGTTTGGATGAAATGCTCTTCGGACAGTCAGTGTGGACTCAATGGGCCAAATGGCCTCTTTCTGGACTGTAGGGATTCTATGACTTTTAATGTACTGATCCCATCCTTTATTATAAGCACAGTTTCACCTCCTTTTGCTTTTCATCTGTCCTTCCTAAATGCCAAATATCCTTGAATTGTTAATTTTCTAGTCCTGGTCCCGGTCACCATGCAGCCGTGTTTCTGTAATGGCAACTAGATCATACCAATGTATCTCTAACTGTCCCTTTACATTGGATACCATCGGAATTCAAGTAGCATGCTCTTAACTTTCTCTTTTTGACATCATTCCACCAATGAAGCATACAGTCAATGCTTAACAGTCTTCTCCTGTCTTCTCGTCTCCCTAGCAACTTTTTGATTTACTTTACTACGTTCCTCCCTTCAATTTTGTCTTACCTCTCAGGTTCCCATCCTCCTGACAAGCCGATCTGAACCCACCATAGCAGTCAAGTGAGCAAGAAGATTGGAACTAGGGCAGCTTATGGTGGAGACGTCTTCTGCCAATCATCGTGTACATATTGATAAAAATACCTTGAGGTCTGAAGAACCTGAAGAATGGGTGAACTTATACAAAGACAATCTCTCAATTGCTCAACAGTTCATAATTTGATGAATGGTGATTAATTTTGTGTTAAATTACTTCTTTACAAAACACCAATTTAATATTCAATTGTTTGCTCTAGGCTTTAGAAGTGGCTTGAAGCTGTTAACAGATCAGCAAGAGGAGAATATATTATTGAAGTCGCTGGTAACGTATATACTGTAAACATTTCAGAACAACTTTGTTCTTCCAAAATGTCTTGGCAGACTTTTCTGCCTGTGTTTTGCACAAAGTATGTGATGGTATAAGCATTAATATAAGCGAAATTCTGAAGGATTATTAATTATGGTGTAACCACTTGATAGAATAATACAAATATAAAACTTTTAAATTCCAGTGATTAATACATACCAATAGTAATTTGTATTTAAATATATATATACAGTACTTATACCTATATTGTATATTCTTCTAAATTTAGCTTTGAACCTCATTTTGATAGTTACAGTCCCACTTCAGCCATTATACACATTTGAAAAGTTGTGTAAATGAATAATCTTTCTTTTCTTTAAAGTCTCCACCCTCAAGAGCAGAACTTTCAAAAAGGATACAATCCCTTGTCTGTCAGAGGGGTTTCTCTGTTTCAACTTTTGCAGGTTTTCAAGTTCCTTCATTTCACGATTGCGGACACTATTACATTTCTTGATATCTGCCTGATTTCATAGAGGAAAGAGAAACCAAGCTAACGTAATGTTTTCAAAAGCAAGGAAATGTGTTAGACTTCTACACTGTGTACTAATAAAGTTAATGTCCATTTTATTTTGTGACAGGATCTCCAATTCTGTTGTATAAATTAACTATTGCTTAGTGATACAGAACTTGAGTTATCGCCGAAGAGAGGCATTTTGTCAAAATAAGAATGCCAAATTTCAAATGAGCAGAACAATTTATAGTTGAGGGGATAAGGCTGCTTATTGGTTGGCAAATCGACTCTCATTGGCTGAGCCATTGCCACTAAGAAAGCAGTGCTGAACTATGGGTAATCCCAGTGGCAGGCAGAGGATTCACCACACTGGGAGTATGACAAGCAAACATTCACATGTTTGGGGTTTCTGGGATTGGGGAGGGTATATTATTGGGGAGCATTTAGAGATATTCAGTGCCTGATTGAGGAACCTGAAATCAAGAAGGACATCTCACTGTAAACCAGAACCCAGTCCGAACTATTGAGCCCCTCCCTCACAGGCTTCATCCTGCAAACCTTCTTCTGCCATCACTCACCCGGCACCTGGATCCCTCCTCCACTCAAGGCCAACTGCTTGCCCATTGCTGCTGCTGAGTACAGAAGAGCTCCCGGTCTCTGACCTTTCTGCTCTCAGGATAATTAGTCTCAGGGTAAGGCCATCCATTGGTTTGTTAAGTGGTCAGATGGTCCAAGTTGTGGGGGGCCTTGTTGAAATGCGGCATCCCAGGATCCTCATCAACTAAGACCCCTATCGCTTCAACACCCTTACCCCATGTTCTCCACAGCATTCCTTCCAGTATCTACCCCATCAAAACCCTTAAGGATGTGACATATTGCAATGAAATCCCCTCTCTTCCTTCTACATTTGTGGAAATTAAGTCACTGACTTTATCTGAAGTCTCAACTACCAACCCCACATCCCTGGTTAATTTAGCAACTTTGCTTGGAGGATGGGTAATCTTTCTTTCAACTTCCGATTGTAAACAGAAGATTTTCGCCAAAAATGATCAGTCTTTCTCATTTTCAGGCAGTGATTGAGTTTCCCTGTACAGGTATTCCCTTGGAATTTTGGCCAGCGTTTGCAGTGTGTTTTCTCCCTTTTGTTTCCGAGTGCCTCCCACCACTGCCCAATGTTTTACCTACTCTCACTGTGTATCTTCCAAACAAGAGGCAAAATGGTCTGAATCACAGATGTTGCCACAATATCAGTCCACTTCAAAACTTAGACAAGTCAAAAGAATTCCCCTGTAATCGTTACCAGTCTTTTTTGGTTAACAGGAACAGGCTGTGACAGTTGTGCTCTCGTGTATACCGGCCAGAATCATATCTTGAAACCTCTGGAGCGTTGCACTCATCCTAAACCTCAGTGCCTGTATCCTAACTTGAACCAAGCCCCAGTCACCCTTTTGATTAGTACCCGGGCTAGCAAAGACTCAATTGTTAGAAACCCCAGCACAGGAGCTGAAAAGGTGGGTGGCATGTGCTGTGTTACTTTTTCTTCTCTCGTTTAGTATTTAATAAATTCACTCCTTTTTTAACCGAAGGCAGTGTCCTTTTAAAACGCAGGTTCATTTGGTTCCGGGAGAAATGTACTTGCAAGGGACGGGATCGTTTTTAAATTGATCCTGTTGCAACCAACTGAGCATGAGGGAGTGAGTAGAGAGAGGGAGCCATTCCATCTTTCCTCTCCCAGGAGTTTAACAGATTGTGATATCCTGCCTGGAACCATAACAAGTTAGGGAACCTCACCCAGTGGCTATTTGGGTCATTTCTCCTCTAATTTTGTCCTCCTAAATATTCCTTCATTCCAATATTGTTGGCAATATCTTTAGCTGCCTGGGCTCTTAGCATAAGTGGCATGTTGGCTCAGTGGTTAGCACTGCTGCCTCACAGCACTAGGGACCTGGGTTCAATTCCAGCCTTGGGTGACTGTCTGTGCAGAGTTTGCATGTTCTCCCTGTGTCTGTGTGGGTTTCCTCCCACAGTCTAAGGATGTGCAAGTTAGCTGGATTGGCTATGCTAAATTGCCTGAAGTGTTCAGGGATGGGTCTGGGTGGGATGCTCTGAGGGTTGGTGTGGACTTGTTGGGCTGAAGGACCTGCTCCCACACCATGGGGATTCTATGATTCACTGAAATTTCCACTCTAAATCTCTTTACCTCATCTTTCTGTCTTCTTCATTAAACACTAGTTAAAATCTTTCTACTGTTCTGGTACCTCCCTATGTAGCTCAGTATCAATTCCTGTTTTTTTATGTTCTCTGCAGCACCTTGGATTGTTTGTATGACATTACCGGCACTATATAAATGCAAGTTGTTGTTCAGATAGGGTTTTTGCCACACGGTTGGAAAAGAACATGACTTTTGATTAGTTGGAAACATTAACACAGAAGATTAATGAGCAACGTAAAACAAAATACCCGTTTGGATTTTGTCAGGGGACCGTAAGCCTTTAGTGGCTCAATAACCTTGGCGTCCAGTCTCTCCACCTAAAACAATTTGATAAGGAAGGAAAACAGGAGTTATTACAAAGGCCAATCTTATCAAGAAATTGCTGCAACCAATTGTGAAGTTATGGCATTGAAATGTTACTTATAAATAATTGAAACATAATTTTGCTGTATGGCTAATTCCCTCACACGTTAATTAACTTCCATCTTGTGGTAATCACTTCTTGTCACCGTTCTCTGTAGGGTCCCTGAGCACTTCATTTTTCTGAGGCATTTGGAAATCTCAACCCAGTAATCAGTAAAAGCCGATTACAATGATTATTATTGGACAGTTACGAAATGCTGAGAATCCCTCTCGGAAAAATAAAATTGAGATTTTATTTTTCTCTCATTCTCCCTAGCATTAAAGTATGTTATGTTTGGATAATGGTTTTGGATTCATAATCAAGATTACAGATCCCACCATGACTTGGAGGAGGTGAAGTCCCTGTTAGAAAGGGTTGCTTGGAAGAGTTAATTATTTGTGTCATTTCAAGATTTACATAAATTTGTAAAATGAATGTTTTCCACCAGTTTCCTAGAGCAATACATTGTGGAAGTGATTAGGGATAAAACTGTCTTAGAACTGGTGTTGTGTCATGAAATCATAATGAAAGACCCATTGGTAAGTAGTGACCCTAATACCATTGAATTCCATGTTACATTTCAAAGTTACATGCTCCAATCTCAGACAAGGATCTTAAACTTAAATAAAGCTAATTTCATAGGCATGAAGGGAGAGGCTGGGACATGATCAGGACTTTCTGGGAAGCTAAGGAAGTGAATGCTGGGCCCCTTGCTGAGATATTCATATCGATAGTCACATGTGAGATGCCGGAAGACTGGAGGGTGGCTAATGTGATGCCATTATTTAAGGATGGTGGTAAGGAAGAGGCAGGAAATTATAGATTGGTGAGCTTGACATCAGTGGAGGGTAAGTTGTTGGAGGAATTTCTAAGGGACAGAATTTGCATGTACTTAGAAAGGCAAGGACTGTCTAGGGATAGCCAACTTGGCTTTTTACGTGGGAAATTGTGTCTCACTAACTTGATTGAGTTTTTTGAAGAAGGGGCAAAGAAGACCGATGATGGCAGAGTGGTGGACGCTGTCTGTAGGACTTCAGCAAGGTATTCAACAAGGTTCTCCATGGTGGACTGGTTAGCGAGTTTAGATCATATGGAATCCAGGGAGAGCTAGCCATGTGGATATAAAATTGGCTCAGAGGTAGGAGACAGAGGATGGTGGTGGAGGGTTGTTTTTCAGTCTGGAGGCCTGTGACCAGTGATATGCCGCAAGGATCAGAGTCTGAGCCCACTGCTTTACGTCATTTATATAAATGACTTGTGTGTGAATATAAGAAGAATGGTTAGTACGTTTGTAGATGACACCAAAATTGGTGATTTAGTGGACAGCGAAAAAGGCGAGCTCAGAGTACAATAGGACCTTGATCAGGTGGGCCAAGTTGTGGCAGATAAAGTTTAATTTAGATAAGTGTGAGGGGTTGCATTTTGGCAAGGCAAATCAGGGCAGGACTTATACACTTAAAGGTAGAGTTATGCGGAGTGTTGCCAAACAAAGAGACCTTGGGATGCAGGCTTGTAGTTCCTTGAAGATGGTGTCACAGGTAGACAGAGAAATGAAGAAAGCATTTGGTACGCTTGCCTTTATAGGTCAGTTCATTGAGTATAGGAGTTGGGAGGTCATGTTGCAGCTGTACAGGGCATTGGTTAGGCCATGTTTGGAATACTGTGTTCAATTCTGGTCTCCCTGCTGTAGGAATGATGTTGTTAAACTTGAAAGTGTTCAGAAAAGATTTACAAGCATGTTGCCAGGGTTGGAGGGTTGGAGTTATAGGGAGAGGTTGAATAGGCTGGGACTGTTTTCCTTGTAGTGTCAGAGGATGAGGAGTGACCTTATAGAAGTTTATAAAATCATGAAGGGCATGGATAGGGTGAATAGCCAAGGCCATTTTCCCAGAGTAGGGAATAGAGGGCATAGGTTTAAGGTGAGAGGGGAAAGATTTAAAAGGGACCTAAGGTGCAATGTTTTCATGCAGAGGGTGATGTGTGTATGGAATGAGCTGCCAGAGGAAGTGGTGGAGGCTGGTACAATAACAACATTTAAAAGACATCTGGATGGGTACATGAATAGGAAGGGTTTAAAGGGATATGGGCCAAATGCTGGCAAATAGAACTAGATTTACTGAGGATATCTGGTCGGCATGGACGAGTGGGACTGAAGGGTCTGTTCCCATGCTGTACAACTCTATGACTCTAACTATCTAAAATTGATTGTTTAAATAGGCTAAAAGGTATGGTGGTACGAACAGTGCACAACAGTCAAAGAAACTAAGAAAAAATGTTCAACAGAAATATGCTAGTGTAAGATGGGAGGGTTGCAGAGCCCTCCTTGTGCCAAATTTGGAAGTGCATCTTGGGATTTATAAATGAAGCAACTTCATTATTACATTCCACAGCTATAATGCTCTGAATAGCTCAACATCAATGGAAACTTGATAGATGGAAACTGAGATACCTTGCTTTGGAACTGAAGCCCAGTTGATTTCAGAGCTTTGTAGCAAATAGTGGAAATGCACAACAGGTGACTCAGACACTGAAGAGAAATGCAAGGTAGCTGTATTGACCTTTACCAAAACTTCAGGTTACAACTGAGTGATTAACTGTGAACCATACAGGTAATATCTTTTCAAAATTTTCAACAGTTATTATTGCTTTCCAGCACTGATTGCTTTCTATTCTCTTACATTCGAATAGGAAAAAGAAGAGCTTAAGTTCTCTTATACCAAATGATAGATTGACTTGGTCCCCTTGCATTAGGCAATGTTCCAAATAAGTTTTTAGGAACTTTCAATCCAAGGTGACTGTATTGATCTCACCTACTGGGAATTAACTAAGATTGATTACAAATGTTTCCAATCCTGAAAGTATTTCCTGTATTTAAATTGGAATGAAGGCTTTTCAAACATTGCAAAACTTGGATAATTCATTCATATTTGCGCTTATTTCTGCTTTAGTCAATGAGTTGAAAGTAATTGGCCTGGGAATTTGATGAGGACTTTTATTGTCATTATTCTCCCAAATTGGAAAATGAAAATTTGTTCAGATCAGCAACATGAGATTTATTTATTTGCAAATGATTTGAAGCACGGACATTAAGCTTCATATTGCCTCCAGGTGTCTGCACAACACACACACAATTACAGAAAAACTGAACACTCATTGCCTTTGAACTTGAATAAGCTTTATCATTACATGGAATGCCAACATTTCCCCACACAGCACATACCTAAATTCAGCTGAGCTGTTGATGGTAATTTTAGATGTGCTGAATACTACCTACCTCTGCAGAATGAAGGTTAAAAAGTTACAATAACTGTCTCCAAGGATAGTCCTGTACAGCTTCTGGTCAGTATTCTTGCAGAAGCATCGCTAATATAGCCCTAAATGCAGAATGTCTGTAAACATGTAATTACTTTAAAACTGTAAATAGCAGACTTTATTATGCCAATCACCATGACTGCAGTAAGCAATGATGTGTGTCAGTGATAAACTAACTCATATTCCCTTGCCTCGGTGAGGCTTCTGTAACATACACATATGAAAAGAAATCACATTTTAACCAGCTCCACGGACGTAGACATTTCCATGAACCTGACTACCTCTGCCTGGCGATAGTCCTGAATCTTTGACAACTCCTCTCCAAAGTCCTTGAGGCACCTTCGCAACTCTGGATTTTCAGTGTTTGCAAAGTCCATAATCTGCTTTATCAGCAGGTCAACCTTGTCTCTCAGCCTTGCATTCTTGCGTGTGTAGGAAGCCAGGAGCATGCAGAATTGGCCGAGATACTTTTCTGCATTGTTCACCGTCGCTTCCATGATCTTGACCTGAGCGTCCCTTTACAAAATAAAGATTAGGAGATGAAAGCAGGCTGTGCTGAGAGCAGCAATTGCAAATAATATCGTGAGAAATTGAGACACATGAAAAATTGATTCGGAATGAGTGGATCTCTGGAATAGTAATCCAGGCAAATCAGAACTTTGTTTGAGGAAGATGTTGTGTTGGATCCAGGTAATTTCTGTCTAAAACACATTGATGTCATGGAATCATACAGCTGTACAAAATGAAAACAGACCTTCAGTCCAACCTGTTCATACCGCTCAGATATCCTAAGTAAATCTAGTCCCATCTGCCAGCATTTGGCCCATATCCCTCTAAACCTTTTGTATTCATGTACTCATCCAGGTGCATTTTAAATGTTGTAATTATACCAGCCTCTATCACTTCCTCCGCAGCTCATTCCATACACGCACCACCCTCTGCATGAAAAAGTTGCCTTAGGTCCCTTTTAAATCTTTCCCCTTTCACCTTAAAGCTATGCTCTCTGGTTTTGGACTCCCCCTACCCTGGGGAAAAGACCTTGTCTATTCACCCTATCCATGCCCCTCATGATTTTATAATCTTCTATAAGGTCACTCCTCAACCTCCAACGCTCCAGGGAAAACAGCCCCAGCCTATTCAACCTGTCCCTATTCAACCTGACCCTCCAACCTGGCAACATCCTTGTAAATCTTTCTGAACCCTTTCTAGTTTCATAACATTTTTCTTACAGCAGGGTCTTTCTATATTTCCGGCAATCATCATCCTTCCCTTACTGTGAAAATTTCAGATTAAGCTAATTCTTCAGCCTTTTGTTAATTTCTTGTAGCTAATTTGTTATTTGTTCAGATGGCTTGTTACATTCAGTGGACCAAATCTCAGTTATTTAAGACTGCCTTCCATATATATTACGATAAGCACTTTCTATGCCCTGGCTTCTGTACATTTTTATTAACAAGCCAGCCTTGTTTTGCCACAAAAAAAACTGTAGCAACTGTCAATTTCAAAAGTCATTCAAAAACAAAAAAAAAAGTCAAATCCTAGTAACTTTTTTCACATCTCCCATATCCTGCACCCAAAAACCCAAAAAAAAAATTCTGATGAAGGGTCTAGGCCCAAAACGTCAAGCTTTCCTGCTCCTATGATGCTGCTTGGCCTGCTGTGTTCATCCAGCCCCACGCCCTGTTATCTCGGATTTACTATTTTGACATGTTTCTAAGCTTCGCCCTATTGTAAGTTCAACCCTTCACAGGCATCTGACTAAGTAGCGCACTATTTTAATCTCATGTGGATCACTGCTGAGGTGACATTACTTAGAAAAGGTCCATGTACGTTCAGACGCCTCTTGCTCTTTTCCTGCAGTTTTGAATGCTTCGCCTCAGGTTTAAATGACTTAGAGGGTCGGGATGGAAGGAAGATAGTGGGGAGGCGATAGCCTAGTGATATTATCTGTACTGTTAATCCAGAGACTCAGACAACGTTCTGGGGACCTGGGTTCGAATCCTGCCACAGCAGATGGTGGAATTTGTATTCAATAAACATCTGGGATTAAGAGTTTAATGATGACTGTCAATTGTTGGGAAATGCCCATCTGGTTCACTAACACCCTGTTAGGAAGGAAGCTGCCATCCTGACCTGGTCTGGCCTACATGTGACTCCAGACCCACAACAATGTGATTGACTCTTGACTGCCCGATGGGCAATAAATGCTGCCTGACCAGCAATGCCCTCATCCTGTGAATGAATTTTAAAAAAGCAAAAAAAATTACTGAAGAATAAAAAGAAATTCAAATGAATGGAGGAAAACTTGAAGACTAAGACAAAAATACAAGAGACAGATAAGGTTTCTGGTGGTTCAATCAGCAAACCATTTCCTCTGAAATTAAACAACTTCCAATATTTTGTTACTTACAGGACAATTGACAAATACTCTTTCTGCTGATGCATTTTAGCAAAATAAAACCACAAGCAGCAAGGTCAAATTTACTGTTTCTTACAAATTGCCCAGCAGTGTTTCTTTTCCCCAATTATTTGACTAATCAATAAAACCTTGTGTAAACCGAGAGATGCCCGGGTTAGGTCACTGGCCAGCGCTGAGCCAGCGAATGTCTAGTGCTACAATATACATCAAGATAGAGACGAAAGAACCAGCCAGATTTCTCGCTTCTGATTCCTGTCCAGTTTATTTTGTTTGCAGGGCGCAAGTGCATAGATGTCTGAGGAAGAGTGGGCCTGAGGACGATGCCTGTTATATTTTCATATACCAGCTCGGACTGCATTGTATCTGTTGCACTCTTGTCCAATCAAGTGTATAGGTTCACTGCCACCAATCCTTCTTATTGGCATTAGTCTAAGTTATTAGGGAAGATTGCCTATGCAATGTCTATAACAGAAGTGAGGCACCATCTTGTTAATCAGAATAGATTTATTAGATAGTACTTAGTGATAGTTACATTACAGCTGAGTCCATGAGAGCCATTTCCACGACCTCAGTCTGTATTTAAGAGTAAGTACGCACTATTTTTACCTAAAAAGACTTAGCCCTGAGTTGAAACCAGACCAGTTAGCTCCTCCCGGGAACATTTCTCTATATTCTGATGGGTGAAGCTTAGCTCATTTTGCAAGTTAACCCTTTCAGGTGCTAACTGTATTATATAGCAATGTCACCCATGGTCAAGTAAGCTGTTGATGCAGATTATCCAGGCTCATTTAACATTGAGTTCATGGTTGAGGCAACAGAAAGGTATCCGTGACACGTAGCACAACAAACTAAACAGGAATCCATTCCATCAAGGGAAGGATTTCATTTTATGCTAATGAAAAGATATTCTGACATTGTGTGGGCTGCTATCTTGGATAAGAAATAGGAGCAGGACGAGAAGGAGAACATCATACAGTTCTTGAAGATTAGTCAGTAAGATTGTGGCTGAACTCCATTTTTCTGCCTTATCCACTTTATGTTCAAAGAATATCAACCTTAGCCTTAAACATACTTTGTAAGAGACCACATCTTTTTATATTTTGGACTGAAATTCAGAGATGTGGACACTGCCTTTAAAAAGGGGAGAATGTTTAAGGAGTTGTTTACAGTTTGGAAAAACTAGTGAAGCTGACTGATGCATATGAAACAATGTTACTTTTTGTGGAATTGGGTCTAGATTAATTAGAACCATTTGTTGTGGGTTCAAGAGAGCTCAGAATAACAACCCTCTGATTGGTCGAGTTGCATCAGTTCTGTGAGGGAACTGAAAGAGAGAGGCAAGGAGACGTCCAGAACTTGATTGCATCAACCTCACTCTCTCCTCTCTCTATAAAGTTGCTCTCTTCAATATGCTACTGATAGCGCAGATAAGCTACGTCAGAGACGCTGAAAGAAATAATTCTAAAGTCCAGAGGTAAAAAGAAACACCCCAGATTCAAACAAGTAACCAATGAACTAAAAATTGATTGTCACTGTGCAGATAACACTGTGGCATGACTGAAGATTTGATAGGATTGCAAAACCAAGCCATCTAGTTTTATAGGTAGGTAGGTCTAGGCCCGAAACGTCAAGCTTTCCTGCTCCTATGATGCTGCTTGGCCTGCTGTGTTCATCCAGCTCCACACCTTGTTATCTAGTTTTATAATTTGGACTGGTGATATAGAACTGTGTTCTCCTGAGCATTTTTCTTTTCCTTTCATAATATTTGCATTTTGTTTGCTTTTCTTTTATATGTGTGTGTGCGAGTGTGTGTACGTGTGTGTGTGTGTGTGTGTGCTCGCGCACGTGTGTGTGCGCATGTCTGGGTGAATCATAGAAGGGGTAAAGTTTAGAATCCATAAAGTAGAAATCCTTTTTTCTTTTGCTGCTCTTCTTAGGATTAAGACTGTTACAATAAATGTTTCTTTTACTGTTACAGAAGTAACCTGGTGCGGTTTGCTTTGATTATGGGTAGCAATCAGTAGGATTGTGATTTCCAGTACTTTCATTAAATCTTCACCTTTTTGGCGACTCAGGGAATAGTGTGGCTTCAGTTCCAATGCATTACCTCAGTGAATCAGGACAACTTCATCAGCTTAGCATCCACAGCTCCCCATGGTTGGGAGATCCCAAGATTCACTTGAGCAATGACATTTTCTCTCATCTCAGTCCTGAATGGCTGCCCCCTCATCCAGGCACTGCACCCCCTTATAGTTCCTCACTCCCTGGCTAGGAGAGAGCTCTCGACATCTACACTGTCAAAACCTCTCAGAATGATTGTTACTTATATCCTCAGAAAGAAAGCTCTTAATGGTAGGCTCTGGGCTGGGAGCAACAGAGCGGATGAGAGCTCTACACCTGCTGTCTCTGACTATGCAATTCAGCTGTTTCACTGTGGAGTTTTCGACACTATTCGGTTTCATCTCCTATCTCTAGAAATTAAATTTTCACGAAGCAGAATTGAAATATCCTGCAGCAATCTGTTAAATAATTGATGGCGCTATTTTGCAAGGGATGCACTCATTCAAGTGTATAATTATTTTAACGTACAATTTGATCAACATTCTTGATTTATTTGCCTCCACTTTGGGCCCTACTTGTCAGGTTGTTAATTGGCTTTCTGCCAGTCAGCCACTTGCAGGAGATTGCTCAGGGCCGTGGAGTAGATGCAGTTACAGAGAGCTGGTGCTTATCTCCCACCACACCCCCCCACCTCCTGCACTGCACCATCGCTCTTGTTTTCTCTCTGTAGAGATCTGCGCTTCTCTTAGGTAGACTGGAGATTTTGTATTACTTATCCCTAATTGGGTGAGTGACTTACAGCCTTGTACTGAGATCTGACCTCCCAATCACCCATCACCCCTTACCCAAACTTCTGTCCGCTTGAAGATGCCAGTTTTTTAAGGGGTAATCAGCCCCCACACTGCTCCACCCCTCATGTCTTCCTTCCCTTCTTCTCTACTGAAATCCATTCTGCTAACTAGGCTTCACTTGAAGAAGCAAGGTTGAGAGTGCATTGTGTCGCTGGGCTACAGGAGATAATCAGGAGTGGACTGGGAGAGACTGCTTCCTCTTGTGTAGGACAAAGAGGCCAAAGTAAGATAGTCGCCAAGAAATCCAATGGCAATGTCACAAAAAACATCTTCACCTCGATCAGAGTGAGACTGTGCAACGTGTTGCTTTAGGCATTAGGAAGGAACTTAGGAAGTTAGATTGTGTTGCATAAGCTGTGAGTCTGATTCCCAAGGAACGACGTGTTGGACATGAAGGTGCATTTATAACATGGTCAAGCAGTTGATTGTCAGCCTGTAAATCCCTCCAACGTGTCTAAACACAAGCAGGGCATGCAGGAGAGGCTCATCAGATGTGCTACAGAAGGCAACGGTGAACCACTGCAATAATGTGCACATAACCACACCTCAAAACTACCTCATTAGCTAGAAGTTGCTTTGCAACGTCCTGAGACTGTGACAGGTGCTATACAAAGACAACTCAGTCCCCAGGGCATA